>CM062804.1:1238708428-1239211879 GCA_031772625.1 Pinus tabuliformis | reverse complement strand
TTTCACTTCGGAAATCTTGCCCAGTCGTCTCTGAACATAGCCCACGGAGGATCCACAAGCAGGGGGCTGAAAGTCGGGTTCCTTACCGGTTCCATCACCGTCGTGGCCGTACTGTTGGGATTGTCGGCGTGGTTCATCGATAGAACTAGAAAACGGAGAGCGAACTCAGGGCGGCTGTTCAGCGGGGAGCTAGCGATATTGGAGGGCCGAACGATGACCTCATCGTACGCTCCTCACCGATTCTCCTACAAATTTCTTTCAACCGCGACAAAGGACTTTAGCGAAACTGAACTTCTTGGAACCGGCGGCTTCGGGAGTGTTTACAGGGGTAGCCTGGAAGGGCCAGACAGGGCGAGGACACTAGTAGCTGTGAAGAGAATCTCTGCAGGGTCAAGACAGGGAGAACGAGAATTCAGGTCGGAGATTATCACCATAGGTCGGCTTCGACACAGAAACCTAGTACAGTTACAGGGATGGTGCCACCAACGGGACGAGCTGCTGCTCATGTATGACTATATGCCCAACAGGAGCCTCGACAGGTTCATCTTCAGGCAGCCAGGGGATAGCCATCAGAATCAGGATCAGCCCCATCTGAATTGGACCCGGAGACACAGAATCTTATGCGGGCTGGCTTCAGCGTTGCTGTACCTTCACGAAGAATGGGAGCAGAGAGTCGTCCACCGGGACATTAAACCCAGCAATGTTATGCTCGACGGGGAATTCAATGCCCGTCTGGGGGACTTCGGCCTCGCCAGGCTGATTGAGCATGACGAAGGGAATCCGGCTGTCACCACGATGCTGGCGGGGACGCCCGGCTATGTGGCACCAGAGTGTGGGTACACCGGCAAGGCTACTGCAGAGTCCGATGTTTTCAGTTTCGGGGTCGTTGTGTTGGAGGTAGCATGCGGGAGGCGGGTTGTGGATCGAAAGCCGCCATTGTCGGAGGGGAATTTGGTGGATTGGATTTGGGAACTTTACCGGGAGGAAACAGTTATCGAGGCCGCGGATCCGAGATTGGATGGAGATTTTGAGGAAGAACAGATGAAACGAGCATTAACTTTGGGACTTGCCTGCTCACATCCAGATCCCCAGCTGCGTCCGTCAATCAGACAAGCGCTGCAGGTTCTCATAAATCCCAGTGAAAAGATGACGCAGCTTCCTTCTTCAAGGCCGTTGGCCATCTATGTAGTTTCGCCATCAAATCCAGGGACTTAATTCTCGCCCTCCTGCTTCGTATTCAAATGTTTACTCTGGATCAGCGTCTACTGGCTCCGCTTGAGGTGGAGGCTCGTTTCGCCATCAAGGTGATGCTAATTTCAGGCCAAATTTTATGCCATTGTAAAAGGATATGGCATGGAATTTATTTGAATCTTGAAAATATAGTTTGAGTCAAAGTTAGCGCGGAGAACTGTTTATGAACCAGGAGGTTAATTGTTACAAGTGTTTTAGAACTGTGTATGAACAAACATGTTAGTTGTTACTGCTACTTGCCTGAAATAGATAAATTGAGCCCATGTGCAGAGAGAAAAATATGTTCACATGGTGTTTGGAATGGATAATCAGTAATAACGTGTGAAGTGAGGGTTCACAATTGTTTGTAATGGATAATCAGAAATAACCTGTGAGGGTCCTATTTACTTTTAGGATACTGTGGGGTCATATTTACTTTTAGCATATATTGTAGTGGTGGTATATATTGTTTTCTGGAGTATATAAGGTGGAAGGGAATTTATAAAATAGCATAATTACATTAATAAATATGATTGATATACATTATAATTATTAATTTATTTGAATTTATATTAATATAAATTTAAATTTTAAATAAAATTTTTTCAATATTAATTTTTTATTTATGAATCAAAATTTCCATTCACAAACCTTAACTATCTTTGATTCTGGTTATGTACCTTATTTTCAACAAACACTTGTTAATTTATTGTAGACTCAAATTTTAAAAAAATTAAAACTAGCAATTGCACCAGATGTTGCAAAGGAAACGCCGTAAGGCATAAATTGGGGAAGAATCGTGACATATAAAAATCCATTACGCAGGTGCATACTTTGTCATTAATTTGTCCTCTTGGATCTGACGACCCAAACCACTACATATTTTGGGAGCTCTAGAGATGATATCAACCTCTTTCCCATTTGCAAACTGCTACAGCACTGGATATGCCTCCCAAATCACTGCATATTTTGGGAGCTCTGGAGGTGATATCAACCTCTTTCCCATTTGTAAATTGCTACACCACTGGATATGCCTCCCTACATTAGTGGTTGGCTGATTGATAAGCCATAACATTCAAATGTTGAAGATGAAAACTTGCAAACATAAGCATAAGAATATTGATTCCCAAAACATTCTTATGTTTCTAAGCAAATTCCTTTTATAATATTTTACTTAAGATGAGATCTGATTAGTTGATTAGTTGTTTTGGCAAAGTGAGCGCTAACTAAGAAATAATATAAATAAAAAATGCATAGTGCTTAAGATTAACCATGCCTTCATTATCCTACAACTAACTATTAAGAAACCTGGGACAACCATTTGTCCTAAGAAGGAAGCTGGCTTTGGTGCCCATCAAGATACGTCATAACCGTTGCTACAAGTCTAACATTGTGTCTTCCTAAGGACGCTGTATTTGGTGCCCATCAGGCTTTGGTGCCCATCAAGATACGTCATAACTACTGCTATAGGTCTAATCGTGTGTCTTCCTCCAACAACTGCTAAAAATCCAGAAGTGGGAAATGTGAACTTCCTCTTCCAGAATAGGAGGTTCATAAGGCTTGAGATGATTAACATTAACCACATTGTGGAAGCAAAGCTAACAAGTGGGAAATGTGAACTTCCTCTTCCAAAATAGGAGGTTCATAAGGCTTGAGATGATTAACATTAACCACATTGTCGAGGAAAAGCTAACAAGACAAATCTAAATGACATGCATTCACACCAACCCGCTTGAAAATAGTACATGGACTAACCTGCTTCAAAATAGTACATGGACTATAGTAGATGGGCTTGAGTTTATGATGTCACTTGAGCTTCCTAGATGACATGCATTCACACCAGCCTGCTTCAAAATAGTACATGGACTATAGTAGATGGGCTTGAGTTTATGATGTCACTTGAACTTCCCTTTCAAGAATAGGAGTTTCATAAGGCTTGAAATGATTAACATTAACCACATTGTGGAGGCAAAGTTGGCAAGGCAAATCTAAATGACATATAAGGCTTGAGATGATTAACATTAACCAAACTGTGGAGGCAAAGTTGGGCAAATCTAAATGACATGCATTCACACCAACCCGCTTCAAAATAGTACATGGATTATTGTAGATGGGCTTGAGTTTATGATGTCACTTCTCCTTAAAACACAATTTATCTAGATAAAATTAGACTCAGTCACCTATGTAACCATTTTTATTTTTACTTAGTAACATTTACAAAATTAATTTTTTTTTTTTTTTATCTCCAATCAATTTTTGAGATAAATATTTTTAGGGTTGCCACCTATTAATACCTAAAACAATTTTAAAACATAAAAAATATATTTCCAAATCATTTTTATTTCCATTTTTATACTCAAAATCAAATTTCCATTTCTCTACTTAAAGACCCAAATCTATAATAGAACAAAAGCAAGAGTGTGTGTGCATATTCTATATTCGTTTAGTTGTTTAGTTGTTCACGTCTTTGATTGGTTGTTCACCTCTTTTATTGCCAAATTTCCATTTCTCCACTTATAAACCCAATTTCCTTTTCTCCACTTATAAACACAAACTTATAGCGAAACAAAAGAAAACAAGAATGTGCTTGGTTCGGCAGTTCACGTCTTTGATTGGTTGTTTGCCAAATTTTCATTTCTCCTAATACCTAAAGAAATTTTAAAACATAAATAATATATTTCCAAATCATTTTTATTTCCATTTTTATACTCAAAATCAAATTTCCATTTCTCTACTTAAAAACCCAAATCTATAATAGAACAAAAGCAAGAGTGTGTGTGCATATTCTATATCCATTCAGTTGTTCATGTCTTTGATTGGTTGTTCACCCTTTTATTGCCAAATTTCCATTTCTCCACTTATAAACCCAAACTTATAGCGAAACAAAAGAAAATAAGAATGTGTGCGCACATTCTTTATTCGTTTGGTTGTTCACATCTTTGATTGGTTGTTTCCAAATTTCCATTTCCATTTCTCTTTTATTGCCAAATTTCCATTTCTCCACTTGTAAATCCAATTTCCATTTCTCCACTTATAAACCCAAACTTATAGCGAAACAAAAGAAAACGAGAATGTGCGTGCACATTATTTATTTGTTCCGCTGTTCACATCTTTGATTGGTTGTTTGCCAAATTTTCATTTCTCCTAATACCTAAAACAATTTTAAAACATAAAAAATATATTTCCAAATCATTTTTATTTCCATTTTTATACCCAAAATCAAATTTCATTTCTCTACGGTATCTTGGCTGACACAACCATTGTTGTTTTAGGGAGTGCCAAGAGAGGAGCGAGAGAAAAATGCACAGCTAGGGTTTCTGAGAGTTTCAGTGCTTGCTCCTATGTGAGGGCCGCAGAGGAGGGAGCTCCACTCCCTAAGGAGGTTGTAGCCAGCAGAGGCAAGTCCCCACTGGGTAATGTTAGAGGTTCTGTGGAAGAGGAAAAAAATAATAATGAAAAGGAGACAGATGGGGTTAGGCCCAAGGAAAATGTCAGCACTAAAGATAAGGAGGAAGAAGACAAAATCCAGAGAACAAGGGACAATAAACAAAAGGGACCATGCAGACCCAAACGGATACTACCCCTAGAGTAGTGCTCAATGATCCCGCACTGCAGGCACACAGGGAACATATGGGGACTTACGCTATAATCTACAAATTCATGGGACTATGGCCCACGAAAGGGATTTATAGATATGGATCAAGTACCACTGGAAACCCAAAGGAAGCTTCGATCTGCATCTTGGGTCAAAGGGATTCTTCACCATGGTGTTCACAAGCATCCAAGACAGAGACAGAATATTCAAAGGAGGACCCTACTTTTATGTAGCAGCTGGCCTCTATATGCAGCCTTGGATGATGAACTTTGTTCCAGAGTGAGAGACTTTCACTTTGGTACCTGTCTGGGTAAGGCTCTATTCTCTACCTCTTGATTACTGGAAAACTGAATCGCTTGCTGCCATTGGCAATAAACTAGGTCATTTTGTCAAAGCTTTAGAAGCCACAAGAAGGGGAAAATACACTTCCTATGCAAGAATCTATGTAGAAATGGATCTATCAGGAGCCCTTCCGAATGAAGTCATCCTGGAAGTTTTTGATGAGGATTGGGTGCAAACAGTGGACTATGAGCACATCCCGTTCAGATGTCGTAAATGCCACAAACATGGACACTTGTTCAGAGATTGCCCTCTTAGTAGAGCAGACAACAGGAGCAAACAAAATGCAATAAAGGACACAGAAAGCTTTCAGAAAGTGGCAAGTAGAGGAAAAGGAGGCAAAAAAGGACCAAAGCATCTTTGTAATGAGCGTCAAAAGGCCAGTCAAAATAGGTATCAAGCACTGGAAGAGAATGAAGAAATGGCAAATGAAGACCAATCTATGGCGGACGGCCCTAAAGAAAAGGAAAAGGAAGAAAACTACAACCCAACACAAGAGATTAGTAATAAGAAAGAAACTATGATGAGTGAAATAGAACTAGAGAGGGATCAAGAAATGACCCAGAGTGAAACAAATCTGGAGAACCATGAACTTCAAGAAATTCTAGATAAGGAACACCTAGATCTGGAAGGGTTCTTGATGCAGGGAACCACGGGAGGGATAGATTCACTACCCCAAGAAGATTGCAACAGAATTCAACAGTTGTTTTTATGGAAAACTCAGGAAAGGGGGTTAGATAAAGGAAAAACCATTGACAAGCAAGAGTACAGAGGTGTGAAAACAATTAAATCAACTCTAGGATTAGCTACCAAAAATGCAGGAAAGAAAAGGGGTAGGAAAAAGCAGAAGGACCTCTTGATGGAGTGTGGAAAGTTAATGGTAGACTCAGGTAAGATGAAAGACCTAACCAGTTACTCCTTTACAAATCTTGAATTATGAAGTTCACATCCTGGAATATTAGAGGTCTAGGTAGTAAAAGAAAACAAAGAATGCTAAGTTATAGAATGAAACAAGAAATGTCGGATATGATCTTCATCTAGGAAACCAAATGTTCCATTCAAAAAATAAAACGAATTCATAGCAAATGGCTCAATAGATTTGAGTTTCTAGAGGTTAAAGCTGAAAGCACAGCGGGGGGCATTCTAACTCTTTGGAATCCCCAGAAAATCAGCATAATAGATGTTGAAGCATCCAGAAATTACTTATCAGTGGTCATGCAACCAGTGGGGGTTTCAGAAACCTTCCTGGTCACAAATGTTTATGGTCCTCAAAAAATAGATGACAAACTCAAATTGCTAGAATCCCTAATAGATCTCAGGAACAGACAGGCTGGGATTCCTTGGATCATGGGAGGTGATTTCAATATGATCAAGTCTCTTTCGGAAAAAAAAAGAGGAACCACAGCGCTAACCAAAGACTCTTTAGCATTCCAATCATTCACAGATGATATGAAATTGGTTGGTTCAGAATTGAGTAATGGCCTTTTTACATGGAACAACAAAAGAGGAGGTGAGGCATAGGTAGCCTCTAAATTAGATAGGTTCATGATTTCAGAGTAGCTGATGATTATAGATAAAGAAATAACAGCAAGAGTCCTTCCCTTCGGAGGGTCCGATCACTAGCCGATTCAATTGGAAATCAAGGGTATGGTCTCTCCCAGAAATAGGCCCTTCAGATTCAAGAATATTTGGCTCTCCCACCCGGATTTCATCAGTAACATTGAAAAATGGTGGTCTGAAGACTTGCAATTACAAGGATCACAAATGTACCTCCTTCATAAAAGACTAAAGCATGTCAAGTTTAGGCTCAAAGAATGGAACAAGAAGGATTTTGGAAACATTTTTGTGAACAAAAAATCATTGGAAATCAAAATTCAGGAACTCAACCAGGCATTGATCCAAGACGGCTTTGACAAAGTCAAAAGTGATCAAGCTGACAAATATCATCAAGAATGGGAAAATTTATGCAAACAAGAGGAAATATTTTGGAGGCAAAAGTCTAGAGTTCAATGGCTCAAGGAAGGAGAGCGGAATACAAGATTTTTCCACAGTTCCACCATAGCTAATAGAGCATACAACAGAATCTCTATGATAAAGAACGAGAATGGGGAGCTTCAGAACACTCATAAGAATATTGAAGCTGTGCTTGTTAAGCATTTCCGAAACATCACTCGGGAAAACATTCCAGACAGGGAACAATCCATCAAGGAAATTATAAGGCATATCCCTAAGTTGGTGTCTAGAGAGGACAATTTTAACCTCAATAGACTGGTTACTGAAGAGGAAGTAAGTGAGGTTCTCAAAGACATGCAGAACTGCAAAGCACCTGGCCCGGATGGTTTCAATGTGGATTTTTTTAAAGCTTGTTGGCATATTGTCAAACAGGATATTCTGAATGTGGTGGAGGATTCCAGGTGTAGCAAAACCATCCTGAAAGCCCTCAACACCTCCTTCATCTCCCTGATCCCCAAACATGATTCAACTCAAACTGTAGATAAGTATAGACCCATAGCTTTATGTAATGTAGTTTACAAGATAATATCCAAGGTTGTTGCAAACAGACTAAGACCTCTCCTTGCTTACTTAGTGTTAGAGGAACAGGCAGGTTATGTGGAGGGCAGACAAATTTTAAATAACATTATTCAAGCCCATGAGGTGATACACACGCTTACTAGTAAAAAGCAGGTGAGGATGATCATGCAATTGGATATTGCCAAAGCATATGACAAGGTGAATTGGATTTACATCAAGAAGGTTCTCACTGCTTTTGGTTTCGATCACAACTGGGTCAGATGGGTCATGGCTCTGGTGACTTCATCCAGCTTTTCAATTTTGGTGAATGGCTCTCCCTCAGAGATTTTCATTCCTTCTAGAGGCCTCAGGTAGGGAGACCTGCTCTCTCCCTTTCTTTTTATTCTCATGATGAAAGGACTTGGCAGATCCATTAAGCATGCCAAGGAAACGGGCAAAATCAAAGGTCTTCAATTATCTGAGAATGGTCAAGCTCTGACTCACCAACAATTTGTTGATGACACCATGTTGCAAGGAATCCCCACAGTCAAAGAAGCTTTAGCCTACAATCAAATCCTGAAGGAATTTTCCATGGCTACAGGTATGGAAGTCAATCTCTCTAAGTCAAAAATCTTCTTCTTAAACACTAACATTGCTATTCAGAGAAATATTTCAAGAATTCTTGGCTTCCAAAGGGATTCACTCCCCACAAAGTATTTGGGAATCCCTCTCACTGCCAGACCTATGCACAAGAGTATCTGGGAACCGGTGCTTAATAAGTTGCAGGACAAAGTAAAAAATTGGACCTTCAGAGTCTTGAACCTGGCAGGCAGGTTGGTTCTGACAAAGGCGGTTTTGCAATCTATCCCGGTTTTTATGTTATCAGCCCTCCTAGCTCCCAAAGGAGTTTTAGAGAAATTCAAGAATATACAAAGAGATTTCCTCTGGGGCAAGGAAGAAACAAAGAAGAAGTGGGCCCTGGTCTCTTGGGATAAAATCTGTAAACCCAAGAGTCATGGGGGTCTAGGCTTGGATGATCAGGAGATTCTTAGTAAAGTGCTAGCAGCCAAGCTTTGGTGGCGATGGGTTCAGGAGCCAATAGCCCAGTGGGCAAGGATTTGGAAAGAGAAATATGCCAGCTCTTAGCACACTAATGATCTCATAAGAATGTCTGGAAATTTAAAAGGATCTCACATCTGGAACAGAGCCTAGGAAAATAGAAGCCTAGTTCAAAAAAACAGTTTTTGGGAAATCAAAGCAGGAGATCTTGCACTCTTTTGGGAGGAAAAATGGCAACAAGAACCAACACTGTTAACAGAGGATTTTTTAAGCTTCAAGCAAGAAACATATTCCCAAGGGTTAAACAAAGTTTAGGATTTCTGGGATCCTGCTCAGAACTCCAGAAAGTGGAGAAGCTGGAGAGAAATTGACTGCAGAGATGATAGCCCCATTAAAATTAAAGCAGAGGCTCTTAGGAGCTTGCTTAAACAAAGAATGACTTTAGTAACAGAGGGGCATGATCAATTGGGATGGGGAAATAACAATAAAGGCACCTTTAATCTTAAGGAATCTAATGGTATTCTCCTTGAGCTTGATTCTAGTGTTCCAGAAAATACCTGGCAACACCTCTAGAAGCACCAAGGTTGGATGAAGATCAAGCTTTTCACGTGGTTGGTTCATCATAAGAAAATTTTAACTTGGGACAACATTAGGAAAAGGGGGGTTATGGGACCTTCCAGATGCCAGCTCTATTAAGAGCAGGAGGAGACCATGGAGCACATTCTTAACAACTGCTCTTACACCACCTGGTTGTGGGATTCTTTCTCTACCATTTTCCAACAGACAGATAGGGACAAAAGTAGTATCACAAATACCCTAAACAAGTGGAGAGGAAACTATTCAGAGAATGAGTTCCTTAATTTGGCTTGGGCCTTCACGCCAAGCTTCATTATCTGGAATGTTTGGAAAGAAAGAAATAAAATAATTTTTAAGAATGAAAAGGTTATTCCTCATAGACTATTTGATCTGATCCTAAAACAACTCAGGGAGACAGTTTGTATCACAGTATGCAATCTCCCTAAAAATCCCCCCTCTGAGACTGCGCTGAGAATTCTCAGACAACTGGGAATGAAAGGGATTATTCCCCAAGGATTGATCAGGAAGGACATAACTATGGATACAGAGAAGGATTTCTGGCAACCACCACCGAAAGGCTATCTGAAATACAACATCGATGGGGATTCAAAAGGCAACCCGAGAAAAAATGGATTTAGAGGAGTTTTAAGAGATGAAAAGGGCAGTATTATCTTTATCTTCCACTGCCATTTGGGAAGAGCCACAAATAATATGGCAGAATTAATGGCTTTGGAACAATGTCTAGAGTTTCTGATCCAAAACCATGGCTCAAATGTCATTGTAGAAGCGGACTCAGAGATTACCATTAACTCTGTGAAAAGAATCAACTGCGGTACTCGACCAGAGAAAGTCTCTACTCATTGGAAACTAATCCAGGTCTACCAAAGAATCCATGTTCACCTCTAGGAGCTTCGAACGGTTAGCTTCAACCATGTTCGACGATCTGCCAATAAACTAGCGGAACTTCTAGCTAACCAAGGGGTGAACAATGCTGATGGAAAAATGGTGAAAAAGTGGTAGGAGATACCTCAAAACAGTTTAAAGGTTCTCTACGAAGAACAAGCCGCAGAGGACAGAGAAGTGTTTAGATATCAGGCCAAGTTGACAAGCATGAATTGATTTTTCTAGCAAGAACTTATACAACCTATTAGTATGTACTTGGTAGAAAGGCAAGCTAAAGTATGTCTCATTTTATCCCGGAATCAGTTGAACAAGGTTCTTAGTTCATCGGCAGACAAGTTGCCGGTCTTTTCCCAAACAAGCATAGTATTGGATTCTGATTCTGTAGCAAGAATAAATAGAATGCGTGGTTAGTTTTTCCAGCAACTGGAATTTTCCCTCTTTTTGCTTTCAAGCTTGAAAACCACAGCATGGTCAATTTTCCGGAGATCGTGCGATTCATGAGCGGTTTATGGTTTTGCAGTTTTAGGAGCGATCCCATAGAGATTGTAACACGTGGCAGGTTGGTTGACTTCGAAACCGCCTTCGATCGCACAACATCTCTCAGTCGTGTTAGGTTGTGCGATATGATTTCTAGCCGTTGGATCTAGCAGCCAGGATCAATAGTTGGGATCAAATGTGTTTTTTTTGTGGGGCCAGGTGGGCCCTATCCGTTCATCCGGTTTGGCACGTTTTTTCCTTCTTTTGTGGTGTGTGGATTTTGCACAGTCAGGGGTGTCTATGGTCGTATGTTGGCTCTGGGAAGTGTGTTTTATCCAGAATTTGTGTTTTATCCAGAATTTCCCTAGTGGGTGGGGGCTCTTGTAGCCTTTCCATGTTTATTTCTCAAAAGTTTGGTGATCACTATAGTAACTTGGGGGGTCTTGGTCATTGGAAGGGATTCATTTTTCCCTGAATTCTTATAAAGGATCAGGTTTTATGTGCAATATGTAATTTTTCTTTTGAATTAATGAATTAGAAGGATACCGGTAACTGGTAGGGCTCTGCCTATTGTGTATTCCCGGCTATTGGTTGGTAGGACCGCTCTTCTTCCTCTTGGTGAGTCCTGGCTCTAATCCCAATGGGTATATAGTCAGCATAGGTAGGATAGGTGGTGGGTCGAAAGGCGGGTCCAAAATAGGTAGGGTTTTTTCCTAAATTCTTATAAAAGATCAGGTTTTATGTACAATATGTAATTTTTCTTTTGAATTAATGAATTAGAAGGATCGGCACTTGTTTCAGCAAAAAAAACAAATTTTCATTTCTCTACTTAAAAACCCAAATCTATAATAGAACAAAAGCAAGAGTGTGTGTGCATATTCTATATTCGTTTAGTTGTTCACGTCTTTGATTAGTTGTTCACCTCTTTTATTGCCAAATTTCCATTTCTCCACTTATAAACCCAATTTCCATTTCTCCACTTATAAACCCAAACTTGTAGCGAAACAAAAGAAAACAAGAATGTGCACGCACATTCTTTGTTCGTTCGGTTGTTCACGTCTTTGATTTGTTGTTTTCCAAATTTCCATTTCTCCACTTATAAACCCAATTTCCATTTCTCCACTTATAAACCCAAACTTATAGTAAAACAAAAGAAACATTCTTTATTCGTTCGGCTATTGGCTATTCACGTCTTTGATTGGTTGTTTGCCAAATTTCCATTTCCATTTCTTTTTTATTGCCAAATTTCCATTTCTCCACTTATAAACCCAATTTCCATTTCTCCACTTATAAACCCAAACTTATAGTGAAATAGAACAAAGCAAGAGTGTGTGTGCACCAAATTTTCATTTCTCCTAATACCTAAAACAATTTTAAAACATAAAAAATATATTTCCAAATCATTTTTATTTCCATTTTTATACTCAAAATCAAATTTCCATTTCTCTACTTAAAAACCCAAATCTATAATAGAACAAAGCAAGAGTGTGTGTGCATATTCTAAATTTGTTAAGTTGTTCACATATTTGATTGGTTGTTCACCTCTTTATATTGCCAAATTTCCATATAAACCCAATTTCCATTTCTCCATTTATAAACCCAAACTTATAGCGAATCAAAAGAAAACAAGAATGTGCATGCACATTCTTTATTTCATTTCTCCACTTATAAACCCAAAAGTAGCGAAACAAAAGAGTGTGCGCACATAAGTATTCACACATTCTATATTCGTTGGGCTGTTCACGTCTTTATTTAGTTGTTCACCTCTTTTATTACCAGAATTTTCAGACCTATTAATACGTAAAACAATTTTAAAATAAAATAAAATTAAAAAATTAAATCATTTTTATTAATACCTAAAACCATTTTAAAACATAAAAATATATATATATATATATATATATATATATATATATATATATATATATATATATATATATATATTTCCAAATAGTTTTTATTTTCAATTTTATACTCAAAACCAAATTTCCATTTCTCCCCTTATAAACCAAACAAAAGCAAGAGTGTGCACGCACATTCTCTATTCGTTGAGCTATCCACGTGTCTTTGTTTCGTTGTTCACCTCTTTTATGGCCAGAATTCATTCAGCGATCCACGTGTCTTTATTTCGTTGTTCACCTCTTTTGTGGCCAGAATTCGTTCGGCTATTCACGTGTGTCTTTGTTTCGTTGTTCACCTCTTTTATGGCCAGAATTCGTTCAGCTATCCACGTGTCTTTACTTCGTTGTTCACCTCTTTTATGGCCAGAATTCGTTCGGCTGTTCGCGTGTGTCTTTATTTTGTTGTTCACCTCTTTTATGGCCAGAAATCGTTCGGCTGTTCACCTCTTTTATGGCCAGAATTCGTTCCGCTATTCACGTGTCTTTGTTTTCAATTTAATACTCAACCAAATTTCCATTTCTCTCTTATAAACCTAACGTATAGCCAAACAAAAGCAAGAGTGTGCACGCACATTCTCTATTCGTTCAGCTGTCCACGTGTCTTTGTTTCGTTGTTCACCTCTTCTATGGACAGAATTCGTTCGGCTGTTCACGTGTCTTTGTTTCGTTGTTCACCTCTTTTACTGCCAGAATTTTGAGCAGGTTATCACTTCACCGAAATGTAGATTCAGTTGAACCCTGTCCAATTCCAGTCCCATATCCACATGTTGAAGTCGATCTAGTTATTGAAGATAAAGATCCAGCGCTCGCCGGTGCAGTTCTGGATCTAGTTGGAGATTCATATACAGAGAGAACCCTTCTCATTCGATAGATTTTGAGAAAGTATGGATGCAGATAAAGTCCGAATGGGTTGTCAAAATCTCAATTTGGTATGCCTTATCTTAATCTATTTTGTCTAAACTTTAATATCTATTAAATCATAATATTTATTAAAGTCCGAATGGGTTGTCAAAATCTCAATTTGGTATGCCTTATCTTAATCTATTTTGTCTAAACTTTAATATCTATTAAATCATAATATTTATTAAGTCAGGTTAAGGACAGAGAAATTTACCAACAAAATGGACAAAGTAAAATATGTAAGATTAATATTCGAATTAGTATACATAAGAACCATATGGATAACATAATTGTCAAAAACATATGCTCTTTATCCATAAATAATGGAATATCTTTTTATAAAAAGTGATCATTCTTGTAACTTCTTTTTTGATACAACACAACAACGATTTCAGCTAAGTATTCTACGATGATTGTAAACAGAAGCACTTGTTGTTTCCCTTCGTATCATGTATTTTACCGTGGTGACCCTTCTCACAAAATAAAATTACAACCAAACTAATTTTTTGAGTGTAAAAGAAAAAGCATCGAAATATAAATTCTCTCTTCAATCGTGTCTAAAAAAATAAATATTCCAATTTATACTTTGAAAATCCATTTTCTTAGAACAAAACATTAGGGATGGTAACACGGTCTTTCCTTTTTGAAATAATATAACAACAAATATTCATGGTAGTAAATTCAAAACCAGACTTTTAAGTGAACTTACAGACACATAATGTTATAATGAAAATAGAGCAAAGGAGATCTAAATTTAATGATATATATTAGATAAAAATCCAAAAAGACACCAAGCGTTCTCTTAGTGTAATAAATTCTATTGTAAGATCTGTTTCATTTCCCTAAATAATTGCAGTAAACACTTTGTTGGAGCACTTGGAGCGCTGTTTTTTGCGCATATTTCACCTCTGCAAAACTTGGTCCATATATATTCAAAGAAGGAAAGTAATTTTTGAAATACAATTTCAGATCATTTACGAAATAGAAATGACTTTTTGATCGAGAATGTAACCATCTAGATAGTATCAATCGAAGATTTTTCCCTCATTTTTCAGAATCAAAGAAACTGTTAGTGTAAAATCCTTAATAGATCTTTCTACTCCAAAGAAAGCTATAAAGATCTAGATTGACCAATGCGAATTATAGATTGACCAGTGATGGCAAGTATTAGTATCGTTGTTTTAAATTATGCTTGGTGCATATAATTTCCAAATGAATCCGAAAGAGACTGTAATTATGATGAATTTAAGAGATATTTATAGGATATAACTCGCGCCATTTTGGTCAATGGTAAACTCATAGTTCCTATTTTGGAAGGAACTAATAAATTGATATGTCTACACATTCAGAATTTGACTCCTACATAAATAGTGGTGGGAAGTAACTCTTCGTATGTAAGAATTTACAGGAGAAGTTCCTCAAACAGAACACCAAAGGACACCGTTCACAAATAGATCACTGATCAATACACCAGTATTCTTGACGTGGTTAAAACCCTCAACGAGGGAAACAGTCCACGGCGTGAGCCAACGCGGCCACTTTAAAGAATTTATTAATAAAAGAATGAAGATATACATGCGCTTCTCTCATGAACAGTTCCCCTACAAATGACCCTCCATGCTCTTTAAATACAGATCATGGACTAATCAGGTGTTAAGCCACGAATCAAGTGTCAGTAATACCGAGGAGAGAATGAATCGTCGGATCACTAGATATCGTGCCCATCGGATTGTAAGTTACAAAAGTACATAGTAAAGAAACACACTTTACCTAACTCTACACTAGACCAAGTTATACTTAACTATTTCCTATGTGTCGAAATATCCTAACATCCCCCCTTAAGAAAAACTTGGATATGATTAAAGGATGTACAAATATGACACAATAGGAGAAGGAAGGAGGCGTTAGAGCCTATCCCCCCTTAGTGACAACTTCTTAAACTCAAACCACAAATCAAAGTTTAGTAAACTTCGTCTCTGTGAGAGCCTTTGTAAAGATGTCTGCAACTTTATCATCTGTTGAACAATATTGCACTTCAAGAACATGGTCGTGAATGAGCTTTCTGATGAAGTGCATGTGCAATTCAATGTGTTTACTTCGCTGATGTTGGACTGGATCTTTGCATAGTTGAATGGCACTTTGATTATCACACCAAAGTGTAGTCGGACACTGCTGCTGAAATCCAAACTTTGACAGGATCTGATGAAGCCATAGGGCTTCCTTACTAGCTTCTATGGCACCACGATACTCTGCTTCTGCCGAAGAAAGACAAATGACACTTTGTTTCTTGAAAGCCCATGTAATAGGTCCTGAACCAAGAGTGAACACATAACCTGCAGTAGACTTCCGATCATCAGGGTCACCAACCCAATCAGAATCACTGAAACCAACGAATAGAGGAGATGCTTCTGCACTGTAGGAATCCCAAACTGAACTTTATCTCAAACATAACAAAGTATTCTTTTAGCTACTTTCCAATGACTTTCATGTGGGTTTTGCATAAACCGAGCAATAAGGCCAACAACAAAGGAAAGGTCAGGACAAGTATGGGTGAGATACAAAATTTTTCCTATAAGTTGATGGCATAAGGTAGCATCAACTTCAGGGGAAGTTCAAGTGACTGAAATTTTGGCTCCAGACTGAAAGGCAGAAGGGGCTAGCTTACAGTCTTCCATGTGAAAATGGCGTAGAAGATCACATGCATACTTGGACTGGGAAAGGGAAATACCTTCCTTGGATTGCAAGACTTGAAGACCAAGAAAATAATGCAAGTGTCCTAAGTTTGTCATTTCAAAATTATTTTTAAGGCTGGACTTCACATGGTTTATAAGGTTGGGATCTCTACTGGTAAGGATAAGATCATAAACATAAATAACAAGAATGATAAGAGACTTTCCCACTTTCTTGGTGTAGACAGTATTGTCAAAATGACACCTAGAAAATCCAGTTTCTAAAAGAAAGCTATTCATTTTGGCATACCAAGCTCGAGGGGCTTGCTTGATACCATAAAGGGATTTCTTAAGCCGACATACAAGGCTGGAATCTGTTTGTATAAAGCCAATAGTTTGTTCCATATAGATTTCTTCATGCAAGTCCCCATGCAAGAAGGTAGATTTAACATCCATCTGATGGACTTCCCATTTGAAAGAGGCAGCAAAGGAAAGAACAAGGCAGATAGAGTTAATTTTTGCAACAGAGGAGAAGGTTTCAATATAGTCAATGCCTTGAACTTGTGAAAAACCCTTAGCAACAAGACGAGCTTTATGTTTATCAACTTTTCCATCTGGTCCGTACTTGGTTCTGTAAACCCATTAGCATCTAACAAGTTTTCGTCCCTTTAGAAGGGGAAAAAGATCCCATGTATCATTTGCCAATAATGAACAATATTCTTCATTCATAGCTGCACCCCAATCTGGATGGCCTGAAGCTTCTGAAAAGGTGTCAAGATCATAATTAGCTGAAGCTTAAGCTAGTAAAGAAGAGGCTCTATCGAACTGAGAACTTGTACGTCGCTGATTTGTAGGATCACTGATGAGAGCACCTGCTGCATCCCTAGTAGCACAGACCCATTTTGGAAGTTGAGGAGCTAAAGGAGGATCCTGAGAAGGTGGGGGAGGATTTTTATCCTTGTTATCATCACTTGAAGAAGAAATATATTCAGAAGTAGAAGGGATAGAGAGAGGTGGCACATCCGCCAAACTAGGCTCGTAGGCTAATATATTTTCAACAAACTTTACATCTCTTCTAATGATAACATTTTTGGACTTAAGTGGAATAAGTTTGTATCCTTTGACATCTTTATCTGGAATATGGGCCCATGCTTCACTTCCAAAAACACGAAAGTAACTTACATCTGGTTTAATTGAGCTCCATGCTTCTTTTGGAGTGATATTCTTTAAAACCTTAGTAGGAGTGTGATTTGTTATGTAATTTGCAAAGTTAATTGCTTCTACCCAAAAATTAAGACTAAGTCCTTTAGATTGAGGCATACAATTAGCCATTTCCTTTAAGGTGTGATTCTTCCATTCAACTACAACATTTTGTTGTGGAGTATATGGAACAATATATTGCATTTGAATTCCATTCTCAATGCAAAATTTGATGAATTTGTTGTTAACATATTCTCCGCCATTATCAGATCTTAGCTTATGAATTTGATGTCCAGATTATTTTTCAACAAAGGCCTTAAAGCCAAAGAACATGTTAAATACTTCACTCTTGAGTTTTAAGAAGTATACCAAGTGCACCTGGAGAAATCATCAATGAAAGTTAAGAAATACTTGTAGCCAAAGAATGAAACAACTGGAAGTGGACCACATAAATCACTATGCACAAGCTGCAAGGGGGCTAAGGCGTGTTAAGAGGCACATTTTCAAAACTATCTCGATCATGTTTTTCGAGTACACATTCGGAACAAACACCATCTCTACAAGATACCATTGGAAGACCTGTCACCATGTTTTCTTTACAAAGATTTTGAAGGGAGCGATAGTTTAAGTGACCAAATCACTCATGCCAAAGTTTACTCACTTCATCATTATGAGCAACAAATATCAAGGGAAGATTTGATGACCCAAAGTTGTTAAAGTTATACAACCTTGTAGAATCATCAGTAATTCCAGTAGCTAAAATCTGTCTAGGATCTCTTAGGTCCTTAACTACAACATCGTGAGGTGAAAATTCAATGATTTTACCTTCACCTAAATGAGTTATCTGATATTCAGATAGAAGGTTGTAGGATAAAGTTGGAACACATAATACATCATTAAATTGACCATTCTCTATATGAACAATTCCAGTCCCTACAACACTAAGAGATCTATCATCACCAACATATATATTTTTGGTGTTACAATCATTTAAAGAAGAAAACATGGATTTGTTTTTGGCCATGTGATAAGAAGTTCCAAAATCAAAGCGCCACTCATGGAAATTAGAAGAATAAAATACATTTAGTGTATATCCAGACCGAGAGGTTTGACAACCACATGCAAAAAGTGTCATTCCTGAAGATGAAGATGAAGTTGAAGAGTGCTCCAAATGGATGTTATGCTTCTTCGTTGCTGCTTCCAAGGCTTCCATCTTCTTAAAGCTTTTGGATTCTAAGTGGCCATCTCAATTACAAAAGTGGCAATGGTTATCGGTCTTCTTCCCTTTGTTTTTATTTGCCTTATCATTTTGTTGAAATTATTTTTCATTTTAAGATTGAAATTGCTTAGGACCCTTGTTTGGTTTAGGACCATTATTTTTAGGATACGGCTTCTTAGGATTCTTTGAATTTGGTTGTTGTTGGGTGGTTAAGGCGTTCTTAGAAGAGTTTCCAAGATTAGGAATACGAAGGTGTAAGATTTTTTCTTGTTCTCTTATTTTAGAATCACAAAAGGCATCAAAGGAAGGGGACTTGTATTCTTGTCCTTGAGAAATGAAGGCTTCTCTTATAGAATGTAAGGTGGAAGCAAACATAGAGTAGGCTAGTGCCAACTTAGTAAGAATGGAATAGATAAGGTTACCATCTTATTTCTTAACCTTAACACCCTCCAAGAGAAGTCTAAGGGTCTTGAACTTGGACAAAAATATTTAATGGAAGAAAAATTATTGGGGTCCAATGCAAGAAACTCATTTTCGAGTTAATGGGCTCTAGGTTCATTTTTAATTCCAAAAACTTTAGTGATTTGTTTCATTGCTTCATTAGGAGTATCAAGTTCTATGATATGGAATCTAAGGTCTGGAGAAATAGACATACCTATCAACCCACGTGCTTGATCTTGCCTATTTTCCCATTTGGCTGCTTTATCTTCATCTTTCGGTTTGGTTTCTTGGCCTGAGGCGATTTTGTAAAGACCTTTACTTCTAAGTAAATCCACAATGTAGGACCACCATTGGAAGTTGTTGGTGTTATCAAGAACAACTTGGCATGGAATTTTCATTTTAACAGAAACTGAAGCTATAGATGTTGAAACTAAGTGTTCTAATGAAAAGATCTTGAAAAATTAGGCTGATTCAAAAAAAGGGCTTCCGGATGAAGAAGTTATGGCTTTTTGAAGAAAAGTTGTTGAAGATGTCGATGAAGTGCGGGAATGTGCGGAAATGAATGATAATGGTATATTTAAAAAAATCCACCCCCTTTCCAAACTTAATCTAATTAACTCAACAAAAAGAAAGACTTGAACTCAATACCTCTATTCTCATAAAGTAACTCTGGACCAAGTGAGCTAGTTTAAAAGTTTAGTAATTTTTGGAAAAGAGGAAGGGTATCTTTTTTTAGTCACCGAAGCTTTGGTGTGCATGCTTACTTGAGAAAGCTCTTTTTTTCCTTCAAAACAAAAAACAGAAAATCCAAAACGGACATACAAAAAAAAAACCTTATGGTTTGAAGTTACCTTTACCTGAAAACTACCAATTTCATCAATGTTTCTGAATTTCCGAGATCATACTAAGGTACGGCGGAAAAGAGCATATGCATGAGAAAAAAAAAATTCCTTTCTATTTAGGATTTTCCCAGATCGCACAGAGTCGCAGAGCAAAGAGAAAACACAGAAATGGAAAGTATAGATCCGGTAATAAAAAACAAAAAGATAAATAAACCGAAATAAACAAAGAGAAAATAACTAGAAACTGCAAATAAACACTGTATACCTCCAGATCTTAAAAATGACGTAGCTAGGGCTACTGGAAACCTTTTCGCATGAAACGAAATGGGTTCCTCACTGGAACAGATGATCCTAACACAATAGAGAATTCCTCTTCGATTGAAAGTAGACAGAAACAGTAGATCTAGGAAACTGCAGTCAAATGCAGTTCTACTAGCTTCAAATTTGGATCACCAACGGATGCGGACCTTAACTTCATTCTGATACCATGCAGGAATTTACATGGTAAGTTCCTCAGATAGAAAACCAAAGGACACCACTCACAAATAGATCACAGATCAATACAGCAGTATTCTTGACGTGGTTAAAACCCTCAAAGAGGGAAACAGTCCACAACCTGAGCCAACACGACCACTTTAGGCAATTTATTAATAAAATAATGAAAATTTACATAAGGTTCTCTCATGAACGGTTACCCTACAAGTGACCCTCCATGCTTTTTAAATAGAGATCATGGACCAATCGGGTGTTAAGCCACAGATCAAGTGTCGGTAATTCCGAGGAGAGAATGAACCGTCGGATCACTACATATCATGACCTTCAGATTGTAAGCTACAAAAGTACATAGTAAAGAAACACACTTGACCTAACTCTACACTAGACCAAGTTATACTTAACTATATCCTATGTGTCAGAATATCCTAACATCGTAAGTATATTTATTTACCTCTTATACCTATGCTTTTTCATGCAAAAAATTGTTTAAATTATGTTGGGAAGTAATGAATGATAAATATGTTATTTACATAATTATGAACTATTTTTAAATATTTTAATTTTGGATGCATTTCTTATAATCACTACACAAATATATTTCCATTTTAATCATAAGGAATTGTATAAATTTTGGTGGTTAGTAACCACTATGATTTCTACAAATTTACAATTTTATTCTTACATAAGCTTTGAGGAAAACATAAATAATGGTGTGAAGTAACTACTAGTAGTATATTTATTTACATCTTATCCATATCCATCTTTATGTAAATACTTGTAGTAATTATGCTATTTACATGAGTATGAACTTGATCCATAAACTCCATATTAAAAATTTGAGATTTTACACTATTACAGTTTTATTTAATTTCTAAATTTGTAAAATTAAGTGTAATTAGTGCATGCATGTAAAAGTAAATCAAATAGAAAAGTAGAGAATGACAAAATAATTTTCCAGAGAAAACCCAGCTAAAAGGTGAGGCAGTCGCTTTGCTCTCTTTCTCTGTTTAGAATTATGGTTGCAGATACAAAGAAATATTGTCTATGGCCCGTGGGCTGCTACATTGCACATATCCTCTCTGTGTTCTCTACATCCTAACTCTCTTCGCTATCTTTGTTTAACTAGGGAATGAAATTCTCTCGAAAGAATGGAATGACTCTTCCTCTTAGTGGCCCAATTATAACACACCCGGATAGCCTACTAGTGGTTAAATTTGACTACATCAACTCTTAACTAAAGTTACAAAATATACTCTTCTAGAGCCTTTTACATCACAAACACGTGGCTAGCCCATTTTCATGGATAATTGGGGTTAACCCGGCATCCTCCCAAACTATAGGTGTGAAAACAGGAAGGTCAACTTCTAAGTGGCATAAATTTTTCTCTATGTGTGTAGAATAGCATGAAAAGGTGTTCCACTTTGGCAGCAAATTTTTACCTTGAAAAAATGTTGTTTGATGCCTCAAAATGCTCCCAAAAGGTTTCGAACCTCGTTTTGCCAAATTGGGTCCCACCGGTAAAAACGGTCCCGTGAGATGATTCCTCCACTTTTTCCAATCCAAATGCATCGAGGATTTAGCTTCAACAACTTGTGTGACCTCAACCAATTCAATCCCTTTAATGAGCAAGAAACTTCGTAAAATTCCCAATGGCATAACTAACATAAATTACAATTTCCAAGCACCCTCCACTTTTTCCACTCCAAATGCATCGAGGATTTAGCTTCAACAACTTGTGTGACCTCAACCAATTCAATCCCTTTAATGAGCAAGAAACTTCGTAAAATTCCCAATGGCATAACTAACATAAATTACAATTTCCAAGCACCATTGAATTCTTCCGATAAAATAATAATTTTAGTACATATGTTATGCCATATAAATAGTGAGTCAGATGGTGATAATTATTTATATAAGTAGTGGAGGGATTACAATAAATATGAAGCTCACACACTAGAAAAAATAATTCATGGACACTATTTGCGGAATTACTCGGCTCCACATAGCATTTGTAGAAAATATCTTGGCTTGAACCTCTACTACAAATTTTTTGACACTTCTTCGTTATTCCTGGGTGATGGCATGCAAGGCCCATGGTCGTAGAAACTCCTCCACTTTTCTTGTGAGTGTTGGAAAATTAATCTCAACCACCATGTTAAACACACTGACAAAAACCATACTAGTGAGATGGATTTTTGCAGGTTGTGGATTTGTTTGTAGGCTTAAGGACAGAAGGTCTGAGGAGGAGTACAAGTTCTCCATTCTGCAACACAAATCAAGAATTTAAGAACGAATGTAAATTTAATGTAGGGTTGGTAATTAAGTATGGTCAAATATTTACTCCGCAAGTGAAATATGTACTCCCCAACATAGATATGAACAATCGCCCATCATGTGTCTTAAATATTTTCTATGTCATGTATTAATGAGTCAAAGTTGTATGTTTTGATAAATATGAATGTAAAAATCATTTTCATGATTGAGTGAGAGAGAGGGTGTAAGTCTGAGAGGTGAAGAGAAAATCGTGCACCTAATTTTGGTGGGCGGGTGAAAACAAATTGTTACGGGTTTTTACAGGGAGTTACTTCGCAACCCCTAGTGAAGCGTAAATCGCCATAAGAATTTATATTTACATGGTGAATGAGCTGCAGTCTCATATGATTGTATTATCATGCATTAGAAATATAATCTAAAGTCTTATTGTGTTTCTCCAAGCGCTTACTTTGTTTTACTCTGTTTTGTAGTGAGTAAATTTATGTGTTTTTGCAAGCCTTTGTCCAGTTGTGATTTGCTTGCCGCAACTGGTTATTTGACTTCTGCAACTGATTTTTTGAGGCATAAACTCCTCTCCTCTGCCCCCTATAAAATTTCTAACATGAAATTAGAGAAAGGTTAAATTTTGTTAGTGTAAAAGCAAGTGTTTTTACTAGCAATTTTTTGTTTTTTATGGGAAGATTTATTTTTGGAGGATATTTTCCAGCAAGGAGAAAAATAAAATTACACTAAAAAATGGCAGCATCAAGAACAAGCTTGACTAATCCTCAGATTCCTAAATATAATGAGAAAAATTATGATTATTGGGCCATAATAATGAAGGTGTTGTTTTCTTCTCAAGACATTTGGGATTTGGTGGAATGGGTTCCAAGAACCAGCAGATGCAGCAACATACAATGCCTAGTCTCAATCGGAAAGGGATTTGTTGAGGGACAACATGAAGAAGGATTCAAAAGCTCTGATCTACATTTTCCAAACAGTTCATGAAATTATTTTCCCAAGGATTGCAGCAACAACAAAGTCCAAGAAAGCATGGGACACCCTCCAGATAACCTACCAAGGCATGGCAAAAGTGAGGACAAAAAAGCTAAAAAATTTAAGGAGAGACTTTGAGACAATTTCTATGAAAGAGCATGAGAATGTAGAATCATATTTACACATCTAATTGGACTGGTTACTCAAATCAAGATTCATGGTGAGACACTTGAAGAAATGAGAATAGTTGAGAAATTTTTGAGAACCCTACCAAGAAGGTTTGATGCCATTCTTGTGGCCATAGAAGAGACAAAGGATCTCTCATAGTTTTCAGTGGATGAGCTTCATGCATCACTGATTTCTCATAAACATAAACTAAATCTAGTAACAAGCTCCTCATTGGAGCATGCCTTCAAGACACAAGTTTCAATTGGTCAAGGTAGAGGCAGAGGAATATCAAATGCTAGAGGAAGAGGAAGAAGCCCATACAGAGGTGGAAGAAGCAATAGTTCAAGCTCAAGTGGAAGGGGCAACAATCAAAATCCAAGTCAAGGCCCAAGCCGAAATCAAGCACAAGGTTAGAGGTATGATAAATGTCAAGTTCAATGTCATTACTATAAGAACTATGGCCGTTATGCAAATGAATGTAGAAAGAAACAATATGACAACAGTAATAAACCAATTGTAAACCTCACAAAGGAAAATAAAAACCATGATAGCATGTTTTTAGCTTGTAATGTAGCACAAGAAAAACAAAGTGAAGTATGGTTTCTAGATTCAGGGTGCAACAACCACATGATAGTGAACATAGAAATGTTTTCAAATTTAGATGAAAGTGTGAAATATGAAGTGAAATTAGGGATTGATCGCAAAGTATTTGTCATCAGAAAAGGAAGAGTTAATATCCTAACAAACAAGGGCAAGAAGAAATACATATCAGTTGTTTATTTTGTCCCTAGTCTGGAGCGTAACCTCATAAGCATTGGAAAACTCATGCAAAAGGGATACAATGTATTTCTCAAAAATGATGAGTGCACAATTTTGGATAAGCCTCCAAGCAGACAACTGATTGAAAAAGTTTAGATGACAAGCAATAGAATGTTTCCCTTAAAGATAAAATCATATTTGAAGGAAGAATGTGCACAAGCACAAATGTCAATGAATTCACAAGAGGATGAAGAAAAGTTGCAGTTGTCACACAAGTAAACTTTCATGCAAAAGTCAAAGATGAAAATTGGTTATGGCATTTGAGATTTGGTCATCTCAACTTTAGAGGTCTGAATTTGTTGCATAGGAAAGGCATGGTGAAGCGATTGCCACTCATAGAAAAATCAGACAACCTATGTGAAGGATGTATCTTGGGCAAACAACATAGAGAGACATTTCTAGTAAGAAAGTCAATAAGGGCAAAGGCACCTTTGGAGATTGTCCATTCATATTTATGTGGACCAATCCAAACACCATCAATTGGTGGTAGCCATTATTGTTTTGACTTTCAAAATGATTATACAAGGAAGACATGGGCCTACTTCCTAAAATATAAAAGTGAAGTGTTTGAGTGCTTCTGTCAATACAAAGCTCTTGTTGAAAAGCATTGTGGACACTATATCACAGTCTTGAGGACTATCAGAGATAGTGAATACATCTCAAATGACTTCCTTCGATTTTGCAGGGATCATGGAATTCACAAGAAATTTACAACAAGGTATACACCTCAGAAAAATGGTGTAGAGGAAAGGAAGAATAGGAACATCATGGAAATGGCAAGGAGTATGTTGAAGGGAAAACATTTTCCAAATGATTAATGGGATGAAGCTGTCACTTGTGCAACATATATCATGAATAGATGTCCAACCAAAAGTGTCAAGAATGTAGTTCTTGAAGAGGCATGGAGTGGAAGAAAGCATGGTGTTACTCACATGAGAGTGTTTGGACGTGTGGCTTATGCACATGTCTCAGATGAGTTGAGGAAGAAGTTGGAAAACAAGGGGAAGAAATGCATATTTGTTGGATATAGTGATGAATCCAAGGCATACAAGCTCTACAATCCATCAACTAAGAAATTCATAATCAACAGAGATGTGCAATTCATATAAGAGGAATCATGTGATGGAAGCTTAGAGAAGACAATTAATGTGAAAATATGTATGTAACATGAGGAAAAAGAGGAATTGACAGCGGTAAGCAATTCCTCAAGAAAGACTCCCTCTACTCTTATTCAAGAGCAACAAAGCAAGAAGAAAGTAACACCATCAATAAATAATATGACAACGTCATGAAGTCAAGCGAGTGCTTCTCCAAGCATGCCACAAAGCAGAACACCAAGTGACATGTCAAGTCCATCTTCCGCAAGCATAAGAACACAAAAGTTCATAAATTCAAATGAAATTTATGAGCAAGATGAAGCTGATAGTAATGTTGGTCTGAATTCCTTATTTGCATTGTTTTGTCATGTAGATGACCCAATCAATTTTGAGGATGTAGTCAAAGAAGAAAAATGGGCTATGACAATGGAGGAAGAAATAGAAGCAATAGAAAAGAATGACACATGGGAGTTAGTGAAACTTCCACAAGGAAAAGAAGTCATTGGAGTGAAGTGTGTTTATAAGACCAATAGTAACATTGAGGGGAATATTGAAGGGCATAAAGCGAGGCTATTTGTCAAAGGATACAAGCAACAACATGGAAGATATTATGCATAGACATTTGCACCAGTCGCGAGGATGGAGACAGCACATACATTCATGTCGATTGCAATACAAGATAGATGGATGTAAAATCAATGTTCTTCAATGGAGTGCTGAGAGAGGAAGTATATGTTGTGCAACCACCTAGTTATGAGGTAGAAGGCCAAGAAGACAAGGTGTATAAGTTGAGGAAATATCTTTATGGGTTGAAGCAAGCATTGCATGCATGGTATAGCAGGATAGATGCTTACTTGTTGGATAATGGCTTCGACAAATGTGATGGTGAGCTTAGTCTCTAAATAAAAGAGAGTGATGATAAGCTTCTGATTATTGTTTTATATGTAGATGATTTGATTTTTATACACAGTGATGATTTCCTCATCGCGAATTTCAAAGAAGTCGTGAAGAGTGAGTTTGAAATGATTGACTTGGGGTTGTTAAGGTATTTTTTGGGCATAGAAGTGATGTAAACAAAAAATGGCATTTTTATTTCCTAAGCAAATTATGTATCAGACATTTTGGAGAGGTTTAATATACATAACAACAAGCCCGAACCAACTCCAATTGTCATGGGGTTGAAACTGAGCAAACAAGATTGCAGCAGCAATGTCAATATGAAATTATAGAAAAGTATGATAGGCAACTTGATGTATTTGATCGCCACTAGGTCGGATATAATGTATGCGGTAACTCTGGTTTCGAGGTTCATGGAGCCACCCAACGAGATGCATTGGTAAGCAACAAAAAGGATTATGAGGTATGTCAATAGGACAAAACAATATGGTATTTTATACATTGCTACAAATGATTTTAGGTTGGTTGGTTACACTGCCAGCTATTGGGCAGGAAGTGTCAATAACAGATAGAACACATCATGATATTTTTTTCATTTGGGTTATGGAGCCTTTTCATGGGCCTCCAAGAAGCAGCCAATAGTGTCATTGTCAACAACAGAAGTTGAATATGTCGTTGCAATAGCAGCAACGTGTCAAGCAGTTTGGATGAGAAGGATGTTAAGGGATCTTTTCCATGACCAAGAGGGAACAACAACTATTTTCTGTGACAACACTTCCGCAATTGCATTATCAAAGAACTCTTTTTTTCACAAGAGGACCAAACACATTGATGCTAAATGTCATTTTATTAGAGAGTTGATTAACAATGGTGAAACAATGTTGCAACACTGTAGGTCACAAGAACAATTTGCTAATATTTTCACAAAGGCATTGGCATGTGAAATTTTTTTTTATCTCAAAAATTGTTTGGGAATTGTCAATGTCAGTAGTTGTGATTAAGGGGGCTATTGGAAAATTAATCCCAAATAGTGCATTAAACACACTGACATCATCCATTCTTGTCAGATGGATTTTTGCAGGTTGCAGATTTATTTGCAAGCTGAAGGACAGACGGTCTGAGTAGGAGTACGAGTTCTCCATTCTGCAACACATCAGACCATTTCGCAACACACATCAAGTATTTAAGAACGAATTTGAATTTAATGTAGGGTTGGTAATTAAGTATGGTCAAATATTTACTCTGCCAATGAAATATGTACTCCCCAACATAGATATGAACAATCGCCCATCTTGTGTCTTAAATATTTGCCCTGTCATGTATTAATGAGTCAAAGTTGTATGTTTTGATAAATATGAATGTAAAATTCATTTTCATTGTTGAGTGAGAGAGAGGGTGAAAGTATGAGAGGTGAAGAGAAAATTACGGAGCTAATTTTGGTGGGTGCGTGAAAATAATTTATTATGGGGTTTTATAGAAAGTCGTTCTGCAACCCCTGGTGAAGCATAAATCACCGTAAGAATTTTTATTTACACAGTGAATGAGTCGAAATCTCATATGAATTTATTTTCATGCATTACAAATATACTCTAAATTTTTATTATGTCTCTCCAAGATCTTACTCTGTCTTACTCTGTTTTTCCGTGAGTAAATTTCAGTGTTTTTTGAAGCCTCTCTCTAGTTGCGATTTGTTTGACGCAACTAGAGATTTGACTTCCACAACTAATTTTTTGAGGAATAAACTCCTCTCCTCTGCCCCCTGTAAAATTTCTAACAGTGAGGCCTCTTGGCCTTGGTAACTGCTACACTGCCAACGTGAGGTACCTTGGGTCCCTAGCGAAGGACCTATGCTAATATGAAGTGATACATGGGCTGATCATATTGACAGACTGAATGGTCCTTATGCACCTAGGATTATGACGAACCTTCATGAAATAAACTACTCAGACCCTCCCAATCCACTGTGTGGATGCGATGGCTCTCACACCGCTCAGCCAAAAATTGATATGTCATACCTACAAATCTTCGGTGGAATGAAAATTCCTCATAACCAAAATATGGCCTATCGGCGTTTGCATTCCATCAAACAAATAGTCCATGACCTTGTGCTTTTGGCTACAGTAGTTATGACTCCTTGACCTGATGCCCACGCTCTATATAGTGATATGCATGGCTTCCAACAATTGAGTCCTTATGACGATCGCCTAATGCATGAACAACCCAGCACCTTAGACCATACAATTATGAATGGCGCAAGGTTGGTAAGCAGCCCTGCACTGTATGTGGAAGCAAAGGCTTTGAATCATACCCATTAACAAAGACGATGGATCGAATCTTGGGTCCTTTCCATGATTGGCCACAATATGGACCAACACTACTGCAAATGGTTGAGCGGCCTCATGGCAGCCCAATCCAATATAAAATCCTTCGGACGTGGCTATAAATCAATGATGATTCAATCCTGCAATGTTGGCTAAGGTGAGAACAAATCCTACCTAAGCTCCCTGCATAAGACCCTTAGGTTAGCAGAATGCACAACTATGATACCAGAATAAAAGCCCAAACATACATGCCCATACAATAATATCAGAGCTCCTGTAATGGCATGCATGATTACTCATCAAATGAGAAAACAAGGACATTGAAGCAAAATCATGGACCCTGGATGGATTCATAAGACAAATTACACCCATAGGGTTTCCCACCCAGGGATCAAACTAGAATTGGCCTCGTCAAGTTCTCAACAAGACACAATAGGATAGACAAATTCAAGAGCCCCCACATGCATAGCTCCTATCCCCTTTTATAGGCTTGATGAACTCTCTAGAAGCCTTATTTTATTGTTTTACCTCAAAAAAAGAAGGAAAATACCATGGGAGAATACCATAGTAAATACAATGGGTAGATTCCATCCATTTTGACCATAGAAAGAAAAGGAAATATTACAAATTTTGACCAAAAAATAAGTAAATATTTGTTGCAATTGCAAGTTCAATGCATGTAGTCTGCATAGTCCGGGTGCAAAAGGGGATTTTCAAGTCATTCAATCCATTTATGCATTCAAAAATGCAATTTAAACAATGAAAATTACAATCTCATTTCTCAAAATGAAGGAGATTTGAAATTCCTTCAAACATGAAATTTATGTGTGTGTGCCCATGTGTGTTGCTCAAAATGAAGGAGATGTGTAATTTCTTTCATGCTTAATATAGTGTATATATGCATCTATGTGTGTAGAACCAACTAAAATCCATCTAAACCATGCATCTATCAAGAATCCATTTTTTTTTCAAATTTTACATTAAAAAATAAAAAATGTACTTTAACAAATAATTTATCTCAATAAATTCAAGAGTAAGCTTAATCTAAACTAATATTATTTATAATTTATATGTTATAGTATGATAATACTTTATACTATCTCATATTATTTAAGATTGGTAATAATACATTATGTTATTTTCAAATCCTGGTAGAAGACTTCAAATTTTAGTCTATCTTTTTTTCCATAGTATATAAAATATAAGTTTTAAATTTCAAATCTTATGAATTTATCCATCTCATTGGAAATTGTGTTAAGTTTTTATGCGAAAATGGTATTAGATAAAGTTAGAAATTATTTTAAACTTTATATTATCTTAGTATTTTGATAATTATTATAAAATTATATTTAAAAAATAAATTCAAAATATTATTAATTTATTCATTTGTTTTTCTTTATTCTTAATTTAATTTTTCTTTCAAATCGAGAAAAAAAAAACCTCTCACTCCAAGTTGAAACTGATGTTTAAATGATATTTTCCATTAAATTTTGGATGTTTGAATTCAAATCATTTCATAAATGTGGCCGTTGGAAATGAAGATTTTTCGGGGTGAATCACATTATAATATTTTTGTCGACGCATTTCAAACCAACGAGTGTAGTTGATCATCAGGACAAGCTGAAGAACCAGATCATGGCTACGCGGTAAATATGGAGAGCATATCTTCCAACGGTTATATTTGACTAGGAAACAACTATATTGGACCAGGCAATTTGACTGAAAAACGGCTAAATTTGACTGGCCAATTCGACTGGACCGAAGGAGAAGAAACGTTATTAATGTTATGATTATTACCAAAATTATTGTTACATTTATTACCAATATTTGAATAAAACTAAAGTTTGTATTAAAAAATTAAGAAAATTAATAAATTAGTTGTCTAATTATAATTAAATAAATAAATGGTTAGTAAATTATCATGGAAGTAATTAACTATTTATTTATATATTTCATTGGGAAAGTATATATTATATAATTCCATATTATATTTTAAAATTTCATATCTATATTTCATAATATACCTATATATTTATTTAGTACTCCATATATATATATATATTTCATAATATACATATATATTTATTTAGTACCCCACACACACACACATATATATATATCCTCGTTATATCATTGATTTTTGTTTTATTTTAGATAGGCCTATTAATAGATTAGGGTTTTGTGAGTTAATTCTTACAATTTTTGTCTATGATATTATTAATAAAAGAAACTATCTGGCATAATAACTAATTAACTATTTATTTATATATTTATATTAAATTCGGAAGGTATTTATTTACATATCTTTCCATATTATATTATTGATGTAATGTTTTTGAATTGTAGGTATTTCATAATATACATATTCATTTAATTAGTATTCCATATTAGTAATTTTTAGGTTATTAATGATTAATGTTTGATTTAGTGATTACAATTTTTGGTAATAATATAACAAAAAAAACTAACTTCCATGATAATTTACTAACCATTTATTTATTTAATTATAATTAGACAACTAATTTATTAATTTCTTAATTTTTTGAATACAAACTTTACTTTTATTCAAATATTGGTAATATATATAACAATAAATTTGGTAATAATCATAACATTAATAACGTTTCCTCTCCCTCGGTCCAGTAATTTAGCCGTTTTTCAGTCAAATTCCCTGTCGAATATAGTTGTTTCCTAGTTAAATATAACCGTTGGAAGATCTGCTCTCCATATTTACCCTGTAGCCATGATCTGGTTCTTCAACTTGTCCTCACGATGAAAGAAAAAAATATTATAATGTGATTTCCGTCGAAAAATCTTCTCATTAAACTTGATATTGATCACAAAAGCTTAAATTCAACAACATAATAATTTTTATTTATTTATTTTCTAAAAAAAAAACTAGATTAATACAACAAAATATTAACTAACACCTTTTAAAAAAACAAACCATCTTCTAAATTTAATTTTCAAATAAAAATCAAATTTCACCAAACTACTCAATTCATATATCTAGGTATATAGTGAGTGGATAAGAATTGAAATATAGGTATAGCCGATATTTGACTTTAACTCTAATTATAATAATAATGATAATTTTGATAATAATATTAAAAACTATGTTAATATTAATAACTATAATAATAATAATAATAGTGATATCTCGAATCTTAATAATAATGAGGTCTCTAGTCTTATTAATAATTTTAATTTACTTTCGATTGATAATGTAGACCTTAAGGCTTCTTCTTCCCCTTCTAGCAATAAGGTTGTAAATCTCTCGAAATTCTCATTTAATCATCATGTTTTCAGTCTCTTAGAGAAGGGTTTAAACTTTGTGATAGCTCCAAGGAAATTCTCGCTCCATGATATTATATGCAACATTCAATTCAAGATAAAGGAGTTACCAGAAACTGCTAAAGATATTATCAGGCAGGATTGTGCAGTTATCCTTAGAAAGGTTAAACCCCCTAGGAACAACCTTAGAAAACTTGAATTCGAAGCTCTAAAAACCTTGAAAAACAACAAGGACATTTTTGTTCTTAAAGATGACAAAGGAGGTGCAACTATTATCCTTAACAAGGAGAATTATAAAATGTTAGATCGCCTTTGTAATAGCAGGAGCTATAGAAAGCTAGCTTAAAATCCCTTGAAACAGGTTTCTAAGACAGTTTCACTAGCCATAAAATCTAATAGCACTGTTAGCTCTCTAAGTAAAACTTATTGAGAGCAACCAGCTCACTCCTAGGATTTATGGTCTTCCCAAAATCCATAAGGAAGGGGCCCCCTTGCGCCCCATAGTCAACACTATAGGAGGGCCGACTTATCTTCTCGTAAGATATCTTGCTAATAAGTTTAAGCCTCTTGTTGGTCGGACCGAGTCCTTCGTTAAAGATTCGTTCTCCTTTGTTGATGAATTAAAGGGTACTAGAATTGATCCGAGTGATATGTTGGTTAGTTTTGATGTGGTCTCATTATTCACTAATATCCCTATTAATGAGGCCATTGATGTTATTAATCAATTACGGATCCAGATACTACTTTTTTATTCAAGATTGGCCTTACCTCTACTTTCTTTAGTTTTTAGGGCAAATTTTATGCGCAAACCTGTGATGTTGCTATGGGTTCACCCCTTTCCTCTGTGGTTACCAATCTCTATATGGAATTCTTTGAATCTAAAGCCAAGTCATCATCGCTTTTCCAACCCGAGTTGTGGAAAAGGTTTGTGGATGACACTTGTACTGTCTAGTCTCCTGGCAAAGAGAGGTTGGAGTTGTTTTTCCCTCACCTTAACAATTAATCAGATTCCATAAAGTTTACCATGGAAATTGAGGTTGATGGCAGCCTTCCTTTCCTTGATGTTCTCATTTCAAAAAAGGATGACTGTTCTTTCTCTCACCAGGTTTTTCGGAAGAAAACTCACATAGAACAATATCTTCATGCAAATTCCCATCATTTCCCGACTCATAAACTAGGTGTTCTCAACACCTTAGCCACTCGGGTGTTGAGAGTTTCTGATGAAAATCACATTGGTGATGGAAAGACCCACCTCCTTAAGGTCTTTAATAAGAATGGCAGGGTCTGAGAGCTTTTCATAATGCAGAAAGAGGTCCTAAGAAGAGGATCGACCCCAAGGATCGAACTTATGGGGTTCATTTTCCTTTTCTTTAGGGGACCACAGACAAAATCGTGAAGATCCTGAAAAAACATAATATTCCTTCTTCCTTTAGACCCCTTCGCACTACTCGAAGTTCTCTTCGTTTGGTCAAGGACCTAGTTAAGCCCAAGGACATGAAGGGAGTTTATATTATTCCTTATTCCTATCGGACTCCTTATACTGGTGAGACTGGTCAATCAATAAATCAGAGGATCTGTGAACATGCTGCAGACATCAAGCATGGGAGGTCTCGCTCCTTCGCTTTAGCAGAACATGTAGAAAAGACCAATCATCACATTTGTATAGAAAAGGCTAGAGTCATAGAAAGGGTTGACCATTTCCATCATTGTAAATTTAGAGAGGCCTTAGAAATTGAAAAAAGGTCCGTTAAAGCATCAGCAGGTGTTGGATCCCTACCCTGAACTCCTAAAATTTTTCATATATATATATATATTAGCCTCATTTATTTATTAAAAGACAATCTGTAATAGTACCTCCATAGTAATATTAATTTTTATAATATAAATATATTTAATTTGATATTATTATAATTCAAACTTTCCTATATATATATATATATATATATATATATATATTATTTTCTTATTATAGCATTTTAAAATTCTTTTTAATAACCTAAAAAATAAAAATAAAATAATAAATAATAAATAAAAACAATAATAAATAAATAAATAATTATTCTTAGTCAAACTAGTTGTGTTTTTCTAATGGCTAGTTAGTTGCTCATTTCATCTATTTATTTCTTTGCCTCAATCTGATTCATCATCTTGTCGTGAAGATGAACCACACTAGTTGGTTCGAAACACGTCGCCGATATTACTCCTATGTGTTTATTCCGAAAGATTTTGTTATTATTAATATAGATCACAGATGTCTAAACTCAGAAATTATTATTTTTATTTCTATATTTTGATTTTTTAAATAAACATCATTATTTATAGAGTATTTATACAAATTTATGTAAGTATCTGTTAATCAAAAAATAATCAAATGATGTTAGAAATTGGTAAAGGGTGTTGTTTATTTATTATTTTAATATTGTAGTAGTAAAGAAAATATAAAAAATAAATATAAAATAAAGCATTAATTAATATATTTAATATATATATATATATATATATATATATATATATAATATATATATATATTTCAAATAAAAATAAGATTTTATAAAACCAAATCAATCACATACATATATATATTAATATTAAATTAAATAAATGAATAAATATTTTTAAAAAAATTATTCAAAAAAAAACTAAATTTGAAAATAACTTTGTAAATTGTTTGTTTGTATTAATATAGTACGAAGTCTCATGAGTTCTATAGTGAAACAGATTGTTGAGCAGTTCCTAAAACACCATGGATGGAAACATGAACATGGAGGATGAAACTCACTCCCTCTTAGAATGAGCATAGAAATAAAATCTTAAATCAAACGTAACATAGACCAAATTTTAGCGACAAGGCCGCGCCACCGCAGCCCCTAACAGTTTTAAAAGTAGACATTACTATGAAATTACCATTAAAAACTCACCTCTCTATCATCAATGCCCAGATTTAATAGTTTAGCAATCAAACATCAATGACTAGATATAATAGTTTACCAACTAATCATCAATGCATGGGCATGAGACTTTACACGTACGTTTTATCATTCATTATATCGTATGGGTATAGGTCATTGGGCGAATGGTTATATTCAATTCTTTATGAGAATTTCTTGGTTTTGTACCTCTAGTGTTGTGTTATTGATTTTGTACCTGTAGTGTCGTGTTATTTTGATAAAATGATAAAAAAAAATTATTATACATATATAAAAACATTTGATGACATATTTTATTTTCTCCAAAATGGCTTCTACCCTCAATCCCCTTGAAGGTGTGACTTCGAAAGAAGCTTAATTTCACCACATATATATGGGATAAAAATCTTTGAATTTTACCCTTTATGTAATCACGAGAATGTTGATTAAGCTGTCACATAAAATGCTCGTGAAAGAGTTTCATACGGTAGCTTAATAGCTCACAGTTTTCAAGGCATCTCGAGATGCAAGGGATTGGTGATGAAAATTGCTGCGAATCAGCCCCCAAAGCAAGTGACAGAATCAGGCTCTGTATGTGCAACTAGGCTATATCCAGATGTGAGTGATGGTAGACTGGCCGTTTCAATTCCATTCCTTGGGTGTGGTTTAATGGTGAGGTGGAGAAGTTTGGCCCCATAGATTTCTTGGCGCAATCCGAGACAGGACTATACAGTTATACTTTTGAGTAAGATTTGCATCGCAATTTACGGATTTATCCTGATTCATCGCACGAGATTTTCTTGTATGGCTGCATCTCAATAATTTATGTTGTTTCTTAAACTTTGCAGGGTCAGTATGAATACTTTTGAAAGAAATATCATAATCATATCCCTCGTCCTTTGAAAACTTATTTGTTTGATTTTATGGCGCTATAATTTTCTGTTCTTTAATTGATGAATATGAACGTCCATTGTGATTGCTAACAAGTAACCAGCCGCTCTGCTCTACTGTTGTTTCATTCTGTAGTCTAATTATCATGGTGGGTGCAAAGGAGGAGCTCTGTGCTGTGGCACTTCTGTTCCCAATCCTGGCTATGCTGTCCCTTGCACAGTCCCATGGAAATACTACGTCAGTATTTTCTTTCCCATCGTTCGGCAACGACAACAGCAATGAGTTGATATAGGCCATGCGTACAACGGAATAATATGTGGGGAACTTATTAGGTAGTTTTTTCATAACATTATTATTATTATATTTTGGAAGTATGGAAAAGAAACACCCAAAAATAAGAAGTTAAATTTAGATTATATATAAATGTATTGAATGTGAAATTAACAATTCATTTAAAACAAGCTGTCACGATCTCATTCTAACTTATACGTACCATAAAAAAGAAATTATGATGTTACCTAACCCCTACAAGTCACCCCCCCATGACTACAAAGGGATTCAAGCACCAAGGTATTTTAACATTTCATGCGCAAGTCTTATATCTAAACTTTGAATAAAAAAGGTTTATGGCTCTTCACCAAACATGTTATTTTCCACGCATTTATATATATGTTACACCATACCAGCTCTAGCACTATGATATAACCTTAATGTCTTAAGACCTCGCTCATTTAACGCGGCGCCAGATGGTAAGTGGGTGTTAACCCAACTCACCCATCCCATGGCTAGGTGGTATGGAACCATGTGAGCCCATGTGACTTCTCAGAGGGTTGTACTTTTATGGGTTTCGCGCCAGCACTCCCGCTCAAACGGACGATGGTGATCGTTCTATCAAATCGAATGGCTCAGATTGGTTTAAGGGTTTGGCCGGCAATATATGAGTCACCGGGTTCTTCGGTCTCAGCTCATTTGCATACAGAGCGATTGCTCAGCTCAACAGTTCTCTCTCACCACCACACCAGTTCTGCCATTCACTCAGGTATGAACCTCTCCGCCAATAGCACTGTCATGAAGATTTATGGTCACGCACATTGACAGTTTATCATTCAGTTCGTTGAAACCCATGGTGGCCATCTGTTCCAATTAGCAACGATGAATGTTCTGTGCAGGAGGGTTTGACTCTACGGCTACCACCGTCTGGAAGAAGGGTTTGCAAATCTGCGGTCATCCTGGGTGAGTCACCGTTACTGTTAAGCGTTACTTTGTAAGAGTTGCCTATTATGAAGTTGAATAGAGGTCTTCAACAGGCCGAGACGAGACTCATGTCTTGTTATTCATGTGTCTCAGGTCTGGATACCCTTTGTTCAAACCCTGGTTGCGTTTTACAGGCGGCCTCCTCATGCCGGACCTGTATTTCGTGAAACCCTGGGGTTTAGCTAAGTTTTGATTACGACTACAAGCCATTTGTATCTTTGTATATTTGGGTATTTGGTACTGAACTTGAATCTCCGTTTTCAGATTGATACAGTTAACTCAGAGTATATATATTCAGGTGTTTTTCATATCTAATGGAATCCTTATGTTACTGTTCTATTATGCTACTCCACTGGACTATAGTCCCTCAGTGTTGTCGGGTTCCTTAAGCAAATATTGTAAACAGCTTGCTTGTATAATGATCATTTTATACTCGGCTACGGCCTCTTTGATGGATTAATGTTCGACTCTGTTATTTACACCACGGCTACGGCCTCTTTGATGGACTGATGTTCGACTCTGTTATTACACCACAACTATGTATAAGATGCTTTCTGTTTATCTGTTATTACAGTTTAATGTTCTCATTCGTATGAAGTTTATACCCTACGGGCTTGCCCAACAGCAATGAATCCATTCTGTTCTGGACTTGATTTATTTGTCGAATCTGTTAGGTTGGAGTTATTATGTATGGCGTGTCTCTCCAGTCCTTCATAAGTGGCTATGTTTGACCTGCATCAGTATTCGAGCTATTTACATGTTTTATGTTTTCTTTGTTGCGGCCATAGGGTTAAGGCTTGCATTCGAATTGATGAATGCAAGTCAAACCCTCTTCGCATACACAGATATTGATATCCGTGACTCGGATTGTCTGAGCCTGGTAAATGCATTCTCTTAATATTTCCACAGTTTCTAAATAGCGTTAGTCTCATGGTAATGATCTGCGATTAGCGTTATTACTCAACTTGCATGGCTATGTGATATTCTTTATGGTTTAAACGCTCGAGTTGGATCTAGCTGTGAGCATAAACCCTCACCGCCACTCCTAATATGTTATTGCTTACACGGTGTTATTGTTTATTAAAGGCCTCGGCCCTTCAATATTGTTTTCATGAAGAATCTCCTTGATTCACACAAGAATGACACTTGTCTGAGCACAGTTCCACAACTGTATTTTATTTAAGATCTGTAACTTTCTGAGAATGGTTATTTTGACTATGTTTCGTAACCAATGGGTTCCGTGTACGCATTTATACATTTCTGTCTATTAATGTACTCTGCGGTCTCTTAACCGCTTTAGGTTTTTAGTTCTATTCTGGCATTTACTTAAAATACTCGAATCTTTACAGCAATGATTTTAATCACAGAAGACTAAATTCTGCAGACTGGATTTATATACATTAATCTAGGGTAACAGCTACGATTATCTTTTGTTTAATGTCTAATGGAAGGATACATAGATAACTGCAGCCTCTGTTAACCAGTTTAAGAAACATAGATAGCTGTACCTATCTGTTCGCTACCTTTACCTGTTTCTCAAGTTAAAGCTCTTCAGAAAAATGCATACCTGGCAATCTGCTACTGTCGTTTCTACTCCAAGGGTTCACCTGCAATGATTTTGCTCTTATCCTCCCAACCTTGAGATCCACTTTCCGCTGGATTCTCCCCCCGAGCAGTCTTGCAGGCCTACAGCCCTCAACAAGACACATGCACTCATGTGCTGGGTTATCTGGTCTCTACCAGACTTAGCCCCTTTCTCTGTCTGTTGTCTCTCCCTCTCTGGAATTCTTCTTTGCCTTTTCCTCAACAGCCCAGAGGTTTTCCTTCCCAGGATTTTTCCTTGGGTGAGAAGCAGTTAATTCAGTTTTATAACTGATCTTCTTAAAATAGAAAATCCTCCACCAGGAGGTTGCCAGCATTTCAAGAACATACACATGTAAAAATAATCTAATATAATAACTTCCTTCATTAATAGTGTCATTCAAAAATAATGAGTAACCACTCATACAGTTCTTACCACAGTAAGTATTTCAGAATTACAAGTTACCGGGGTCATTACATCTCCCCCCCCTGGGATTGGACATCGTCCCGATGTCTAGCCCCATTAAATAAATTTGGATAAGCTTTTCTAATGAGTTCCTCGTCCTCCCATGTAGCCTCCTCAGGCCCATAGTGCTGCCACAACACTTTAACTTGGGTAATAACCCGTTTCCGCAGCCGCACTTCTCTCCGGTCGAGAATGCTCTGAGGTTCGACCAGGACCTCGCCTTCCGGTTCGACCTGCAGACAACCATACCTTTAATCAGTTTCCTATTGAGTATAGCTGCATAATCAAAACAACCGGATTAATTCTTACCCGCACATCTTGCCATTGGATAACATGTTTAGGGTCATATACATATTTCTTTAAGACAGAAACATGAAACACATTGTGAATCCTAATATGACTTGGCAGGGCAAGTTGGTAGGCCACTGGCCCTACTCTAGCCAAGATCTGAAAAGGTCCAAAATATCGAGGAGCCAGCTTGGCGCACCCACTCCACTGTAGTGTGCTCCTCCTAGCTTGAATCCTCACAAACACATGGTCACCAATCTTATACTCTGTGAATCTTCTTTTCCTGTCTGCAAAGCTTTTCTGTCGGTCTTGTGCAGCCTTTAAGTTGGCACGCACTCTTTTCACCATATCTTCCATTTCTTTAAGCATTTCTGGACCCAAACTCAGCTTGTCCTCAGGTCCACCCCAACTTGAGGGTGTGCGGCACTTTCGTCCATACAGGACTTCAAAAGGACTTAGCTGGGTTGAGGTGTGATAACCATTGTTATATGCAAATTCGACCAGATGTAAATACTCTTCCCATTGACCTGGTTTCAACATCACATACGCCCTCAACATGTCTTCCAACACTTGATTAACTCGCTCAGTTTGACCATCGGTCTGCGGGTGGTAGGCCGTGCTAAAGTTCAGCTGAGTACCCAACTCAGCAAACAGTGTCCTCCAAAAAGTGGAAGTGAATTTCACATCTCGATCCGATATAATTACCTTTGGCAACCCATGCAATCGGAATATATTTTGCATAAAGAGGTGAGCAATTTGCACCGCCTTGTAAGTAGACTGCACAGGTATAAAGTGCGCTGCTTTACTCAACTTATCAACCACTACCATGATAGAGTCGTTGCCCTTCTTTGTTCGGGGCAACCCAGTTATGAAATCCATGGAAATGGTTTCCCATTTCCATTCCGGAATAGGCAAAGGCTGCAACAGTCCTGCTGGATGCTGGTGTTCTGCCTTAATCTGTTGGCATTCCAAACACCGCGCCAAGTATTCAACTACCTGTTTCTTCATTCCCGGCCAGTAATACTCCTTCTTGAGCGCCGTGACCATCTTTTGGTATCCTGGGTGGCCAGTGTAGTGGCTGATATGGAACTCATCTAAAATCAGCCTCCTAAGGTCATTTGAATCAGGTACATACAATTTCTTATTAAAACACAACATTCCAGCACTATCCAGTGTGTATCCTTGCTGTAATCTTTCATTAACAGATTGTTGTACCTGCTGTTTTAAGTGTTGGTATTCAGAATCGCGACTTGCTGCTGTTTTTATTTGTTCAACCAGCGAATTCCGCCACTTGCTGACTGATAGTTCACATAAACAATGAACCTTTCGACTTAGCGCATCAGCCACTCGGTTTTCTTTACCCTTTAAATGCTTTATTTCGAAATCAAACCCACTTAGGAAATCTGCCCAACGGCCTTGTCTTGCATTCAAGGTAGGCTGGCTGAAATAATGTGTCAAACTGTGATGATCAGTTAACAACAGGAATTTCCTCCCTAGGAGGTAATGTCTCCACATTTTCAGCGCATGAATAACAGCTGCTAATTCCAGATCATAAGCAGAGTATCTCTGCTCATGCTCCTTTAGCTTCCTTGATTCATAGGCTATTACTTTACCTTCCTGCATTAATACTCCTCCCACACCCTCCTTGCTTGCATCGGTGCACACCACGTAATCCTTATTAGGATCAGCTATACTCAGGATGGGCGCAGTGGTGAGTAAGTGCTTCAATCGGTCAAAGCTCTGCTGACACTCTGATGTCCACCTAAATATCTTCCCCTTTTTCTGCAATGAGGTGATAGGATAGGCTATCCTAGAAAAGCCTTCCACAAACCTCCGGTAATAGCCAGCTAACCCCATAAAGGATCTGATATCAGCAACATCTTTGGGTATGGGCCATTCCATAATAGTTTTTATTTTCTCGGGGTCTACTGCAATTCCTTCTTTAGTGATCACGTGGCCCAAATACTGGATTTCCTCCTTGAAGAAATCACATTTACTGAACTTAGCGTATAGCTGATGTTCTCGAAGAGTTTGTAACACCAACCTAAGGTGCTCTTCATGTTCCTGCTGGGAACGAGAGTATATCAGAATATCGTCGATAAATATCAGCACAAATTTGTCCAAAAACCGATGAAACACGTTGTTCATCATACACATGAAGGTGGCAGGTGCATTGGTCAAACCAAAAGGTAGCACTACAAATTCGTAGTGTCCATAGCGTGTCCTGAAGGCGGTTTTAGCGATGTCCTCATCTTTAATCCTGATCTGATGATAACCAGATCGCAGATCGATCTTGGAAAATACTTTTGCCCCTTTCACTTGATCAAAGAGTTCATCTATTCTGGGTAAGGGATACTTGTTTTTGACCGTGAGCTTATTCAACTGTCGATAGTCTATACACATACGTAGGGTGCCATCTTTCTTTTTCACAAATAATACTGGAGCTCCCCATGGTGATACACTGGGACGTATGTACTGTTTATCCAACAGCTCTTGTAGTTGCATCTTCAACTCTGTTAACTCTGGTACGCTCATTCGGTATGGTGCCCGTGATACTGGTGCTGCTCCCGGTATTAATTCTATAGTAAAGTCTATGTCCCTCTTTGGAGGCAGCCCTGGTACCTCTTCAGGAAAAACATCTGTAAATTCCTGTACCACCGGGATATTGCCTAATGCGGACATCTTATCTTTCTGGTTTGCATAACCAACTTGTATGGCATAGATCTGACATTTCTTTCTAATGCACTTAGCTAACTGAGAAGCGGTGATAGGTCGAATCTGGACAGGATGTTTAATTCCCTGCAATTCCTGCTGTTGCCCCAAATCATCCTTGTAATAAATGGTTTTAGTTTTGCAGTTCACCAATGACCAGTGCTTTTCCAGCCAATCCATACCAATAAGGATGTCATAAGAACCTAATGGGAGTACATTCAGGTCTGCTGTTACTGGCTGTCCAGCTATACTGAAAGAACAGTTATTAACTTTAGCTAAAACCCGTCTTTTGGCTCCCGTAGCTAACTGTACCAACCATGGATTTTTGAACCTTTCCGGTGATAGCTTACAATGTTCCACTACTTTTGGACTAACATAACTTAAAGTAGCTCCTGGATCAATAAGTACAGCTACAGAAAGGTTTGAGATCTTACCTTCAAACTCCACCATGCTCGGTTGATATTCAGCTTGCCGGTCCTCCAAGGCTGCGTTAATTCTTGGTACGCTGCGTGCCACATCCCCAACGGTCGAGGCTTCGTGGATCTGAGATATTTGGTCGACTCCTTTACGCTGCGGGCAGTTTTTAACATAATGCGGTCCTCCACATCCCCAACACTGGACTGGAGGTCTGGTTCCTTCAATCTCTGATCTGGCAGGAGGTTCACTAACTCTGCTTTCACTTGGCTTGGCCCGGAAGGTACCCTTAGTTGTATTTCTGTTAAACTGCCCCTTTCCAGCACCCTTACCACCATTTCCACGACTTCCTTTGTTATTACCAGCAACTCTGTTGCTTTTTCTGTCATTCCATCTTTTGCTTGAAATATCTCCTTTTTGTTTGTTCTGCTGGTAACAAATTCTTGCCTTACGAATTGCCTCGTCCATGGTTCGGGGATTGTCAAACTCTATTCGTTCCCTTATATAGGCTGGTAGGCTGCTCACAAATCTCTGCACTTTGGCCTTTTCTTCTTTGATATATGGCACATAGCGAAGCAGGGAAGTGAAGCGATTTATGAATTCGTCCATGGACTGCTGTCCCAGTCGTAAGTCATGGAATTCCCGTGCCTTCTCATCATAGAAACGCTCGGTTAAATACCTTTCCTTAAAGTATTTCTGAAACTTTTCCCAGGTTATGCTTTGTTCACTTACTCCCTTCACAATTTTAATTTCTTCCCACCACAAGGTGGCTTTGCCCTGTAGCTGGAAAATGGCCAGCCGCGCCTTCAGATTTTGGTCATATTCATACAATTGGAAATACTTGTTAATGTTAATTAACCAAGCCTCTGCCGCTTCTTCCTGCTCTCCATCGAAAAGTGGAGGTTTGATTTTCCGGAATTCTCCCTGTAATTCCATTTTCTGTCTCTTTGAGGTCTGCTGTTCCAGTACATTGTCAGAATGGTCTTCCTTCTCCTCTGAAATTTCAGGTGCGTAATCCCGTTCTTCAGTTCCCCTTTGCTGTTCCGCACTGGGATTGGCTAATGGTGGATTTTGTTTGTCTGACAGACTCTTTAATATTCTTTCTTGCTCCACTGTTAATCGTGCATTGTCCTCTCGCAGACGCGCCATCTCACTTTTCAGCTCTTGGACAGTTTGCAGTATCGCTAGATTGGTACTGCGTGTTTCAGCACCAAGCTGTACCCACAGCTCAGCATTTTCTTGAGGGACGCTGCCAGCTCCCTGCATTTCCTCCATCTTGCTTGTTGACTGTTAGCAGATGGTTGTTTCTGTATGGATCTCCTAATTGGTACACAAGAAAATCAATTAGCTGCATTATTTCCTCCTCATATATACATTATAATGTAATCTTTACTGCTCCAGAGGCCTCAGTTTTGGAACCTTGGCTCTGATACCACATTGTCACGATCTCATTCTAACTTATACGTACCATAAAAAAAAAATTATGATGTTACCTAACCCCTACAAGTCACCCCCCCCATGACTACAAGGGATTCAAGCACCAAGGTATTTTAACATTTCATGCGCAAGTCTTATATCTAAACTTTGAATAAAAAAGGTTTATGGCTCTTCACCAAACATGTTATTTTCCACGCATTTATATATATGTTACACCATACCAGCTCTAGCACTATGATATAACCTTAATGTCTTAAGACCTCGCTCATTTAACGCGGCGCCAGATGGTAAGTGGGTGTTAACCCAACTCACCCATCCCATGGCCAGGTGGTATGGAACCATGTGAGCCCATGTGACTTCTCAGAGGGTTGTACTTTTATGGGTTTCGCGCCAGCACTCCCGCTCAAACGGACGATGGTGATCGTTCTATCAAATCGAATGGCTCAGATTGGTTTAAGGGTTTGGTCGGCAATATATGAGTCACCGGGTTCTTCGGTCTCAGCTCATTTGCATACAGAGTGATTGCTCAGCTCAACAGTTCTCTCTCACCACCACACCAGTTCTGCCATTCACTCAGGTATGAACCTCTCCGCCAATAGCACTGTCATGAAGATTTACAGTCACGCACATTGACAGTTTATCATTCAGTTCGTTGAAACCCTTGGTGGCCATCTGTTCCAGTTAACAACGATGAATGTTCTGTGCAGGAGGGTTTGGCTCTACGGCTACCACCGTCTGGAAGAAGGGTTTGCAAATCTGCGGTCATCCCGGGTGAGTCACCGTTACTGTTAAGCGTTACTTTGTAAGAGTTGCCTGTTATGAAGTTGAATAGAGGTCTTCAACAGGCCGAGACGAGACTCATGTCTTGTTATTCATGTGTCTCAGGTCTGGATACCCTTTGTTCAAACCCTGGTTGCGTTTTACAGGCGGCCTCCTCATGCCGAACCTGTATTTCGTGAAACCCTGGGGTTTAGCTAAGTTTTGATTACGACTACAAGCCATTTGTATCTTTGTATATTTGGGTATTTGGTACTGAACTGGAATCTCCATTTTCAGATTGATACAGTTAACTCAGAGTATATATATTCAGGTGTTTTTCATATCTAATGGAATCCTTATGTTACTGTTCTATTATGCTACTCCACTGGACTATAGTCCTCAGTGTTGTCAGGTTCCTTAAGCAAATATTGTAAACATCTTGCTTGTATAATGATCATTTTATACTCGGCTACGACCTCTTTGATGGATTAATGTTCGACTCTGTTATTTACACCACGGCTACGGCCTCTTTGATGGACTGATGTTCGACTCTATTATTACACCATAGCTATGTATAAGATGCTTTCTGTTTATCTATTATTACAATTTAATGTTCTCATTCGTATGAAGTTTATACCCTACGGGCTTGCCCAACAACAATGAATCCATTCTGTTCTGGACTTGATTTATTTGTCGAATCTGTTAGGTTGGAGTTATTATGTGTGGCGTGTCTCTCCAGTCCTTCATAAGTGGCTATGTTTGACCTGCATCAGTATTCGAGATATTTACATGTTTTATGTTTTCTTTGTTGCGGCCATAGGGTTAAGGCTTGCATTCGAATTGATGAATGCAAGTCAAACCCTCTTCGCATACACAGATATTGATATCCGTGACTCGGTTTGTCTGAGCCTGGTAAATCCATTCTCTTAATATTTCCACAGTTTCTAAATAGCGTTAGTCTCATGGTAATGATCTGCGATTAGCGTTATTACTCAACTTGCATGGCTATGTGATATTCTTTATGGTTTAAACGCTCGAGTTGGATCTAGATGTGAGCATAAACCCTCACTGCCACTCCTAATATGTTATTGCTTACACGGTGTTATTGTTTATTAAAGGCCTCGGCCCTTCAATACTGTTTTCATGAAGAATCTCCTTGATTCACACAAGAATGACACTTGTCTGAGCACAGTTCCACAACTGTATTTTATTTAAGATCTGTAACTTTCTGAGAATGGTTATTTTGACTATGTTTCGTAACCAATGGGTTCCGTGTACGCATTTATACATTTCTGTCTATTAATGTACTCTGCGGTCTCTTAACCGCTTCAGGTTTTTAGTTCTATTCTGGCATTTACTTAAAATACTCGAATCTTTACAGCAATGATTTTAATCACAGAAGACTAAATTCTGCAGACTGGATTTATATACATTAATCTAGGGTAACAGCTACGATTATCTTTTGTTTAATGTCTAATGGAAGGATACATAGATAACTGTAGCCTCTGTTAACCAGTTTAAGAAACACAGATAGTTGTACCTATCTGTTCGCTACCTTTACCTGTTTCTCAAGTTAAAGCTCTTCAGAAAAATGCATACCTGGCAATCTGCTACTGTCGTTTCTACTCCAAGGGTTCACCTGCAATGATTTTGCTCTTATCCTCCCAACCTTGAGATCCACTTTCCGCTGGATTCTCCCCCCGAGCAGTCTTGCAGGCCTACAGCCCTCAACAAGACACATGCACTCCTGTGCTGGGTTATCTGGTCTCTACCAGACTTAACCCCTTTCTCTGTCTGCTGTCTCTCCCTCTCTGGAATTCTTCTCTGCCTGTTCCTCAACAGCCCAGAGGTTTTCCTTCCCAGGATTTTTCCTTGGGTGAGAAGCAGTTAATTCAGTTTTATAACTGATCTTCTTAAAATAGAAAATCCTCCACCAGGAGGCTGCCAGCATTTCAAGAACATACACATGTAAAAATAATCTAATATAATAACTTCCTTCATTAATAGTGTCATTCAAAAATAATGAGTAACCACTCATACAGTTCTTACCACAGTAAGTATTTCAGAATTACAAGTTACCGGGGTCATTACACAAGCACCTATCACTCAAGTCAGAAATTATGCTTAAGAAAATATTATATAAAACATTATAACTCACATTGGTCAATGCTAAACTCATCCTCCCTATTTTGGAAGGAACTATAAATTGAGATGTCTACACATTTACAAGTTGACTCCTAAATAAATAGTGGTGTGAAGTAACTCTTCGTAAGTATATTTATTTACATCTTATACCTATGCTTTTTTCATGTAAAAATTTATTTAAATTATGCCTGGAAGTAATGAATGATAAATATGTTAATTTACATAATTATTAACTATTTTTAAACAGTTTAATTTTGGATGAGTTTCTTAGAATCACTACAAAAATATATTCCCATTTTAATCATAACAAATTGTAGAAATTTTGGTGGGTAGTAACAACTATGAATTCTACACATTTACAATTTTACTCTTACATAAACTTTGAGGAAAACATAAATAATGGTGTGAAGTAACTACTAGTAGTATATTCTATCTTATCTCTATCCATCTTTATGTAAATACATGCTTAAATTATGGAGGGAAGTAATTGATGGTAATTATGTCATTTAAATGAGTATGAACTTGATCCGTAAATTGCATATTAAAAATATGAGATTCTACACTATTACAATTTTATTTAATTTCTAAATTTGCAAAATTAACTGTAATTAGTGCATGCATGTAAAAGTAAATCAAGCAAAAAAGTAGAGAACGACATATAAAAGTAAATCAAGTAGAAAAGTAGAGAACAACATAATAGTAAATCAAGTAGAAAAGTAGAGAACAACATAATAATCTTTCGGAGAAAACTGAGCTCAAAGGTGAGGCCGCTTTGCTCTCTTTCTTTGTTTGGAATTATGGTTGCAAATACAAATAAGTAATGTATGTGGCCCGTGGGTTGCTACAATGCATATATCCTCTCTTTGTGCTCTACCTCCTATCTCTCTTGGCTATCTTTTCTCAACTATGGAACCAAATGCTCTCGAATGGAATGCCTCATCCTCCTAGTGGCCTGATTATAACACAGCTCGATAGCCTACTAGTGGCTAAATTTGACTACATGAGCTCTTAACTAAAGTTAAAAAATAGACTCTTCTAGAGCCTTTTACATAAAAAGCACGTGATTATCCCATTTTCCATGAATAATGGGGGTTGACGCGGCATCCTCTCGAACTATAGGTGCGAAAACAGGGAGGTCAACTTTTGAGTGGCATAAATTTTGCTCTATGTGAGTAGAATAGCATGAAAAGGTGTTGCACTTTGGCGGAAAACTTTTACCCCCAAAAAACATCATCAGATGCCTCAAAACGCTCCCAAAAGGTTTTGGACCCGGTTTCGCCAAACTGGGTCCCACCGGTAAAAACATCTTGTGAGATGATTCCTCCACTTTTTCCACTCCAAATGCATCTAAATGGATGACAAACAATATAATGATCCAATTCCGATCATAATTGTTTTCAATGATTTTATTTTTGATGGTTTTCTTGCAAATATTAGGAATAAAAAATCACTACATAACTATATAAAAATCACGCATCATTAATGCAATGATATCCATAAATATGACATATTTACATGAGATTATATTGTGCAAAGGATGCAATAAGACCTTCAAGTTATTCCTAAAAAATACAATGTTTATTTTCCTTCATATTTCAGGCCTATTTCCCTATTTAATGATATCTAGAAAATCATCTCCAAATTTATCACAAAACTGGCTAAAACCCATTCTCCTCTCACCTATCTCTCCTGGGGAATCTAGTTATGTGGAAGGCAGACATATTATGGGCAACATAATACTAGCCCATGGACACATTCACTCACTTGATTCCAATAAGCCTCTAGGTATGCTCATCAATCATGATATGTCAAATGCATTTGACAAATTCAGTTGAAAATTTATTTTCCATGTGCTCACTATTTTTGAACTTGTAGAAGGATTGATTCATTAGGTTCTTGCCCTAATTTCCAAAACTTTGTTCTCCATCCTAGTTAATGGGTCTCCCTCTACCACTTTTGTCCCCACAATGGGTATTAGGTAAGGATATCCCATTTCCCCTCACATATTTCTCTTCATGGATGAAGGGATGGGTAGATATATCAACTCAATCCTATACCTCAACCAACTAAAAGGTCTTCCTCTTGGTTACCATATTCTCTCTTCTTTGCACAAGTAACTTGTGGGTGATACTCTTCTCTTGGGAATCCCCATTATCGAAGAAGCCAATACCCTTGAAAAAATCCTTCAAGACTTCCCTAATTCTTTGAGAACCTCTATTAACATAGAAAAATATAAAATCTTATTTTTAAATACCCTACTAGCTATCCAAATTCACATATCTTGTTTTCATGGTTTTCAAAGGAGCTCTCTTTCATCCAAATACCTAGGAACTCCTTTAACTAGAAATCCACTTAGACAAAAGGTATTTGAAGCTAAACTTTCTTGTTGGACATTCATATCACTTAATCTAATAGGTCGCTTGATCTTTCTCAAATATTTCCTTCATCACTCCCCACATATCTTCTCTCAATAATGGCATCCCCCAAAACCATTCTAAACAAGGCAAGAAATATTCAACAGAACTTCCTTTTGCGATGGCACCAAAAGAGATCGATATTGGGCTCTAGTTGCATGGGAAAAAATATATCATTTGAAGAAAGGAGTAGGACTTGCTCTCTGTGATCTATATACTTAGAAGAGCCTTAAGTACTAAAACCTAGTGGAGATGGATAAAATACCCTTATGCTTTGTGGAGAAAAATGTGGAAACATAAGTATACCTCCAATACCCAGGTATCTCAACTAATCAAAATGACAAGAAGCATCAAGATTTATCATAAATGGAATGTTTCCTATAGCAAAAAACATATTTTCCAAGAGAATAGTTTTTAGGAAATAAAAAATGGTAACAATGCACTATTTTTGGAGGACTTGTGGCATCAATGCCCAAAATTAGTTCAGAATGAATAACTCTGCTCAACCAAAGACTCCCTCATCCCCAAGGGCCAAATATTAGTTTATCATTATGAGGAATTGAAAGCCCCCCACAATTCCCAATTGTACAATTGGAAGTCATGCGAGGAATGTATTAAGCCTCCCTCCCAAAAAGAAATCACAATTATCAAACAAGTATTAGAAAATATAATAATTGTGGTTTAAGAGCGAAACAATATTCTTTGTTTGGGTTATCATCCTTCAGGAAATCTTAAATTCTCTAAATCTTGTAGTGTTCTCACAAGAAACAATAATGAGGATGATAAAGGAAAATAGCATAAAATATGGAATCTCAAGCACTTGCCCAAAATCAGTCTTTTTCTGTGACTTCTATTATGGAACAAATCTTTGACATGGTGCAAGCTTCAAAGTCATGGTTTTTAAGGCCCTTAAATCCGTCTTCGTTATTTCTCCAATTCGAAAAATTTCAATCATTTTCTCAATAGATATAGATTCTTTGTTTCTATGTAGGACCACATTTCTATGCTCTTTTGATAGAATACAAAATAATGTCCTCTTCACTCTACAATTCTAGAGTGACTCCCCTTTTACTAATCCCAATTTTAATAGAGTATGACAACTCATCCCATGATTTATCTTATGGGAGATTTTGAAGGAGCGTAATAGAAAAATGTTTAAGAATATTAGTGTCTCCACGAATTTTGTTTGACAATCTATCCTAATTAAAATAAGGGAAACAATGTATTCTCTAAATTGGTCCTCCAAAGATTGGGAATCAAATCAACCTGAAAGATTCATTCTAACCAAAATGGGTCTCTCCCCTTATTCCTTATTGTAGAAACCCTCTATCCCCATTTTCTTCCCTTATAACCCTTCCTTCTCGAACCCCTTACCCTTCGGAGGAATTCATCAAACTTAAATTTGACTAGGACTCGAAAGAAAATCCAGGACAAGCTAGTTATGGTGGAGTTTTTTTTAATTATAATGGGAAGATTCTAGATGTTTATGTGGGTTCCACAAGACAAATGTCTCTCAATTTCTATTTTCAAAGAATTTCACAAGCTCATTATTGAAGGAGATTCCAAGGAAATTATCAATATCTTTTGCAAAATCTTATGTGCATCAAATCCTTCCAAAATATATTAGAGTTGAAGTTTGCAATCTCGCATAGGTAATGCTACAAAACTCTTGGAAAAAATCACAACTTCCCTCCCCTCTCATATTTGCAGAGAAGGAAACAAACTAGCTAACAAGCTAGCCAACTTTGGTCTCAGCATAACAAATCATTCCTTTAACTTGGATTAGAGTGAGGATAGTCCAAAATATAATCGAACTCACTATAACTATCTAGCTATGAAGGACTTTCTACCCCAAGTAGGGTGCCCAAGAGTGGGTGTCCCCCCACCCCCCTGTCTTGATATGATTCCAACTCACATGAAATGGGTTTGAACTCCCACTATACTCAGCACATTTCATGCACTCCTGTCACTTCATTGAACATGGCACAAAATCAATGCAAGCTTAATAATCATTTAAATATTGCGACTACATAGGGATGTATATGAGGACTCTATAGGAGAATTATATCAAAGTGATAGAGTTGGAGGAAAACATTGATATAGACCACAAGCCGACCATTCTAGCTAGGAGAATATCCAACTTCTCCTTCTCCTCAAATTAGGGTAGTGGCTAGTCATCTCGGATGTGTGGAGATTCTGCCTAATAGATGTTATGGCTCACTGGTTTTTTTCTTGTAGCACTATCCATCTCTTTTGTCTTCTCATGTCAATGTATGTCAAGGCATAGCACATGCAACCTATTTTTATAAGTTTCTATGTACAATATGGTCTAGCTAGATAAGGTCTTAACAACCTCAAGACCCTGAATTGATGTTACTAGTTTGCTTTCCCTTTAGACATATCAGTAGCAATTTTTTTTGGTTTGTGTAATCTTCATTTGACATAATGCAAGGTGCCTAACTTCTATATATGTGTGTGTGTGTGTGTGTGTGTGTGAAATAATATATTTTAATATCAACATCATATATATAGAGAGAGAGAGAGATGTTCTCTATAAATTAAATATTTTAATAACCATGTTGAGTTGCAGTCATATAAATTAAATGGTTGGTAAATGTGTATAGGCATGAATCCATAATAAACATCAAAATATTTACTTCATGGTACATCTTACATTGATAGAATTTAAAAAATTACAAAAATTAACTAAATTATAACTTTATTTTAAACCATAATTATATTATTATTTATAAGTAGGAATTAGTACATAAATTAAACATAAATAGTTTTTAAGAGATCAGGTAACAAGATTCGTAACCATGGAGACTCATTGCTACTTTATCGTGGAGATTTTTAATATGTAAAGATGCTTTGTTACAATATCATGGGTCACTACCATGGCTTGTTTATATAGCATGTCCAAAAAACAATAACTCATTTATACATTGTTCATATGACATTTTTACAATTAATCAATTTAATTAAAATGACATAGCTACTTTGAAAATAAATCTCAATGTACAACCCACCTAATAATTACTGATAATTAAATTAAAATTCCAAAAGTATTATTCAAGAAAATTTTAGGGGCCAAATTTAGCTAATTGGCTATTTTTTGGACATTTTCTCGAAAAATAAATAAATAAATAAATATTCACCCATTTGGTTTTAAAAATGCCTATTTTTTACATATATATGATTAACTGAATTCACCAAAAATGTATTAATTTCAATAGAAAATTACATGTTCTTTATTGAATATTCACCTACATTCTATATATATGACTTTTCAAACTAGAATGGTCACCTATAATACTATGTAAATAGGCATAATATTTGAATCCTTAAAAAATACCCTGACCTTATTCCAAAATTCACATGCCTATTAGCATTAATATGACTATTCAAATTTCATCCCCTTTGAAGGTATATTTTTCAATCATTTTTGTCCAATATTAAGTAAAGATTTGTTGTAATTGCAAGTTCAATGCATGTAGTCTACATAATCCAAGTGCAAAAGGAGATTTTCAACTCAGTGAATCCATTTGTGCATTCAAAAATACAATTTAAACAATGAAAAATTACAATCTCATATCTCAAAATGGAGATTTGTAATTCCTTCAATGCTCAACATGGAGTTTGTGTGTGTGCTCAAAATAAAAAAGATGCGTCATTTATTCCATACTCAATATGTTGTATATATATATATGTTTGTGTATTTAGCCATCCATCTGCCAATAATCCAAAAAGAGATCAAATCTTCTTTAACACATTTTTATTTTTTTCCAAATATTACACTTTAACATATTTGATTCATCTTAATAAATCTAGTAAGGAATAAGATGAATCTAAAATAATAGTAAGGAATAAGATGAATCTAAAATAATACTATCTATAATTTGTATGTTATATTATGATGTTATATTATCATAATACTTTGTATTATCGTATATTATTTAAGATGGGTGTTATACATAATAGTATCTTCATATCCTTGTAGGAGACTTCAAATTCTAGTCCATCTTTGCTTTTCATGGTATATAAAATATGGTTTTAAATTCGAAATCTCATTGATTTATCCATCTCATTGGAAATTGTGTTAAGTTTTTGACAATGGCTTTTCATTGTATATAAAATATGGTTTTAAATTTAAAATCTTATCCATTTATCCATTTCATTGGAAATTGTGTTAAGTTTTTTACAGTAGTTTTTCATGCAAAAATGACAGATGAAAAACATAGAAATTATTTTGAAATTTATATCATTTTGGCGTTGGGATCATTTTTATAAAATTATTAAAAAAAAAAAATTAAACTTAAATTCAAAATATCATTGAATTTATCCTTAGCTTACTTTCTTTCTTTTTCTGAGATGCATGGAAAAAAATTCCCCAACTTCTCCACATTGAAAGAGATGTTTAAATAACACTTCCCCTTAAGTTTTAGATGTTTGAATTTAAATCATTTCATAATGATAGAGGATAAAAATTTTAAATTTAAATTCAAATATTATTGTTTTTTTTTTTCATTTATCTTTAAATTACTTCCCATCTTTCTATGAGATACATGGAAAAGAATTTCAATGTTGTCCATGTTGAAATTGTTAGAAAATCAGAAAGGCAAAATTATTTTCTCTAGTTGATAGTTACCTGTGATATCTTTGATTCTTATTATTTTTCTTATGTTCCTTTTTATCTTAGCCCATCAAACAATTTCTAAATCCAAAACACAAAGATTAAGGACACTAGATATAGCACTCAGTCAGGGCTAAAACCCCTATATAGGGAAAAACCTAGTTAAGAGCTCTTCCTTAAGTAATTCAAATTGAGATGGCCCAATACCCTAGATTAATAAACCTTCCTCCTCCACCAAGTCAGCCTTCTAATATGATATAGTAGTTTCTTCTTATCCAGCAGCTTCAATCTAGTCATTTGACTTCCTAGTTGCAGAATTTCGAGCCCCAGTAGCAAAATTTCAGCTTCCTAGTTACTGTAGAATTTCACCCCCCTTTCAGCAGATGCACAACTTCATGTGTGGGAAAGAGAGAGAAAATTTTGACCTTTTATGCTAGAGAGAGACCTTCTTTCTTGAAATTCGTACTTTTTCAAAACCCAAAAACTGCAGATCGAACTTACTGTGAGTGAGTGACAAATGAGGTCAAGTTGTTGCCTTTATATAGTGATTATGTTACTAAATTTTAGGGGAACTTGTCCAATTTTTAGGTTGACTTGGTGGAGGAGGCCTAGAAGGCTCATTTTAAGATGGAAAAAAATATTTCTTGACAAATAATTCCCAACAAGGGTTATTTAAATTATGACACGGAAAAGGACACTTGACAAAAACCCTAGAAGCCTGAAATGGAGGCTTTGACTTAAAAATAATTGACCCAAGCATGAAACCCATGGTTTAATAAGTCAGTTTTATTAATAGTAAAATTTATTTTTATTTCTTTTGATAAATATATTACATCATGACTCAAGTACATTTATGAATACCAAACCTAGTTACATTCTTCAACACTCCCACTTAACTATGAAGGTATTCATAATTACCTATATATAAAGGTACATGGAAGATCTCCAAAGTGAACTACGAAGAGTTTTGGCACACTCAATGACTCAGATTAGATACCTAACCAGGGTTATCTATCTAGGCGAGACTAAGATGGACTAAAGATTTCAACCAGTCTAGGTAACATGAGGCTTACTAACTAACCATCAACCCAGGGATCTTGTTGCATATCCAAGGTTAGAGCTCCAAGACCAAAGTAGCCCTCCCTCTTTAGGATCTAGTCATTAACACATAGGCCAGCCAGATGTCCTCCAAATAATCCATTATTAGAGGCTTCAACTCTCTCTAATAAACTAGCTATATCCATTTGTCCAATCATGCTTCTCAACTGTTCATCCTTCTTCATGGAGAGGTTTACCTGTACAAACCCCAATCAGCTATAAACTTTCAAATATATATACAAGTAAACATAAACCTTCGGGGTCCTCAATATTCTTGATCCTCCTTTCATCATCAATTTATTCGTATATAATTTGTCGGAATCATTCTTCTTCTTTTATTTCTTTAGCAGCACCAAATACATCCTCAGATCTTCTCAAGTCTTTTGTTTGCAAATTCATATTCATCAATAGTACTATTGCTTGCTTCAAGGTATTCATTGTCATAATATGCCCTCCCTCTCAATTGGGGAGATATACCTTTTCTTCTATACCGACTCCCTCTCAACTGAGGATGATCAACTGCTTCCTTATTATACAACATCGGGGAACCTTTCATGGCTTCATCCCTTCTTACAGCATCAAGATTATCTTGATCATCATTATTTATCATGTTTATTAATATCATCCGAGCATCTTCATCATCTTGAAGATTATGTACCTGCAAAAATTTAATAGCGAGTACAACCAAATAAAAATATATAGAAGCATGGAGTTAATTATGTCAATATAATTCAAACTTTTGACATTAAATACTAGTTATGAGACACATAAGTTAGACATCAACTTCTTTCCAGTGTTTTGTCATAAACCCTAGACTTCATCTTTGAGCAACTTAATCAAGATATTAGTCTCGTTATCTCTAGGGCCTGAATATTACTTTCAAGGATATATGACAGTCTATTTTATGATATAATGAAAACCCTAAAAAAACAATCCAAAATCAATACATCAGAGTTAAACATATAATGATTTTGATCGGGCTAGGGTTTCGATCAGACAGACAAATAAATACCTAGGGATTCATTCATAGGACCTTTCTATAGATATTATACATGTTTAGTTCATAAACCCTAAAGATCTAGAGTGTCAATACATGACTTAGATATTAACAACAAACCCTAAAGGACTAGGGTTTCTATAACAATTCCAAAACATCAAAAGAATAGAAATTCTAGATTTCATCAACAACCCTAAGTAGACTAGGGTTTCAATATTAGCATCTACATACCCTTAGGTTAGGGTTTTACAGTGAACCTTTTTAGGGTTCCACAAGAATGATAATATAATAAGGGTAGATTCAATCTAATGATTAATCACACTAACAATAATCCTTGTGATTCAAAACCCTAGACATAACCATGTCAGTAATGTAAAGAAAATTTAAAATAGAATGAACATACCTTTCATGAAGAGAAATTTATAACAAAGTTTATAATCTAAGGCATACCTTTGAGTTGTTCCTTAACAAACCTTATAGGACATCAAATCTTAACGGGCTTCAATAGAAATTATTTCATGTTTTAAGTTTATTCTTTGAAGTCTCCTCCATAACCCTTGAGCAAACAACAAGCTTTCATAACCAAGAAAAATATAAAGAGAAGGGAGGTTACCATACAATACATATATACTTTGATATAAGCACAAAAGAGGAGACAAGGGATAATATACTTATCATTTGGTAAATGATGGAGGCTCCCTCTTAATTCAAGCTTTGAGGGATACCTAAAACATATAGAAATAATTTAAAAATGTCTTAACACGACAGGTTAGACCTAAAAAATTTAGAAATCAAAACTCAAAGGAAATTCAAAACTTAGAATAGAAGACCAAGGGAGGATATGTGTTATGAAACCAACTCAAGAAAAGATAGAAAAGATAGATCAACGCCTTAGAATTCAGCCTCTTTGAGGGGGCAACTTCCTTTACATTACATAAATGAACAATTCTTGGATGATTCAAATGACAAAACCTCCTTTCTATATATAGGAGTCTAAGGAGTCACAATATAATCCAACCGACCTAACAATAATAATATAAAGCCATAAAAATAACAATAGAGGGATTCTATGGGGCACAGTAATAACAACATGGGGGCAATAGGGGCACACCAATATTAATAAGGGGTATAACTACAATAGTAATGGGTTAATCACTAGTATTATAGGGACCCAACATTCCCCTCTCCTTCAAAAAAGTGTTGTCCTCAACGCTTGAGTAGTTCTGGATACTTCTGCATAAAATTCTCATCCTCCCATGTGGAATCTTCAGCGGATAAGTTCTTCCACTTGATAAGATACTCTGAAATTGATCGATTTCGTAGCTGTCGAGTTCTTGTTTCTGTGACTGCTTCCGGTTCCAATATAATTTTTCCTTCCTCGTCAAGTTCTGGCAATATTGTTTGAACTGGGAGCTTGTTGCCTATAACCTTCTTTAAACATGAAACATGGAAAACTGGGTGCAATCGAGAAGCTGCAGGAAGCTCCAATTTGTATGCCATAGTACCAATCTTTTGCAACACCTTGTATGGACCATAATACTTTGGTGATAATTTATTATCCTTCTTAGCTTGCTTGAGGGACATTTGCTTATATGGTTGTAGCCGTAGGAATACCCAATCACCTACATCAAAACTTCTTTCACTGCGATGTTGATCTGCCTGTTGTTTCATTCTATTCTGTGCCAACACGAGGTTATCCTTTAAGAGTTGGAGGACTTGTTGTTGATGTTCGATGTGATGTTCCACTGCCTGAACCTTAGAATTTTCTCTTAAATATGATGTGATGGATGGTGGTTGATACCCATAAAGTGCCATAAATGGGGTCATTTTTGTTGCTGTATGGAAGGAAGTGTTATACCACCATTCAGCCAGAGGCAACCATTTGACCCATTGTGTCTGTTTATCAGATACAAAGCAACGAAGATATCCTTCCAAACATTTGTTTACTATCTCAGTTTGCCCATCAGATTGAGGATGATAAGATGAGCTATGAGCTAACTGAGTACCAAGACAAGAAAATAATTCTGTCCAAAAATTTCCAGTGAAAATGGGATCTCTGTCACTTACAATAATCTTTGGGTTTCCATGTAGCTTTTGAATTGTTTCCATAAATGCAGTAGAAACTGTACTGGCTTTAAATGGATGTGATAATGCACAAAAGTGTGCATACTTGGTAAGTCTGTCAACTACCACCATGATGACACTCTTTCCCTCAGACTTGGGTAAACCTGTGATAAAATCCATTGAAACCTCCTCCCAACGTTGGCTTGGAATGGATAAAGGTTGTAATAGACCCGGTGTCTTAATTGTTTCAACTTTATTTTGTTGGCAAACCAAACATTTCGCCACAAACTTTTGAATATCTGATTTAAGGCCATCCCAAAAAAATTCCTTCTTAACCCTGTGGTAAGTTTTTAAAAATCCTGAGTGCCCTCCTAAGGGAGAAGTGTGCAATTCCATAAGAATCTTTTGTTTTAGCTGGGAATTCTTACAGAGGTATAAGCGATCTTTGTACCATAACGAATCATTTTTCCAGCTAAATGTATCAGACGTACTGGAATCTTGTTGTAACTTTCGAATAAGTGCCCACACTTCTTCGTCATTCTTCCATTCCTCCCTTGCTTCGTTTATCCAATCTGGTTGGATAATAGAAATGGCGCACAACAATGCTTCCACATCCTCATCCTTTCTTGAGAGTGCATCTGCCACCACATTTTGCTTCCTTTTTTGTAGATGATTTCAAAGTCATAACCCAACATCTTTGTGACCCACTTTTGTTGCTCTTCAGAGGATAATCTTTGTTCTAAAAAGTATTTAAGGCTATCATGATCCGTTTTTACCTTGAAGTGTCTTCCCATTAGGTAGGGTCGCCATTTCTTAAGTGCATGGAGTATTGCCAACATTTCCTTCTCATAAATAGCTTTGCTTAAAAACTTTCCCTTGATTGGACGACTTTCAAAAGCAATGGGTCTTTCATCTTGCATTAGAACAACACCAATTCCATTTCCTGAAGCATCACATTCCACAATAAAGGTTTTTGTGAAGTCCGGTGTAGCTAAGACCGGTGCTTGGCACATTGCCTCTTTAAGATGTTCAAAGGCCTTTGTTGCTTCTGGAGTCCATGAAAATGCATCTTTCTTCAATAATGTTGTTAGAGGTGCTGCTATTCTCCCATAATTCTTAACAAACTTGCGATAATACCCTGTCAACCCAAGAAATCCTCGCAGATGCTTTATGGATGTGGGGATTTTCCATTCCTTAATGGCTTTAATTTTGCTAGGGTCTACCTTAACTCCTTCATGAGATACAATATGACCCAAATATTCCACCTCCTGGACTCCAAAGAAACATTTGGATCTTTTTGCATATAATTGTTTCTCCTCCAATAGTTGTAGCACCCTGTCAACATGTTCAACATGATCCTTCCAAGACTTGCTGTAGATTAGTATATCATCAAAAAATACTAACACAAATTTTCTAAGGAATGGTTTGAAAATTGAATTCATCAAACCTTGAAATGTTGAAGGTGCATTGGTAAGGCCAAAAGGCATGACCAAAAATTCATAATGACCCTCATGAGTTCTAAATCCTGTTTTTGGAATGTCTTCAATCTTCATTCTGATTTGATGATATCCTGAACGAAGATCCAACTTGGTGAAGTAAATTGATCCATGCAATTCATCCAGTAATTCATCAATGACAGGAATGGGGAACTTATCTTTAATAGTGAGCTTGTTGAGCTCCCTATAATCTGGACACATGCGCCATGATCCATCCTTCTTGTGCACCAATACTACTGGAGCAGAGAAAGAACTTTGACTCGGTTGAATTATACCAGCCTCTAGCATTTCTGCAACCATACGTTCAATTTCACTCTTTTGGACATAGGGATATCTGTACGGCCTGATGTTTGGAGGAACACTTCCTGGAATCAGATGAATAGCATGATCATGATCACGCATAGGTGGGAGACCTTTGGGAGTCTCAAATACCTTGGAATGATTGTCCAGGACTTTTTGGAGATCTGGAGAAATAGATGATTCCAATGTGGAAACATCTAGCGAACATAATTGTGCAATTACACCTCTTTGCTCCTTTTTTAGAAGCTTTGTCATACCATTAGAGCTGATTATCTTTCCTGGTTTCCCTGCAATACCCCTTAATTCAACTTCCTTTCCTTCCGTAGAAAATTTGATGAAAAGTTCTTGAAAATTAAAAGCTATTGTACCCAAGGATTGTAGCCATTGGACTCCTAGTACAACATCAGCACCTCCCATTGGAATGGAAAGCATTGGGCTAGTCAATACATATTCTCCCATGGATAGCTTGATATTATGGCACTTTCCAGAGAAATTTATTGTTCCTCCATTTGCAATCATCACTTGACACTCTGGTGCTGGATATAGGAAGCAATTCAATTCTTTTGCTACCTTACAATGAATAAAATTGTGGGTGCTTCCTGAATCAATCAACACTATTACCTTTTTCTTCTTGATTTGTCCTTCTATCTTGATGGTTTGAGGAGTGGTAATTCCTGCCAATGCATTACAAGATATGGTCGGATTTATTTGTTCTTCATCTAGGCTTTGTTCCTGGAGTATATCCTCTTCTTTTGACCTTTCTTGCTCCTTTTCTTCTTCCTCTTCACAATCTATGTAGAATAATTTCTTCTCAGCACACTTATGACCTTTAGTGTATTTGCTATCACAACTGTAACAAAGCCCTTTTGCTCTTTTTTCTTCCAATTGTTGTGGTGTCAACCTTATAGGTTGTGGAAGACTAGGGGCAACAACACTTCCGTCTTTATAGTTGTGAGTGGTATGCTTCCTGGTTGCCATAATTTTGCTTTCCATTTTTCTTGCTAACCTGAATGCCTTCTCTAATGAATCAGGTTCCCAAAGGCGAACATCATGTTGGATATTATCCTTTAAAGACCCTATGAACACATCAATCCTATGCTCCTCTGGAATATCTTTTACCCTTATGTTCAATTTTTGGAACTCCTCAATGTGCTCCATTATTGAACCCTTTTGTTTGAGACTTATCAATTGGCTAAAAAAAGTGTTGCTTTTTGTATCCTCATAATGTGCTATCAATTCTTCCGTAAAAATTGCCCAAGTGATAAATTGTTTACGAGAGCAAAGCCATTGATACCATACAAACTGATTTGGTTCCAAATATAAAGTTGCCATACGTACCTTTTGTGTGTTTTGCACATTATTGAGATCGAAGAATTGCTCCATCTGTAATATCCATGTGGCGGGATCCTTGCCATCAAACTTCCTCATATCGATTTTTGGAACATGGTGAGTCTTTGATCCAACATTAGAGTCTATGGAATCATGATTAACATTTCTTTTGTTCTCATCATGAGTTTCCTTTAGTACCCTTTCATCCTTAGTGACCATTTCTTGTAGCAACTTATTCATATTTATCTTCAATTCTTCCATCTTATCATCCATGCCATCAATTTTAGCATCCATGCCATTCACCTTAGCTTACATGCCATCCATCTTAGCTTCTACACCTTTATTTAAACCATCCATCTTAGCTTCTACATCTTTCCTTAAACCATCCATTTTAGATTCTGTTGCTTTTTGTGCAAGTGACACTCGTTGCACTTGTTCTTGTAATTTTGATATATCATATAGCATTTCTTCTTCTTCTTCATGAGTCATGCTAGAGCTTTCAGGTTCCTTACTAGGTGTTTGCATTTTCTTTCCTTGGGGCATCAGTTATTGATAATAATGCTCTATTATGCCCTTTGAATTCCTTCAAAATAATTTTTCAAACCAAGCTTAAGAAAAAATTTAAGAAAATCTACACACCTTTTTTCACTTTGTAGGAGCTTGATATTGCCTCTGATGTATCTCTGTACTTTTCGATCATCTAGTTCTGAATTTTTGATTTCCAGTAGACCTCTGTGTCCTCTTTCCAAGGCCACAAGTCTATCCCAAATTGGATTCTCCAATGAAGAGTTATGCGAAATCTCCAACAGTGACTTGATTATAGACTAGTTCAGTAGAGCGAACTTGTACGACGTGCCACGAGTCACTGTTTCTACCTTTGGATCTGAACAATGCATACAAGAAACTAAAGTCCCTCCTCCTTCTGTACCTTCTTACGAAATTTCAATCCGATCCCCAGAGAGAAAGTTATGACGATTTTCCCCAAGTCACCTATTTTGAATGTAATTCAAGAGTCTGCAAAAAGACCAACTTCCTCAGATCATATCTCCGCAATTATCACGCAAAAAGTTCTGAAATTCGGACCCAAGGTTCAGTGCGATTTATTCTCAAATGGGGTTTTTTTAGACTTCTGAAACTTCACAGAAAATAGGTTATAGCGAAAATGCCACGATGACCTTTTTGGAGCAGCGAAACCCTAGAATCCAAAGCTCTGATACCAAATGTTATGAAACCAGCTCAAGAAAAGATGGAAAAGATAGATCAATGCCTTAGAATTCAGCCTCTTCGAGGGGGCAACCTCCTTTACATTACATAAATGAACAATTCTTGGTTGATTCAAATGACAAAACCTCCTTTCTATATATAGGAGTCTAAGGAGTCACAATATAATCTAGCCGACCTAACAATAATAATATAAAGCCATAAAAATAACAATAGAGGGATTCTATGGGGCACAATAATAACAATATGGGGGCAATAGGGGCACAAAAATATTAATAAGGGGTATAACTACAATAGTAATGGGTTAATCACTAGTATTATAGGGACCCAACAATATGTGAAAGGGATGACTTACTAGTATAAGTCCTTGACTTCTGATTCTTCTTTAGTCTTATTTTTCTTAGATGGAGCTTCATCAGTGACATTTTCTTGATCCTTATTTCTCTTCTTATATATTGGAATTTGTTTTAGCGGCTTCAAACAACCTCCAAATTTTTTCCTTAGCTTCTTTTTGGAGCCTCCCTACCAACCTTTCACAGCAGCATGTCTTGCTTTGTCAAGTACACAGGCCTCAATGTTTTTCTTGTAGAAAGGAAGCCTGTCTATCAGATCTTGATGCATCCCCCTCACAAGATGTTCATCCAGACTTGGTCCAACAGTGAGCTGAGCAGCTCCTTGAAGAATTTGCATGAATCTGGAGGGCAACCAGCCTTACCTCCGGAAATTTCACAATCCTAATTGGCAGCCTATTGGGCCCTAGAATTGCGCAATTATGCTAAGAAAGATTCACTTAGAAAATTGTGCAATCCTTCCAAACTGGGCTACTCAACCCAAAATTTGTGCAAATCTGGGTAGCAGTCAACTCCTCTGCCCAGAAATTGTGCAAATCTTCTGAGAAACCAGCCCAGCTCCCAGCCAGAAATGTGCATTTTCTCCCAATAGTTGAGTAGCCTTTTGCATGTGCAACTGACTTAATCGGTGCCCTCCAAGATTGAGAAAAATAGACTTGCATGCATGGGCTACTTCTCCTAAGACATCATGCAAAGGCATCGCTTGTTTCAAGGTTCTATTTTTGGCAGTTGGAGGTCACATGCAAGGATCATTATAGAAACCTCCCACCAACTGTTGCTTTCCCTATATTTGTGCCATGCACATCACCACCTAGATTTTATCACAACACATCAACCTTGAAACTCTGACATCCCACATCACATCTAGGAGCTGTCGGCACATTCAGCTTAGTTGTTTTGGGGTAAGCCTGCTTTCCATGTCTTATGTTTCATTTCTAGCGCTTTTTGTGTTTCGCTTCGTATGAACACTGTCTGCTTGATTTTAGTGAGTGCTTTCTGTCATTTTGATACATACTAGCTTGGACTAGCACCATTTTAGTTTTCGTTAACATCTCACTATTGTCGCATGCATGAAACTGTTTTTCACGAATAGTCGCCGATTCGGTGACTCGCCTCACCCACATCCATGTTGTTCCATTTTCTGAACTTGTCATTCACTGTATGCATGCATGATATTTCACTTATGATTACCCTTAGTATCACCATGCATTCGCATTGACATTTTCTTTCAGTTGCCTATCGGCGAGTCTAGGCAACCTTGACCCAGACTCCGCCTCACCAAGACGCATTATGCAATCTGTAGAGGGAAGGCTCTACCCTCCTCTCCAGAATCCACATTTCTACCCAGGAGATGTTCTCCAGACTTGCTTTGCACAAATCTGAGGGACAGTGACTGCTGGCCCAAAAAATTGTGAAATGCAGTCACTGAGCCTACAACCATTGCCAGCTGAGATTGCGCATTGCCCAATTCCAGTAGTCAGTAGACAGACTGGATTGTGCGTTGCACAGCTCCAGCAGTCAGTAGCGAAACTGGACTATGCGTTGCACAGCTCCAGTAGTCATTCAGCCTAGGCTATGCCTTGCGCAATTTTGGTACTCAGTCTCTCGACCTCCTGGCCGAAATTACACGACCTTCATGATCAATCACACAGGTATGTTGCAAGTCAGTTCTCAAGTTCATTTTGGTTTTCGACTGATAGATTACTTTCCATGAGTGTTTCCATGTTTCCAGGTATCATAGGTGTTCATCTACCTCTCAGTAGCACAAGTACAATGGTTTCCAGGAGAATCGAGTCAAAGACATCGTTCAGAGCACACTTGGGAATGCAGTCGATCATGTGTCTATGAGCTTGCCTACTCATGAAGACATCAAGTTGTTCATAGACAAGGACATCAAGATATGATGGTAGCAACATCACAGTGAACAACATCATGAACAGTAGCTAAAGGCAGCATAATAGATGCAACAAATGCAAGAGGAAGGTTGTTGATAACTCGAAGGCAAAATAAAGTTGTAAGCTCAAGCACATCCACAGATGATGAAAGCAACTTTGGAGACTCAGGCTATGAGGTGACGGTGTGACATGCATATGTTGCACGAAGTCAGGGAATGGAACAAAATAAGGAATTGCATGTGTTGAAGCAACAACTCAAGGAAGAACATGAGCTGCATAGACAAGCGAATGCATTGCAGCAAGAATAGGAACAACAGGGGGCACAACATGCACTCACGGATGAAACTGCATCGGTACAAGTTATAGATCCATCCCAGCAGCTGGCACAAAGTAGACATGGTGAGAAGTGTTCTTGATCGCATGCAAGGGATTCAGTAGCATGCATGTCATTGTGTGCATGCATGCGATCCAACCCATTAAGCACACTCACCAAGGCGAACACAAGAAGAAAGTCCTTCTGGAGCTCAGCATGTAGTTGACAGTTGATGTGCATGACCACCAGCACACACAAGAAGATCAACATGAACACTATGCATCAGTGTGTTGCTAGTTCAGCTGCACCCAAGAAGACCATGCACATGTTAGCAGACAAGTTGGATGGAGGAGCCATACCCATGCACCTAGATGCAACGAAGGCAAGAGTTTTCTTCAGAAAGATATCCTCATGGAGTGCATGCACACCATCACAGACGACCAAGCTTGTCATCAACTCACCACCTTCACCATCACAAGCATGTCAAAGAGTTAGTCTCACCACAACAAACTGAGTGTCAGTGATGCCTTGCATGGCTTGCTCAAGCCATTTGGTCTCACATGGGTACATGTGCATTGTAATGTAACATCTTTTCAAGTGTAAGTCAAGTGTCGATAGTTGTTTGTAACAATCATAGAGTACATGAAGAGTCATGAGGGTAGATGAGCCGTCACAAAGAGGAATGTCAAGGGTCACCTGACCCTTTGCTATAAATAGTCCCTCATAACTCATTGTAAAGGATTTTTGTCAGCCAAGCTTCTGATAAGACTATATTGGAGAGAGCTTGGACAATATTATAATGAGCCTTGGCTTCTCCACTACGCAGAGCTAGTATATCTCTTTGGAGGAGCAGGCGGTTGTGGCTATAACATTCCGCTATTGGAAATAGTGGTTGGACATGGATGTATTGTATGAATGGAACTTACACTTCTTAATATAACAAGATATAGCACGTTTCATGCATATGTTGTATTATATTCTATGCTATCTGGTTTACTCTAAATGATATATTTATTGGTTTTATTATGCATGCATGTATAGCTATCTGTGTATGTATGTATGAATCTTTCTGAAATGTGATGTTGGTTTAAACATCGCTTTGGATTGCTTGCTAATGTTCTTTCCATGTTGTAATGCATCTTCGCTCATGTGTTGCCTTCTCAACTGTGTGCTATCACAAGTTTCCAAGGGGCGTACTCATTTCAACCCTCATGTGTTAGAACCTCTCATGCACCTTTCTTGGTTCACTGCAGTTGTCACACCCTTGTTACTAAAAAAGTTATCTTACTTGCCTCTGTGCGAAATCGTGGTTAAGGCATTACTGTATGACCCATTGCTGGGACTCCTACACCAAACGATCTAAGGTCTAATTGGGACTTCTTACCGGGGAGATACCCTTACATGTTGGAGGGTCCAACACCATCAACATTTTGGTGCTAGAAGGAGGGCATATGACAAGTTGAGCCCTCAGATTTGTTTTGAATCTCTACATATCTATCATGACTAACTACCGAGTTGCTCTTCCAAAATGTATGTCTTATGGAAATGATTTCATTATATCAGAAAAGCTATCAGATAACTTGTCTCATAAAACATATGATGGTGGAGGCCATGTAGCCTTGGTTAGGCATGCAGTTGACATTGGAGGCTCATATGAAAGACATGGATTCTTTGAAGAATACATGAGCTACACGTTGTTCATCTACATGCTTCAAGGGCACCTAATGCACTGGTGTGCCATGCTTCCCGAAAAATCTATTCATTCTCTTGTTCATATGGTCGCAGAGATAGACTATGCTTTCAATCACTTTGACCATGAAGCACCTAATCAAGAAATTATGAAATTATAAAAAGCAGTCGATGAATCCATTGATTAGTTTTACACATAGTTTTTAATCTTCCATACCGATTTCCTGAAGATGAAGTTGATTGAGAATTTCTTTATGGAAGATTTGAGTATCTTCTTCACATATCCGAGCCCCACTCAGCATACTTCGGTGATGGAGCTGCGCAATCACAGGTAGGCAGAGTTGTTGTTACAAGTGACTGTGCACCTTCACCTCATCAAACAGCTCCACCACGATGGAGTGATGTGGGAGATCATGCACACACCTTTGTTGAATTGTCACATCCTCCCACCCCACCTACTATTGATATTTGCGCAAATTTGGATTGCAAGCCTGTTGATTGTCACATGGATTCGTTCCCTCAACCTTCATCCCCACGTTCTGTTGATCCTATGCATTGTACTGTCTTGTGTTCTTCCATTCCAAACTCCTCACTTGACGTGAACGAGGATCAAGTTGTCAATGGAGTTGGTGTTATGCAGCAAACCTACACCATCATTCATGATGAGTGTGTGCAGAAATCTAGAGAAGAACCCACAGAGAAGGATGACTCCCTTCCAGCCACGCCTCATCCTCTTCATCCTAACATCCCTTGTGATTCTACCACTACTGATTTCCCCTGTGAAAACCCATTTCCAGATGTTTCTACTTCCAACAATTCACAGGACATGTCAGATGTCAGTCTATCATTACAGTGCGGAGAGGACACATATTCCTCAGAAAATCCATCCAATATGTCATCTATATTTCCTGAAAACATAGAGGGTGAACATCTTTTCTTCCAAACTACCCCTCTGGACGATTCATCAAATCATGAGGATGCCAACCAACATCCTGAATTTTTTGATCTTGGTTGTCGTGATCTATTCACTTCCTCATCTGATGACGATGTTGATTCAATCATTGTTAATTTGTCTAAGACACTGGTCTATGATGATCTATCTATCAATGAAGTTGAAACCCCGCAGACTGTTGAGGCACTTCAGCTCGAGCTGATGGTTATGTCAGGCCCTCATTGTCATGAGGCTGGTTTCACTTCTGGTCAAGAAATTGTTGAAACACTCAAGCCTCCTCATCACTCCTGCTTTGCATTGAATATCAACCAAACACCCAGGTTTCACTTCCTCCACTCGAACTACACGATCCCATCGTTCATGCATTGGAGGAATCTTACACAACATGCACACATGCACAATGTAATGTTGGAAATAATACTGAGAGGGGGGGGTGAATCAGTATTATCTAGCAATTTAACAAATCTTCTTTATTTGATCTTTGAATTATTATTGCATATCAGTACCATAAAATGATGAGCATGAACAAAGAAAACAGATAGTCACACCAAAGAACACAAGATGTAAGGTGGAAACCCAATGTGGGTGAAAACCACTTGCTGCAATATGTCTCTATCTTCTTTCAAATTAGAAACTCCTTTTACAATGATTTTTTACTGGTGCAGTCCTTTACCAGTACGCAGGCTGCAACCTGCAGAGAGCTACAACTCTCTACTTCTTTTCATAAAGCATCAAATGATCATCAAGTACATAACAGTTACTGTCTACTACAATTATCAGATCAGCAATAACAGAATTAACCCAGAACACCTTATCAATAGAGAAATATAATCAACAGAACAGAGACGCAGTTTTCCCTTCTGTGGCCTGCGTATAGACACAGTTTACCTTCTGCTTTCCTGCGACCACCCGCAGAGATCCTTTTGCTGCACTGCGTGCCCACGCACTGTTCCTTCAATTGCTCTGCGTCCTTTTGCTGCAGGGACGCACCCAAAAACACTATCGCGCCGCGTCCAGTTGCTCAAAGGATGCACTCAGAGATACTATCGCGCCGCGTCTTTTTACCTCAGGGACGCACCTGAACCTGGTCTGTCCTGCGTCCCCACGCAGATCTCCCGTTACTGAAATGTGTCCCGGACGCACCTGAGCCACGTCTACCCTGCGTCCCCACGCAGGTCTCTCTCTCCTGCGCTGCGTCCCGGCGCACTTACCCTTCACTGTACCTGCGTGCCTTCGGGTATGAATGATTTCAGGACTTTAAGAGAAACCCAAACACACAGATCTACAGATCTGATCATGCGCCAAAGAGATCTTAGTCCTTCTGTAGATTCGCCTTCTTTAGATTTAGACTAGATCTCACCCAATAAGATATTCAACCAAAGACATGCTCAAACCAAATGATCTCCTTTGCTTTATATAGGAAAGCTCCTCCTCAAATCAAGGAACAATACCACGAGCCGACACCTTAAAAACACAATACCGTCGGCTAGATACCAGGAGTAAATCACAAGAAACCCCCACGTGTGCTTTTTTTTGCCTTAAAAAGTGTGCACTGGGTGGACGCACCTTCCGAACGGCTGGACTGCGTCCCTGGACGCGATCTATGCATGGATTACCTGCGGGTACGCACTTTCTGAAAGGTGTACCTGCGTCCTTCTTAAATTTTTCAATAAATTAAGAGCTGATCATCAATCTTTGCTGCTGACATGAAGAACAACGATCTACCACCTGAATGGGTTGCCATCAAGGACAACACCTGAACCATAATGCCAACAATCTCCCCCTTTGGACTTGATGGCAACCTCATAATCTTCAACTTCATTCTCCCCCTTTGACATCAAGGGCAAAGGGTATGCTCCCCCTAAGATCATGCTCCTCCTGAATATGAACCAGATCTGCAGCGACGAACCATAATCTACCATGAAAGAGATAGAGACATATTGCAGCAATTTCCAAGATCTCCTTCTGACCATCCTCCATAATGCCAACAATGCATTATGTGCTCCCCCTGAGCCTGTATCACCAATAAGAAGAGGTTCAACAATAAGATGATGCATCAACAACCCCCAGCTTTTGCCTGAGGTACTCAAAAGTGTCCCTGGGCAATGGTTTGGTGAAAATATCAGCAACTTGTTCCTTAGAAGGAACATACTCCAATTTGACCTTCTGTTCAAGTACTTGTTCCCGGAGAAAATGATACTTGATTGGTATGTGCTTGGTTTTTGAATGCATAACATGATTCTTTGAGATGCTGATTGCACTTGTGTTGTCACATAAGATAGGGATTGGTGGAGTACAAGTGATTTGAAAATCCTGCAATGTCTGCATCATCCAAAGGAGTTGGGTGCAACAAGATGCAGCAGCAACATATTCCGCTTCAGCTGTAGACAAGGCAATTGAACTCTGTTTCTTGTTGAACCAAGATACCAGTCTGGAACCCATAAAGAACGCACCACCACTTGTGCTTTTCCTGTCATCCACGCTTCCGGCCCAATCTGCATCTGTATAAGCATGAGTGTAAGATCTATATCTCTAGGATACCATAAGCCATAATTTTGAGTGCCTTGAAGATATTTGAAAATTCTCTTCACTGCCTGAAGATGAGTCTCTTTCGGATTTGCTTGAAATCTTCCAACTATTCCAACTGCATGCATGATATCTGGTCGGGTACCTGTCAAATAAAGTAAACTTCCAATCATAGATCTGTAGGTTGGTTGATGTACTGCTGCAGATTCATCATTTGCACTGAGGCTACATCCTGTGACCATGGGTGTACATACTGGTTTTGCATCTTCCATGCCATATTTCTTCAAAATCTGTTTGAGATACTTGGTTTGAGATAAAAGGATTCCTTCTTCCTTTTGTTGGATTTGCAAACCAAGGAAATATGTCAGTTCTCCTAGTAAGGACATTTCAAATTCTTTCTGCATGACCGAGGCAAAGCTTTGACTCATAGCTTCTTCATTGCTGCCAAAAATAATGTCATCTACATACACAACAAGAATTAGCAACTTTTCATTTTCAACTTTTATATAAAGATTGCTATCTGCTGAACCTTTTGAGAACCCTTGTTGATGAAGATATTTGTCCAAGCGGTAGTACCAAGCCCTTGGAGCTTGTTTGAGACCATAGAGGGCCTTTTTCAATCTGCATACGACGCTTGGATCATTTCCAAGAATAAACCCATCTGGCTGTTCAATGTACACTTCTTCTTCCAAGTCTCCATTCAGAAAGGCTGATTTCACGTCCATTTGAAATACTTTGAAGTTTTGAAATCTTGAGAGAGCAAGGAACATTCGGATGGCCTCAAGTCTTGCAACAGGAGCAAAAGTTCCTTCAAAGTCTATTCCTTCTTGCTGTGCGTACCCTTTACAAACAATTCTGGCTTTGTTTCTAATTACTTCTCCATTTTCATTCAATTTGTTTTTGAAGACCCATTTTGTCCCGATAACATTCTTATCTTTTGGTCTAGGAACCAGCTCCCAAGTGTTGTTCTTTTTTATCTGCTCAAGTTCTTCATCCATTGCTTTCACCCAACATTCATCTTTGCATGCTTCCTTCACATTTTGTGGTTCAGTCGAGGAGAGTAATGCCAAATAGCTTGAGGCTTCTGCAACTGTTCTTCTAGTTTGTACACCTGCTTCTTTCTGTCCCATAATCTGAGATTCTGGATGGTTTTTCTGAACATATCTGGATGGAGTCTTTTCTTCTATTCTTGTTTGCTCCTCTGGTTCTTCTTGAGGTTCTTCTTCTTCATCATTCTGTCTTTGAGGGTAGCCTTCATCTTCTTCGATATCTTCCCGATGCACTTGCCTAGGAATGTATCCCTTCTCATCAACCACCACATCAATGCTGTCAACAATTCTGCCAAGTCTTTTATTGTAGCACTTGTATGCTTTGCTATGTGGAGAGTAACCAAGAAGAATGCCTTCATCTGCTCTAGGTTCAAGTTTTCCAAGCTGCTCATCAGTATTCTTGATATAGCATTTGCTCCCAAAGATTTTGAAGTGCTTTATCGAAGGAGTTTTACCACTCCAGAGCTCATGAGGAGTTTGAGTGCTATTTACCCGGACATTTGTTTTGTTGAGAATAATAACCGCAGCATGTGCAGCTTCACCCCAGAAAGTTGCGGGAGTTCCTGATTCATCAAGCATAGCACGAGCCATTTGTTGGATTGTTCTGTTCATTCTTTCCACAACTCCATTTTGCTGGGGAGTTCTTGCTGTAGAGAATTCTCTTCTTATCCCATGTTCTTCACAGAAATCGAAAAATTCATTTGAAGTAAATTCCCCACCTCTGTCGGATCTGAGGCACTTAATTTTGCGACCTGATTCATTTTCAACCAAAGCTTTGAAGGATTTGAATTTTTCGAATGCTTCATCTTTGTGCTTCATAAGTCCTAACCAAACAAACCTGGAGAAATCGTCAATGAATAATATCAAGTATTCTTCTCCTCGAGGTGTCCTTTTTCTGAAAGGACCGCATGTATCTGTATGTACTAGCTCAAGAGGCATGCTAGCTGATCCCTCTTTCTCTGGAAAGTTAGTTCTGGTTTGTTTTCCAAACTGACATGATTTGCATATGGTGTTGTCAGGAATTTTGATATCTGGAAGATCGCGAACTGCCTGATATTTGCATGCTTTCCTTATTTGTGAGAAGCTTAGATGTCCCAACCTTCGATGCCATAACCAGTGCTCTTCATCCTTGCTTAGATAGCATTGTTGTTGTCCTTCTTCAAATATGTACAGATTATTTGGAGTTCTTTTGCCTTTGAGCACTGTTTTACCTGTATCAAGATCACGAACAAGACATCCATTTGATCTGAATATAACCTCGGTTCTTTGATCACACATCTGGCTGACACTTAGTAGATTATGCTTCAATCTATCAACATACAAAACATTTCCAGCCTTGACATTTTCTTTTAAAGGAGCAATACCTTTTCCTTTTATAGTTGCTGGAGTATCATTTCCAAAAGAGACTTTCTTTCCCTTTTCTAACGTAGAATAAGACTCAAGTTTTTCTTTTTCACCTGTCATATGCTTCGAGCATCCACTGTCAATGTACCATAGATTTTCCTGTCCCTCTGCATAGAATGCTATCCCACATCTTTCTGTTTGAGGTTCCTTTATTCTCCATGTTTTGGTGCTTGAGGCTTGTTCCTTTTTCCACTCTTGTTCCTTTCTCTCCTGAAACCTGCTCCTGCATTCAGAGTCTTCATGACCAAAATTATTGCAAATGGAACATTCAACTTCATTTTCAAGAGCCGAAAAGGTGTTATAGGTCCTTTTTGTAATCCATGTCATGCTTCTTTGTTTTTGAGCTTCCCTAGTCATGATTGTTTTATATGCAACACATTGAGCTGCTTTGTGACCAAAATTATGGCAAGAAAAGCATTGTCCATTGAAGAAGCTTCTGCGGTTATTGAATCTACCTGCCAACTGATTGTAATTTCTATTTTCATCTATTCTTGAACAAAACTGAGAAGATTTTACCTGTGGCTGGTTATAGCTTTTGTTCACCCTTAAGATGGATTGCCCTTGATAGTTTCTGTTTGTATTTCGTCCCTGCTTCACCTGATTATCTTCATTGTTCTTCTGCTCATTTCTTCTTGCCGCATCAAGATAACTTTTTGAGGTGGATGCTTGAGAGGTTTCTCCATTATAACCCAAACCTGTCTTGTTTAGAGGAGACCGTTGCACATTGATAATCTCATCCAAAGTTTCAGATCCTTTGACAAACTTAAGATTAATAGCTTTTGTTTTCTCAATTTCTTTTCTGAGACCAACAATTTCACCTTCTAGTTTTTCAAGATGTTTTTCCTTTTCATCAATTTGAAATTGTAGAGTATCAATGATCACATTCTTTTCTTCTATACATCTCTTGAGTCTAGTAATTTCATCATAGAGGTTATTCACATCTACAACATCCTCACAATCATCATCTTCAAATGCCATTAACAACTTATATTTATTACCTTGTTCATCTTCATCACTGTTTGATAAACCATCACTGTCTTCATGGGTGTAGTAGCTTTTCTTATTTGTACTTTGTTTCTTGTTCCATCTAGCAGGTTCCTTACCTTTATCCTTATAGGGACATTTTGCAGCATAATGACCTACTCTTCCACAAGCAAAGCATTTGAAAGGTAGCTTACCTCTGAACCTTCCAGAACCCCTTTGAAGATTTCTGACAAAATTTGATTCTTCTTCCTCTTCTTCTGGAACATGGCTTGCTTCATAGTAATCTTCTTTGCCTAATGCCTTGAAAGCAACTTCCCTTCTGTCTGATGGACCTCCCTTTCTCATTTCATAAGCAGTTAGAATTCCATGTAGCTGAGACATAGTGAGAATTCAGAGATTTTCCTTTTCTTCTATTGCAGATACTTTAGATTCAAACTTGGGGGATAATGATCTTAGAATCTTTTCAACTACTATAGCCTCTTTTATTTCTTCACCCAAATTGTTCATACAATTAACAATCTCATATACCCGAAGAAAATAATTAGCCACACTTTCATCATTATACATCTTGAGAGTCTCATACTGAATCCTGAGGGTTTGAAGTTTAGCTCGCTTACCTGTTCATCTCCTTCATAGCTCGTGACCATTTTGTCCCATATCTCTTTTGCTGATTTGAAGTGCATTACCTTCATGAATTCTGTTTGGGATATACTTCCTAATAGAGTACTAACTGCTTTTGCATTTGTTTCATATTTCTTCTTCTCAGCTGGATCTGTAGGAGTAGCTGAAGGAAAAGCATAGCCTGTTTCTACAATGTCCCAAACTTCTGTACCAAGAGATTGAAGATATGCAGTAACTCTTACCTTCCAATAGTTGAAGTTTGTCCCATCAAAAACTGGTGGCCTGATTGATGCTTCTCTCTCGTAGTTGCTCATGATGAACGATCTACCTTCAAGCGATCAAGCTTCTCTGAAGGACCTGCTCTGATACCAATTGTTGGAAATAATACTGAGAGGGGGGGGTGAATCAGTATTATCTAGCAATTTAACAAATCTTCTTTATTTGATCTTTGAATTATTCTTGCATATCAGTACCATAAAATAATGAGCATGAACAAAGAAAACAGATAGTCACACCAAAGAACACAAGATGTAAGGTGGAAACCCAATGTGGGTGAAAACCACCTGCTGCAATATGTCTCTATCTTCTTTCAAATTAGAAACTCCTTTTACAATGATTTTGTACTGGTGCAGTCCTTTACCAGTACGCAGGCTGCAACCTGCAGAGAGCTACAACTCTCTAATTCTTTTCATAAAGCATCAAATGATCATCAAGTACATAACAGTTACTGTCTACTACAGTTATCAGATCAACAATAACAGAATTAACCCAGAACACCTTATCAACAGAGAAATATAATCAACAGAACAGAGACACAGTTTTCCCTTCTGTGGCCTGCGTATAGACGCAGTTCACCTTCTGCTTTCCTGCGACCACCCGCAGAGATCCTTCTGCTGCACTGCATGCCCATGCACTGTTCCTTCAACTGCTCTACGTCCTTTTGCTGCAGGGACGCACCCAAAAACACTATCGCGCCGCGTCCAGTTGCTCAAAGGACACACTCAGAGATACTATCGCGCCGCGTCTTTTTACCTCAGGGACGCACCTGAACCTGGTCTGTCCTGCCTCCCCACGCAGATCTCCCGTTACTGAAATGCGTCCCGGACGCACCTGAGCCACGTCTGCCCTGCGTCCCCACGCAGGTCTCTCTCTCCTACACTGCGTCCCGGCGCACTTACCCTTCACTGTACCTGCGTGCCTTCGGGTATGAATGATTTCAGGACTTTAAGAGAAACCCAAACACACAGATCTATAGATTTGATCATGCGCCAAAGAGATCTTAGTCCTTCTGTAGATTCGCCTTCTTTAGATTTAGACTAGATCTCACCCAATAAGATATTCAACCAAAGACATGCTCAAACCAAATGATCTCCTTTGCTTTATATAGGCAAGCTCCTCCTCAAATCAATGAACAATACCACGAGCCGACACCTTAAAAACACAATACCGTCGGCTAGATACCAGGAGTAAATCACAAGAAACCCCCACATGTGCTTTTTTCTGCCTTAAAAAGTGTGCACTGGGTGGACGCACCTTCTGAACGTCTGGACTGTGTCCCTGGACGCGATCTATGCATGGATTACCTGCGGGTACGCACTTTCTGAAAGGTGTACCTGCGTCCTTCTTAAATTTTTCAATACATTAAGAGCTGATCATCAATCTTTGCTGCTGACATGAAGAACAACGATCTACCACCTGAATGGGTTGCCATCAAGGACAACACCTGAACCATAATGCCAACATGTAAGTGGTCTACCTTTCTCACATTTGCTTGCTTGTCACAGTCAAGAGAATGCATACACTCAACATCTACATGCAGTGTAGCACAACACCATCGCAAGTCTAGAGAGTGCATGTCATGCGCTTTCACTCATTTTTGTTCTGTGGATGCTTTTAAACTCAGAGTGTGTTTGTCTTCACTGTTACATATTTCTTGTTTGTTGGTTCACATAAGTGTCTTGTTCGCAAACCATGCCTTCACCAACATGGGTCAACTAATGCGCCAGTGGTTGCATTGGAAGTATCACTTCACGTGAGATGGCCCATGCATCGTTAGCTTAGGAGTAGGAGTATTGTTTGCTTTCAGTCTGTTTTCTTGCATGCTTGTTTGCTTACTTGCTTTGTTGGTTTGTTTGTCTGCTTGCTTGTTTTCTTACTCGCTTTTATTTTGCTTTTGCTTATGCTTCTGCTTTGCTTTGTTGTTTGTTTTCTTGTTTTTTTCGTAGGTTAGTTTCTCATGAAACCATGTATGACTCTTGAACAAGCTGGGTAAAGTACAAGAGGACTTGTACAACTATCAACATTTGGTTATCTGTTATCTGGTCTCTTATGTGAGAACTTGTTTTCTTCAATCCATGATACATAAATGGAAAATACATATTGTTCGAAGTTAACCTTGGTGAAAACACAATGCTTTCGTGCTAACTAGCATCACCTACTCTAGTCGGTTGTTTTTGGGTTAACCCTTGTTAGCCCAGTCAAGTAAAGTAAGGTCAGGGGGAAAACCTTAACAGGCACGTCAAAGGTATAATAAAGTACTTCTTTACAGGAAAAACCTCTTATGTTCTCAATAAGTTGGGATCCCTCTTCCGCCTCTGAAATGAATAAGTGTTATGTACAATTACGAAGATGAAAAATGAAAAAAATGAAAAAGTGAAAAAAAGTTTGAAAAAAAATGAAAATGAATAAGGAAAAAGAAGAGAAAGGCTTCCTATGCAGAGAGGTGATGCAAGTAACTCTGTCAGGGTACTGACCAAGCTCGCTGGTAGTAGAGCCATGATTGTGTTCCTATGTGACTCTCCCAGGGAACTGTCCAGGCCTGCTGGTAGCGGAGCAACACTAGAGATGAAACTAAGACTCTGACGACTATACTGCTTGTGCACCAATATACTCCTCGACCCTAATCGAAACAATTGTTTTGGCTTCACTTGCAATGTGTTTCAATTGACTGAGAGATTGGTAGATGTTTCATCTTACAATCAAGAAAGTGTGGAAACCAAGACAAATTGAGAAATGAACAATACTTCCGAAGGTGTTAGACTTGATCTTCACGAGCAAGCTTGATTCAGAGAACTGGAGTTCTACCAGTGTGTCACCAAGTGTTGTAGCGGCTACAAACACCCTCCAAAAGTTTTCCTTAGCTTCCTTTTGGAGCCTCCCTACCAACCTTCCACAATAGCATGTCTTGCTTCACCAAGTACACAAGCTTCAGTGTTTTTCTTGCAGAAAGGCAGCCTGTCTATTAAAGCTTGATATTCGCATCCCCCTCACAGGCTGTTCATCCAGACTTGGTCTAGTAGCAGGTTGAGCATCTCCTTCAAGAATTTGCACAAATCTAGAGGGAAACCAGCCTTCCCTCCAGAAATTATTGAATCCTGACTTGGAAGCCTGCTAGGCCCCAGAATTGGGAAATTTTGTTGAGAAAGCTTCTCCCAGAAATTGTGCAATCGTTCCCAGCTAGGCTTCTCAGCCTAGAATTTGTGCAAATTTGGGCAGCAGTCAGCTACTCTACCCAGAAATTGTACAAATCCTCTAGGCATCTAGCCCACCTCCTAGCCAGAAATGCCCATTTTCTCCCAGCAGTTGAGCAGCCTCTTACATGTGTAGTTGAGTTGACTGGTTCACTCTGGAACCAAACAAAACAAACTTTCATGCATGGGTTTCTTCTCCCAAGGTAGAATGAAAAGGCATCCCTTTTTTCATGGATCTATTTTTGGTAGTTGGAGGTCACATGCAAGGATCATTTCAGAAACCTCCCACCAAGTGTCACTTTCCCTAGATTTGTGGCATGTGCATCACAACCTTGATTTTATCAAAACACATCAAGCTTGCAGCTTTGACATCCCACACTGCATCTAGGAGCTATCGGCACATTCAGCTCAGTCGTTTTGGGATAAGCCCACTTTCCATGTCTTGTGTTGCATTTCTGGCGCTTTTTGTGATTCGCTTTGTATGAACATTGTCTGCTTGATTTCAGTGAGTACTTGTTGTCGTTTTGATACATACTAGCTTGTAATAGCACTGTTTCAGTTTTTGTTAACATCTCACTACTGTCACATGCATGAAATTGTTTTTCACAAACAATTGCTCATTCAGCGACTCGCCTCACCCACATGCATGTTGTTCTATTTTCTAAATCTATCAATCACCGTTTGCATGTAAGATCATTCACTTATGCTTACACTCAGTATCGCCATGTATTCACATTCACATTTTCTTTCAGTTTTCCGTTGGCGAGTCTAGACAGCCTTTGCCTAGACTCTACCTCACTGAGACTGCATTGCGCAATCTGGAAAGGGAAGGCTCTGCCTTCCTCTCCAGAAATGCGCATTTCTACCGAGGATATATTCTCTAGGCTTTCTTTATGCAAATCTAAGGGACAGTGACTGCTGGTCCAGAAAAATGTGCAATGTAGTCACTGAGCTTGCAACCATTGCTAGCTGAGATTGCACATTACGCAATTCCAGTAGTCAGTAGTCAGACTGAATTATGCACTGCGTAGTTCTAGCAGTCAATCGGCCTCCCAGCAGCCCAGATTGTGCCTTGCGCAGTTTTGGCACTCAGTCTCCCAACCTCCCAGCTGAAATTACACGACCTTCATGACAAGTCACATAGGTAAGTTGCAAGTCAGTTCTTAATTTCATTTTGGTTTTCGACTGACAGATTGCTTGCCATGAGTGTTTCCATGTCTCCAAGTATCACAGGTGTTCATATGCCTGTTAGTAGAAAAAGTACAATGGTTTCCAAGAGAGAAGAGTCAAAGACACCGTTCAGAGTACACTTGGGGATACAGTCGATCAAGTGTCTATGAGCTTGCCTACTCACGAAGACATCAAGTTGTTCGTAGACAAGGACATCAAGATATGATGACACAACATCATAGCGAGCATCATGTGACATGAAGATCACACAAAGACAAGGAATGGAACAAAGGAGTTGCATGTGCTGAAGTAGCAACTCAAGGAATAACATGAGCTGCAGAGACAAGCGAATGAGTTGCAACAGGAACAGGAACAACAGGGGGCACAACATGCACCCACGGATGAAACTGCGCCCGTACAAGTTATAGATCCATCCCAACAACTGGCATGGAGCAGACATAGTGAGAAGTTTTGTTGACCACATGAAAGGGATTTAGAAGAATGCATGTCATTGTGTGCACGCATGCGATCCAACCCATTCAGCACACTCACCAAGGTGAAGACAAGAAGCAAGTCCTTCTGGAGCTGAGCATGTAGTTGACAGTTGATGTGCATGACCACCAGCACACACTGGAAGATCAACATGAACACTATGCATCAATGTGTTTCTAGTTCGGCTGCACCCAAGAAGACCATGCACATGTTAGCAGACGAGTTGGATGGAGGAGCGATACCCATCCACCCGGATGCAACAGAGGCAAGAGTTCGCTTCAGCAAGATGTCACCATGGAGTGCATGCACACTATCATGGATGACCAAGCTTGGCATTAGCTCACCACCTTCACCATCACAAGCATGTCAAAGAGTTGGTGTCACCACAACAGACTGAGTGTCAGTGATGTCTTGCATGGCTTGCTCAAGCCATTTTGTCTCACATGGGTACATGTGCATTGTAATGTAATGTCTTTGTTGTTGGGAAAAGTATCCAATACGGAATGACCCTATCCCACTCTAAGGGTGATAGTACCTCAGCAACAACTGAATGCAAAGCTATTCAAGATTACTTCTTTATGAGATGAGAGAGAGAAGAGAAGGATGATCTACTAACCATTATCTTGCGCTTAATAGTCGATCCAGTCTTCACTCCTTGCTGCTTGCTCCTAGCTCCTTGCTCTTTCACCGGCCCAGCTACACAAAGATCCTGTAAAAGCACAAGAAAAGGAAACTACAAGAAGCATACATCCATAATCGATTCAGGGATTAGCATAAATCAAATATACAAGCATCTATTCACCATAAAGACACATGCATATAGAAGAACCTCAAATACTTTATTAATGGAAGAAGTAAAGTTCTGAGAGGGTTACAACCATAAGAGGCCTAATCCAGCAACACCTCCCAGCAGAAAGAAATCTCCTCTTCACCTCCTTCAAGCAATCACCCAATAGTTCTATACACAAACCAACAACACTTCCTTACTTGCACAAAATTCCAGCCTCCCTAGACCTCATGAGAGAGCTCTATATATAGGAGATTTGGAGAAAGGATGAGTCAGCTTGAGGCTGGCATGAAGCTGACTAGTGTCCTCTCCCACTTTAGTTAATCTTCAGTTCTTGAGTCCACTTGGAGATTCTTGCTTCCACTTGGAGATCAAGACCCTCTTACTCATCACAAGGCGAATTCCTTGACCCAAGTGTCAGTTTGGAAGCTTCCTGGGCAGTTGACACCTTGCAGAATGACTGTGCCACTTGGACAATCTCGCCCAGCGCAGGTAGCCTTCATTAGTTTTGACATTCAGCGCAGGTACAGAGTGGAGCAGTTGACATTCAGCGCAGATGCCCAGTGGAGCAGCTGACATGATCCAGAAACTGCTTGTTTTTGAGTGTTTTCAGGTGGAGAACTGATTTTCAGTGTTGTGGTTTGCTGACCTTGTTCCTCTAGGGGTAAGAACAACATGTTTAGGGACTTTGGATCCCTCAGATTATTGACATTTCATGCTTCATGCTGTTAGGCACAAAAATGTCTATAACAGTTGCCCCCTAAAGTATGAGGTCGTTTATCGGGTGAAATGCTTTATCAGGAGGATCCGAAGTTCATTCAATTGCTGAGAGGTGCCCTGTAATAAGATACAATACAATACATTATTTTTCATTTTGCTTTCATGATCTAGCTGAGGCGGGCATTCCCATGCTCAGCTTTATAAATTCATTTTGGTTCATAGAACAGACGATCGTCTGATGGTAGTCTGATAATTCTCTGCTGAAATTATCATCCTTTGAGTAGGATGATCATCTGCTGCAATGACGTACATAACAAATGTCTTTATATTTCCTGAATATATATCGCAGCTCGGATGGATGAAACTAGATCTGGGGTCTTCAAAACTCGTTTGATCTTCACTCTAAGTACAAGTCGATCCATGTGAGAATTGCGCTGAAGTCGAACATGGAAAGACATCGCTTGATTACCGGTCAATAATGTAAACCGTTAACAAGCGCGAGAGGGATCACCAATAATGACAATGACCTTCAAGGTACTGCAGTACAATTCACGTGGTGTGAATAAAGGACTTGGCGTCGAACACCACGCAAAATCTTCTGGTCGAAGGTCATTGATGTATACCTGTCGCCGGAAGTGAGAAACTTGCCATTGAGGCATGCAAGCTTCAAAGTACTGGGGGTTTTGTTCCGAGATCAACTTCTTGGATAATGAGCTGAAGTCGACAAGAAGCAATCCATCAAAGGAGGGCCTTAATGAATCCCACATCAATGACACGGAACGGAGCTAATGATTTTAGTGGAGGTGAAAACAATCTGTGAGACATGATTCAGGGTGGCGATCATGGGTGGATGAACGATAATGTATGGCAGTGGATGGGACACGGTTGACTCTTTCTGAACACATCTCTTGAACATATAACGACACTGATGTGATGGATCGGTAGCATTACCCCAAATGTGGATGGTTTGGCGAGGACCATGGTGATGAGACCGGTGAATGAAACAACCCAACCCGATGTGATACAGAGGACAAAGTGTCATGTTCAAGAGCGACTTGCTACCATTAAAGCTTCGAGGTTCTCCCAATTTTTCCCCAGTCATTTCTGACCAGTACCTCTTTATTTTTGTCAAGCTTGAGGAGGATAACATATGCTTGTTCTATAACCTGCCCTTCGGGCAAGCCCATCGCTATGTTTTAACGAGCCTAGCGATAGGGAAACTCGTTCTCGTCTAAAGACAAGTTTGTCTCTATTTAATCATTTTAACGAGTCTAACGACAAGGAAAACTCGGTCCTTTTCATTTTTAGAGAGTCTAAAAAGGTACATAAAGTTAACTCCAAAATTCCTTTTTCGTCATCTAATCCCTTAAGTCCGAAAAAGTATAAAACAATACAGAAGGGATGAGTTTTCGATAACTTTAACGAGCCGAATAAAACAAGCGCTCGACCTTTTTGTGTAATAATCCCTCAGGTCCAAAAAGATTAAAATCTAGAGGAGGGATAACTCTTCCGGTCACTTTAACGAGCTGGAAGGCCAAAACTCGGCAAACTTTTCATATTTTACGAGTCAGGAGAAAAGAGCTCAAAGAAGACTCATCTTTTGAGGAACGAGTGATAAACAGGGATAGCAGCAGATTCCAGGTACAGGTTGGAATTTTCCAATCACGGCAGTGTCACAAGGATGGCTAAGTGAAATCACTCTTCGCAGCTGTTCCTCAAAATGGGTAAACAATCATATGGAGGTGAACGATTGGCCAAATGGAATGGAGGTGGCAGGTGCAAAACACGACCAAGGCTTTTATGGCTAATAAATTTACGACCACAATGGTTATTTACCGGTACTGGGTTCATTTTTTAAAGAGCTTGAATGCGCCAAAACACTGCTCAAAAGCTTATGTTTATTTTTTAACGAGCATGAACTATGACGCTAAAACTGCTCGGATCTCGCTTTTCTATTTTTTAACGAGCATAAATTCCGCGGTAAAACTGCTCAATATACCAGTCATAAGATAAGAAATGTCTCCTGTGAGATAGCTATTTTTTATGGAGCTTTATCTCACGAAGCTATGCTCCTAATTTGGCAAATTTTGACCTTTGCCCCACATCCTCTCTTTATGTAAGTTAGGAAATGATCAATCCAAAAAACAGATAAATAACCGCTCTTTGCTTGCACTCCAAAAGGTTTGCATGCCCCCAGGTATAAAGTACAATTTCAAGGCTGCCCCTACTTATCCGATAAAACATTTGTTTTAAAGGGTGAGGCTTGCCTCTTCCTGGTTACCCAAAGATTGTTTTGTTAACACCATCAAACGAAAACACTTCCTCGGCACTGTCTACCGAAGTAGACAATGGTGAATGACCTTTGTCAGATAAGTAACCTTATCAAAAGAATCCTGTTCTAGAACAACCCCTCTTCCTTTTCGGACGGGGTACGGACTAGTCATATTCTTCCGCGGAAATTCTACCTTATACCCAGGGTTTCCTCTGCCCGAAGCAGACTAGGATGCATGCCCCCTGGGTTCCAATCCCATCTTTCCGAATCACTCGCACTCATCGGGAAGGAGGACTGGGGGTGGAGACATTTCTTGGGTGAATAAACAATTGAGGGTTGGTATTTGACTATTTGCGATGCGTGATCCCAGAAATGGAAGTTGGTCTACGAGCTTGACCATTCTTCCTTCGTGTGGAAAACACATTACTCTAAAGAGTGAGGAGACTATAGCTCCCATGCAATATATATAGTCTCGTCCAAGGAGTAGGTTATAATCCAAGGGTCCTTGAATGACCATCACGTTCATTTGAAAAATCTTCCCTTTCAATGTAACAGGTACATTGGGGAGGATCCCTAATGGTCGACTGGTTCCTTTATCAAAACCCGAGAGATTTCTTATCTCAGGCAAAAGCGTCGGGGAACCCAGTGATTTCCAAGCAATAGAGGAAAGGATACTCACAGATGCCCCTTCATCAATGATATTTCCAACCATCACCATTCTATAAATTTGGACTATGATTCTGAATGGTATACTGGCTGGTAACCGGGGTCTACCTAGTTGGTTCCAAACAAAGGACACAACCAGGTTGCTTGGTGGTGGGACCGAATACATGGCCGGATACGATCCTGACGATGTTCCTTCCTGCGATAAAGGAATGGGCGCATTTCCCTGATGCTCATCAGAATCTATGTTGATGAAAAGAATCTGGATGGTGTCATCCTTTTTCTCTTCAGTGAGGGTGTCACTTGAAGATGAATCTTCAGTGACGGTGTCATTTGAGGATGAAACCTCTGAAGGAAGAACCGGGTCAACTGCCGTATCGACCTTTAGACTTTCGTCTAGTCTCGATTCAGTAGGTTCATTTTCAATGACTGACGCTTCAGCTGACCACTTGAGTGGGCCAGCTGTATTTTCAACCAACGAAGGACTTGGCACGAGTTTTTTGTATCCAGGAGGAAGTATTACCGGTGAAACCGGGCGATCTTCCAAAACTCTCTTTGCTTCGTCTAAGAAGGGACAACGGTGGATGGCGTGACCGCCTTCACACAGTCTGCAGGGGGATCTTGCTCCCCCTCTTCGTCTTGAACCTTCACTTTCGCTGGTTGACGGTAAGCAATCAACATGGCTATCAGAGGTTGATGCTCCCGAATTGTGCAAACGAGGTGACCAGTCCCTTAGTATCCGGGGAATACAGGGACAATCTCTATGGAAGTGGTCTCCTCTACATATGACACATGGCGATTTAGGCCCGGTCTGTGCTGTGTGTGGGTTTTTGTCAGATGTCTTTTGTTTGCCCCCAGTCGCCTTAGGCTCCTTCTTCTTCTTTTCTTTCTTCTTCTTTTCCTTCTTCTCCATGGGAGCTTGGCTTTTGCCAGCCCCATCTTGCGAAGATGGAGGATTAGAGGAAGAGTTATAAGAAGTGGAAGGCTGGTGGGTAGCTCTAGACTGATCTAACAGTTGACTCGACTGTTCAGGAACCATGGTGGTCTGAACTACATTAGTTGAGAATAGCCAAATAGGCAGGCCAATTGTCAGTCCTGGAAGCGACAATGTGGCCATGTGGGGTGCACCAACTTCTCCCCAAGAGGAGAATGGACTAGGATTTCCATCATGTGGAGTTCCTTGGTTGGTGCGTTCCATGTTCTCAACTTAAGATCAACGCGGGAATAGGAGGTGATTATGTTCCGTTTAAAATAAATTTTATAACGACGCTTAGACACAACTTGCTTTTTCACTTTTTAAGAGTCGCGAAAAAGCTAAAGATGACTCTAGTCTCCTTCGATGTTTTAATGAGCCCGAAGTGACAAATGCTCGGATGGACTTTTTCAGTTATAGAGTTTGAAAAAGGCCAAAAGAAACTGCTCTGGAGTTCTAGGCAGAGGGTGTGCCAAACTTTTCGCAAAACCACAGAATACGTTTTACGGTACGGGTGGTCGATCTTCGTGAATGCTTTGTTCACTGCATTGCAATCAGTAGGGCGGCCGACACGGTTTCCTATTGGATAAAGGCTTTGTTCCTATAGGGGTCTCCCAATATATACGCGACGGTACGTGGGAGAACAAGTCCGTATTGATACTTATCGCTTCACCGTGGAGGAATCACCCAACCACTCAACGCTAAGATATCACGTTTAACGACGCCGGAACACGTCTCTAGCTTAGACCTCTATGTGTTTGCGTTATGTTTCAATGCGTTGTTATGTAAGTTCAATTTATTTTAAGGTTGATCTTGTTTAGCAGTTTGCCTTTATGGATCACCACGAGATGTATAGTAACACTCCTAAATGCAGTCTAAGATGATAAGCAAGCTTCTCAATCTTTCAACTTTGAAAACCTTAACTACTGAGGGAAAAGAAAGATAACACCTTTTCACACAGATCATAGAGCACACACTAATGCACTTTTTCCTAAATCGACATGCAAACTGTCATAATGCACATGCACAATGCAAGTATTTCTTTTCTCTTTCTTAATGTTGGTGAAATGCAAAAAGAAAGCTGTTGTATAAATTTGAATTCAATTTCAAGTGAAAGCAAACAAGCTTGTCCAAAATCAAAAGACACCTTAAGATTTACTTGTTTCGACACTAGAAATATATAAATTCAAACCAAATGACGAAAGCAAAAGCTCAATCAGCTATGAACAGTAAACAAACTAACTCTTAAGATCAAAACGACACTTTATCACAGGTCTAGATCTAAGAGGCCACAGCAAGACTAGTTCACTTTCGTTATGGGAAACTGTAAATGTACAAGAAATACACAAAGAACAAACACAGTTTCTTTATACAACCAAGGCGGACTAGTGACAAGGAAAGTTGGTTTCAGATAGGCCTACTGACTGGTAACAAACAGCAAAAACAAAAGTGAAAACAAGGCAAGACACAGCAGGAAACCCCAGCAGCACAAGGCAGGATTGGTCCAGCGCAGGTGGAACACTGCCTGTTTGACCTTCAGCGCAGGTAGCCCCTTCGGGAACTGCGCTGAAATGCAAACAACCTTTGTACAGCCTGCATTGAAGAACGAAACTTTCGTTTCTGGTGGTTTTCGGGTCACAGATTGTTCAAAAATTCACAGTTTTTGCTCAAATCAGAAGCTATCAGTCAAGGACACACTAAGGAATGACAAGGAGGATGAAAAGCTATCACTAAGAGCTTATTAGAGTCCTTGTGGATCAGCTCTTCAAATTATAAACTTGCCCAGAAACTGAGCTAGAGTAGCTGCCCTCTACTTTGTATTTGAAAGATTCAAATACAGTTCGATTCGGTACTCCCTTTGTTTATAAAATGAATAGCAAAAAAAACACAAGTAACCAACAAGATACGATCCCCAACGGAGTCGCCAATTTGTTGTTGGGAAAAGTATCCAATACGGAATGACCCTATCCCACTCTAAGGGTGATAGTACCTCAGCAACAAATGAATGCAAAGCTATTCAATATTACTTCTTTATGAGATGAGAGAGAGAAGAGAAGGATGATCTACTAACCGTTATCTTGCGCTTAATAGTCGATCCAGTCTTCACTCCTTGCTGCTTGCTCCTAGCTCCTTGCTCTTTCACCAGCCCAGCTACACAAAGATCCTGTAAAAGCACAAGAAAAGGAAGCTACAAGAAGCATACATCCATAATCGATTCAGGGATTAGCATAAATCAAATATACAAGCATCTATTCACCATAAAGACACATGCATATAGAAGAACCTCAAATACTTTATTAATGGAAGAAGTAAAGTTCTGAGAGGGTTACAACCATAAGAGGCCCAATCCAGCAACACCTCCCAGCAGAAAGAAATCTCCTATTCACCTCCTTCAAGCAATCACCCAATAGTTCTATACACAAACCAACAACACTTCCTTACTTGCACAAAATTCCAGCCTCCCTAGACCTCATGAGAGAGCTCTATATATAGGAGATTTGGAGAAAGGATGAGTCAGCTTGAGGCTGGCATGAAGCTGACTAGTGTCCTCTCCCACTTTAGTTAATCTTCAGTTCTTGAGTCCACTTGGAGATTCTTGCTTCCACTTGGAGATCAAGACCCTCTTACTCATCACAAGGCGAATTCCTTGACCCAAGTGTCAGTTTGGAAGCTTCCTGGGCAGTTGACACCTTGCAGAATGACTGTGCCACTTGGCCAATCTCGCCCAGCGCAGGTAGCCTTCATTAGTTTTGACATTCAGCGCAGGTACAGAGTGGAGCAGTTGACATTCAGCGCAGATGCTCAGTGGAGCAGCTGACATGATCCAGAAACTGCTTGTTTTTTAGTGTTTTCAGGTGGAGAACTGATTTTCAGTGCTGTGGTTTGCTGACCTTGTTCCTCTAGGGGTAAGAACAACATGTTTAGGGACTTTGGATCCCTCAGATTATTGACATTTCATGCTTCATGCTGTTAGGCACAAAAATGTCTATAACAGTCTTGCCAAGTGTAAGTCAAGTGTTGATAGTTGGATATAACAGTCATGGAGTAGATGAAGGGTCATGAGGGTAGATGAACTGTCACAAACGGGAATGTCAAGGGTCACCACACCCTTTGCTATAAATAGTCCCTCATAACTCATTTTAAAGGCTTTTGGTCACCCAAGCTTCTGATAAGACTATCTTGGAGACAGCTTGGACAATATTGTAATGCGTCTTATCTTATCCACTGCACAAAGCTAGTATATCTCTTCGGAGGAGCAGGCGATTGTGGCTGTAACGTTCCGCTATCGAAACTAGTGGTTGGACATGGATGTATTATATGACTAGAACTTACACTTTTTAATATAACATGATCCATCATGTTTCATGGATAAGTTGTATTATATTCTATGCTATCTAGTTTACTCTAAATGATATATGTATTAGTTTTCTTACGCATGCATGTATAGCTATCTGTGTATGTATGTATGAATCTTTCTGAAATGTGTTGTTGGTTTAACCATCACTTTGGATTGCCTTCTAACTTCCTTTCCATGTTGTGATGCATCTTTGCTCATGTGTTCCCTTCTTAACTACTTGCTATCATAGGTTTCCAAGGGGTGCACTCATCTCAACCCTCGTGTGTTAGAACCTCTCATGCACCTTCCTTGGGTCACTGCAGCTGTCACACCCTTGCTACCAAAAGAGTTATCTTACTTTCCTCTTTGCGAAATCACGGTCAAGGCATTACTGTATGTCCCACTGCTGGGAATCCTACACCAAATGATCTGAGGTCTAATTGGGACTTCTTATTGGGGAGATCCCTTTACATGTTGGTGGGTCCAACACCATCAACAGAATCTCAAGATAATGACTCTGTTAGAAAATTATATATTACAGAACAATGGAACACATAAAATATTGCAGAGATATAAACATAGAAAATGCATAAAATAAGAGAGACACAGATATATGTGGTTCACCCAATTTGGGCTACATCCACAGAGAAATAGCCAGTCCTTCTTTTCATATTATCAAGCAAACTAAATAGATACAACCTACAACAAATCTGTTGTAACTCCCTCTTCTCTCTCAATCTCCTCTCTCTTCCACACTCACAATATAGATCTACATGCAATACAATTCCCTCATATACAGTGAGGGGTTTCCTTCTAGGGCAAAAAACCCTAAATTAAACATAACTTCTACTATCAGATCTCCACCCCATTTCGAATTGGGGTCCAATGTGGTGATACCTTTGAATACAAAAGATAATCAGGCTCCACACCCATTAATCTCCCACTTGGAGACTAATTATAGCAACTCCACCGTTGCTTCATTTTCTAGACAATGAGTCCACTTTGGACCTGGCTGTTTCTCATCTTCTTCATCATACTTGAAGACCAATTTTCTAGATTCTCTTTCATTTGTCAAAAACGTTCAATGAAAATCTATCATTTCTTATTCCAGCGAATTTCTGAGTTTGAATATTTAATTATGAGCTAGAGATCAAATTTGCAATCTGGAAAAGATCTTGGAGGCTAAAATTGTGAATGTTACAACAAATTCCTTAATAAACCATCATTGATAAAATCATGCATAATAATTACTAATTTATGAAAAATAAAGGAGAAGAAATAATATTTATCCATAAGAGCATAAATAATTATAAAATGGAATTATATGATCAATTATGATAAATGACGTGATAATGAAGGGTAGAAATGGATGAAATAGGTGTTAAAAAGAGATAATAATAATGACAAATTAGTGGCCCAACACCCATGATGAAGGAAATAGTGAAAAAATAATTACAGAAATTGTTACAAGTTAGATTCATCTATCCTATTTCTGACAGTCAATGGGTTTCTCCCTTAGTGGTAGTGCCAAAGAAAAATGGGAAGTAGAGAATATGTGTATATTACAGGGAATTGAACAAAGCCACATTAAAAAGTCATTTCCCACTAATATTTATTAACCAAGTACTAGATTCATTAGCTGGGAAGAAGTTCTTTACTTTTCTAGATGGATTTAGTGGGTATAATCAGATTAGAATAGCATTGGAAGACCAGGACAAAACAACATTTACTTGCCCATGGGAAACATATGCATACAATGTTTTGTCTTTTGGGTTATCTAATGTACCTTCTACTTTCCAAAGAGGAGTCCTTGCAATATTTGCTAATTTAATCCATGAATATGTAGAAGTATATATAGATGATTTCACTGTATATGGAAACACCTTTGACGATTGTTTGAAAAATATTGAGAAATTTTTGAAAAGATGCATAGGGACAAATCTATCCCTAAGTAATGAAAAATGCTACATGATGTTAACAGAAGGGATATTGTTGGGACACCATATTTCTTCATTAGGAAATAAGGTGGACCCAACAAAAATACAAGTCATTGTGAATTTAATGCCACCTACAACTCAAAAAGAAGTAAGAAGTTTCTTGGGTTATGCAGGCTACTATAGGAGATTTATTGAAAACTTCAGTAAAATAGCTCTGCCTCTATTCAAGCTACTCACAAAAGATGTTGAATTCCAATGGACAAATAATTGTCAAAATTCATTTAAATTATTAAAGGAAAAATTGTCAATTGATTCTTTGAGGACCAAATTGGTCTTTGCCATTTTATATCTCCACTGATGCATCTGATACAGCTATAGGTGCATCACTTGGACAGAAAGAAAACCAGTTTAATTATGCCATATATTTCATAAGTAAAAACTTAACACCGGTAGAATTGAACTACATGATTACAGAAAAAGAAATTATAGTTGTAGTACATGTAGTTAATAAATTCAGGCATTACATAATAGGCTATCAAGTATTCATTCACACAGACCATTCAGCCATTAGATAATTAATGAATAAAGAAATTACAAATGGCAGAATTACCAGATGGCTATTTTTAATGTAGGAATTTAACATTACAATTCAAGATCGACCAGGTAAATATAATCAAGTAACTGACTTTATTTCAAGGCTTCATACACCTGGTGATCTGAATCCTCTTTTAGATAATTTACCAAATGAACATCTATTTGCAATAACTGTCAAAACACCATGGTTTGCATAGAAAACTAGTTATCTTTTGGAAAATTACCATCCCACTTCACAAATAAGGAAAAAAGAAAAATAATTAGAGAAAGTGCTAGATATAGCCAGGTCAATTATGATATCTTTTATACTAGTTCTAATATGATAATAAGAAAATGTGTTAGAGAAGATGAAATCTTAGATATTTTGAAAGCATGTCATGATGAGCCATGTGGTGGTCATTTTGCAGACAAGCGGACAACTTACAAGGTGTTGAAACTTGGTTACTACTGGCCAACAATCTTCAAGGATTCCAAATCTTATGTCAAAAAATGTGACAACTGCCAAAGAATAGGAAGGCCAATAATATCAGATGAAATTCCATTAAAGCCACAAGTACTCATATATCCATTTGAGCAATGGGCTCTAGACATTGTGGGACCAATAAACCCACCTTCAAATGGAAAGAAGTACATCTTTGTATGTACTGATTATGTTTCTAAGTGGGTCGAGGCAAAGGAAGTAGCAAGAGCAACAGAAGACATAGTAGTCACATTCCTCTTTGAGGAAATCTTTGTCAGATTTGGAGTACCAAGACAAATTGTAACTGACCAAGGAAAAATTCACCTCTAAACTTGTTCATGATCTTACAAATAAGTATATGATCAAACATAGAAAATCAACTCCGTACCATCCTCAAGCAAACGAACAAGTGGAATCAACAAACAAAGTCCTGAAGAATATCATAACGAAAACTATACAAATGAACAGAAAGGACTGGTCAGAGAAATTGAGAGATTCACTATGGGCATATAGGATAACATGGAAGAACACAACTAGGTTCAGTCCATATCAGTTGGTGTATGGAAAATAAGTCTTGTTACCCATAGAATTTCAAATACACACATTCAAACTAGTAGCAAAGTAAGGAATGGAATTATCTAAAGCACAACAACAACGAGTCATGGAATTAAATCAACCGGATGAAATAAGACAACAAATAATATAGCACACATCTCTTGTGTAGTAGCAAAGTATAAAATGGCATGATCGATCTATCAAGAATAAAACATGCAATAAAGGACACTGGGCATTATTGTTTGACTCCAAGTTTAGGGATTTCAAAGAAAAGTTTACAACTCATTGGCTGGGGTCATATGAGATAGAATAGATCTTTGATAATGGAGCTGTCAAAATAGAAACAATTCATGAAGCATCTATTTCATTTGTAGTTAATGGACATATGCTTAAAGTCTACAATAAGCCTATAAATAAAGAGGACTTTATGGAAAGAATTTCAACAAACGCTGATATGGAAATAATGGAACGACATAGAAATATGTCTTCCATAATTCCAGAAGAATAAAATAAAATAAAATAAAATAATAATAATAAAATAAAAAATAAAATAAGTGTGCTTGTGAAAATACAGGAAACTGGCACAAAGAAAACTCAAATGTATATAGGAAATCCATCTAATTTGGCATGTATTAATTATTTATCTTGTTTTACTCTTACATCTATTTGATTTTGTAGAAACAATCCTCCAAAAAATAAAAGACTTGAGGACAAGAATTAACATAAGTAAGGGGGAAGTTGTAATAAAACTATGCAAATAGTTTGAACAGTTGAATTGCAGAAGGAATTTGAATTACATGTCAGAAGGGACCTAATACATCAGTGAAATTATTGTGTAGAAGGAATTTGAGATATCATTATGAAAAAGAAACATGTATTATATGACAGATGCAACATACATAGATTTTTGAAAAGTACATGTCATAAGGGACATGAAACATCAACTACAAACTGCATAAGGGACTTGAACAACATCAACATTCAAAGATCCTGAATCAATGTCAAATGTGAAAACATGAAGCAAAAATAAGTCTCTACATTTCAGTATATCCTGGAAGAGCCATCAAAGACATTATCAACTATCATTTGACCAGAAGACATCATTAACATCAAATATTTTATGGGAGTACAAGTACAGTAAGTAAAAAATAAATTCTCTTAAAATTTCAATTTTTTTAATTTTTTTTTCTAAAAGTTGTTTAGACTTGATATGCATTCTATTCCTACCTCACCTATTCATTACACTTTTCTACATTTAACCATCATTCCATATCAAAAAATAAAAATAAAAACATCACATTAATCCTACATTCCCTATACCATCATTCCATATCATAAAAAAAACCTATCACATTAATCCTAGTTATTTTCTTGAAGCATATGGATCAAAATTTGAGAGCTTAATATTCAAACCCTTGATTGACCTACAAAAACATAACAAAGGTTAGTGTCATAGAAATTTAATTTTAAACATGACCATTCTAGGGTCATTTTAAAATTAAATTAAAAACAATCAAAATGCAAAGTGTAATATGCCTATGTTATGATTAAGGGCCAAGCGCATAATAAAAAAAAGATGCAACGAAGTGCCAAATCAAAATGATGCAATGAAGTGCAAGGTTGAAATGCTATAATGAAATGCAAAGGAACAAAGGTATGTAATGGTATCATGATGCATTTTGAATGGGCATGAAGGTAAGTAATGAAGAAATAATGCATTTTGATGGGCATGAAGGTATGCAATGAAGCCATGATGCATTTCGATGGGCATGCAAAGGAATGGAGGTATGGGCATATGAAGACATGAGTAGAACACAAAATACAATTTACAATGATAAGACAAGCATGAACACCGTGGAGGAAAGGACGGAAAGGAAATGTTGTCAACAGGGCACATGGTAGCCAAAGGTACGCAGTCAGACTATGCGCTGGAAGGTAGAAATCGTCAAAAGCTTCAAACAAACATAAAAATGCCTCAAACAAACATACAAACACTTAAAAATATGATATTTTCTCACTGTAAACTAGTGCTCTATAATGAAATGTTTTTTCCCACCATCATAGCCAAATTCCGCTCAGGTTGAGGTGCCGAATGTTGTGCATTCATGCGTAGACATACAACACTCTTGTGGAAGGAGGAATAAGAATAAAAATGCAAACAAAGAAGAAGAAAGGGTTGTGTAAAGAAAGAACCCTGAACTAAGGAAGCAATGCATAATATATAGGCAACTATGGAAGGAAGAAGGTATCAGTTCAAGAATATAGGAGTTTGTGATTTTCTCAATGTTAAGATTGACTGAGCACTCCACTAGACTTAAGGAATCCCGTAAAGTAAGGTAAGAGATCAACTCCAAATTGTCATATGTTTTTAGAAGATTTCAAGGAACAAAACTCGTATTGAGTATTGCATTGTGTCATGTCAAAAATGAGTTTAAAATCTAGTTTATAAACCTGAGCGATTACCGCTGAGTAGCTTAACTACACCATCTATTAATACATGAGGATTCTGAGTTAATTGAATGAGAGTTTAACCAAAGTAATGTTGTGAAAATACAGGGAAATGAGGCTAAAACTCAGAGAAAATCTCGAGATTGATCTGAAGCAGGTAAACAAATTCAAATTTTCCACATTCAACCACAAAATTGTCAAATTTTGTTTGAGAAAATAGATTGTTGCACAGTGAGTAAATTTTGAAAGAATCAATGAGTCATTTGTAAATTAATTTTACAAACAGTGATTCTAAAATCACTTCAATTTGATGTACAATGAATTTTTCAATATAGATGAAGAATTCGAAGGGAAGAAGGACATTGTGGCACGATTTTTCTTATAAAATTTAACACAGTATTCTACACTGAAACAGAGTTTTCAATTTTTCCTACTTTTTATATACAGTGGACATAATTCATGTATGGATTGTATGGGAAAATTTGCATGCAAAGTGAGAATTGTTGAAACAGAAGAGCGAATTTTGATGAGTTTGGAAAAAACAAAGATCAATTTGTGAATCAAGGAGCAATAAAGAGATGTTCAAAGAATGTTTTTATGATTTTTATATATAGAGAACAATGTTTTGAAGAACAGTGAACCCTTTTTTTTTGTACCGGAACAGAGGTTGAACAAGGTTGATTTCATTGATTTTTAAATAGAATAAGAAAGGAGAACATATGGCTACCAGGATAGAACCAAAAGAATTCCAGATTGAGCATTGGAAAAAAGAGACAATAGAGAAACTTTATTAGGCTCGGCTTATAGGCTTCCTCCAAAATTTTAGTGGGCACAATGAAAGCATCACCAGAGAATTTATAAACAATTATGCACAAGACTAAACCATGGAGGGAAACCTAGCTATTTTATTGACTCCAGAATTCATTTCCCAGGCCTTAGATCTACCACTGTAAGGGGAACCATATCATAAGGGCTTACACTTTCAATAAAAGGGATGGACATTCTTTTTAGAGAAAAATAGGAAGGGAACATTCGATAGAACGAAAAGCATACCTAGGGAATGGTTTAATGAGCCTTCGAGAGAATTGGTTTTAATTATTCAGAATTTTTTCACATGTGACAAACGGTATAGTGTGGTGTATATTTATCATGTCAGATTGCTCGAACACATCAAAGGAGAAGTGAAAATTAATTTTTCATATTTCTTCTCTGAGAATCTGATTAAAAGGGTAGAGATGTGAAAAACGATACTAAACCCAAGGAAGCCCAAATATATCACCAAGTTCTCATCAAAATTCTTGTAGAATGTCAAGTGAAAGCTAGGCGTGTAATATGGAAAGAATTTTTAGTTCAAAATCATCTTGAAGAACAGGCCATAGAGGAAAAGTATAAACCAGTTCAGGAAACAAGAAGCATAATGAACTCACCTCACTGTCCAATGACAAGGTCCAAAAAGAAACAAAATACTATCATGGTTGATAGAGAAGCATCCTTCATATCCACTCCCAGGAGGCATAGGAGAAAAATTCCAGCAAAGACAAACAATAAATACCCTAAGGTACAAATTGTTGAAACACCTTCTACAGAAAAACAAGTTGATGAAATCATTGAAAGATTGGAAAAAGAAGCCTATGAAAAGAGATTGGAGAAAGATTCATTCTATGACAATGTTGACGCCACTTCATTTTCCAAATACACACAAGAATTAGAGAAAGAGCTGCAACTTAGCAAAATAAAAGAGCTAACAGATCAATTAGAGATAAGAAGAATTTTAGAGAGGCATTTAAAAAAGAGAACAAAACATACAAGAAAAATAATGCAAAAATGGTGAAGGAAAATGAAAAGCTAAATGAGGAAGTTGGAAAATTGAAAACAAAGAATGATCTTCTTTGTAGACAATCTTTTAGGTGGCTCAAAGACAAAAACTTATGGAAGAACGAGTGTGAAAAACAAAAGGTCAAGGCTACAATCTATAAGGAAGAGCAGTACAAGGGAATTGATTTTCTACTACAAGCAACACAACAGGAAGTATATGGATCAGGTACAGGGTTTACATCAGAGCTTAGAAGGTCCAAGAGAAGGAAGCAAGCATGAGGACATGCTTATACATCAGCAAAGGGGAGATGTTGGCCCTCGTTTTTTTAATCTAATATTGCTTAATTAAATACACTTAATTCCCATGTTATCCATCCATTTACCATCATTTACACCACATTTTGACCAATTTATGCATATTCAAGTATATAAATTAAGTTTTGCAGTTTTTAGATATTTTTATAAAAAATGGATTTTAAGTGCATTTTTGGATAGGATCAGAAATTTTCGTAATGGCTTCCTTGATGTCATACTTGCAGGACAACTAGCCATGAGCTGAGCACATTTCTAAAAATATTGGGAACTAAGATTGAATGAATTCCTCTTGGTTCAATCAAACCAAGCTTAAAGAAGCCCGATCAAAGTTGGTCAAACAAGATTAGTCATTCAGGAAATCCCTAGGAAATAGGCCAATTTTAGGATTTCATGGGATTTTCCAGATTTTGAGTGATTGGATGGATGAACTCGACTTGGATAGATAGGATATGGATATAAATTGTTGTTAGAGACATTTTGATCAGTTTGTTTCATATTTCTCTATTTAAACCAAAACATTGAAGGCTTATGTTTGTAGAATTTGTATAATTTCATATTAAGACTTCTAAATATTTTGAGTTAATTTGAGGAACCTATTCTATCCTCTTTTTTTTGTTCAAGTACGTGGATGATTGATTGAGTTTTCAATAGCTGATAATCTCTTCAAGTTCCCAAGGAAAGGGTGGAGGCCCCCCACACCAAGCTGAGTACACTTCATGGTTAATTTAACTTAATTTTCATAAACTAGTTTTTCTTTAGATTTTTTTATTTAATTAGATATATGATGATTTATTATGTTTGATTATGAATCTTGGTTTACTCCTAATCTTTATATGAAGGGACAACCCAGTGTTTAAGTTAAACCCTCCTTATATCTGATCAGTGAATAGAAACTAAAATTCATCTTTCTTGCTTTTAAGTGATTTTCTGAATTTCTAGTTTTCTAACAATGACATTAATGATGAATGAATTTGTAATGAATAATAGCAAGGACCTCCTTAGTTAGGAGCCTCTTCTATTATTATTTTATGCAGCTTAAGCTATTATCCATCAATGGCTTTTTATTTCTATTCATGAAGTAGTATTCTAGAAGAAGGACAATCTGGTTTTCCTAAGTTAGGAGCCACTTCTCCTATTTATTACATATTGAATTATAGATTACTTAGTTTAATTTTATATTTGTAATATGCACTTCTAAATAATTTATAATTTCATTTCCTTCAGTTTCCATAACTTATATTCTAAAGCTAATTATAGTTGATATCCATACATTTTGGACATGATTCTAATTTCTACAAACTTGGATTGATATTTAAAGTACTTGTGTTAATTTACTCAATAAATTGACCCAACACTTTTTTAGGCCTTCCTGCCTCTAGGGTCCAGTTTTGACCTTTGTAGAACATTGGCCTTAGTTTATTCGTTGCACTACAACCCTAGCTTGTGGAAATTTCCTTCCTTTTTCACTTTTGGATTTCTTTTTTATTACTTGAGAGTGTTTGCTTCTTTGGTTTTTTTTCCTAGCTTTGACACTTTTGAAATGTTTGGCGTTCTAGCTTCAAGACTTTTCTTTGGCCTGTTTTTAGTTGTTTTTTCATTTTTGGTTTGATTCTTGTGTCAACATATCTATAAATTTGGGATGTTTGCATTTAAGAATTTAGTGAGAGGTGCATTATCATAGGCATTGGTGTGTTGTGAAAAAAATATCACCCTCCTGTAGTTAACATTCATCAAAAAAATCCTAGTCAGCTTTGTCAACACCCTTCTGATTGATTTTATGTTTTTACTGACCAACTTCTCAAATAAATCATTGGCTCCTTCCTCCAAATGGTCAAAAATTTAGATCTTAGTATCTTGTAGATGTCAGCATCTCCTTCTAAGAATAGGGAGACAATATTTTTCATGTTTGTTTTGACATGGTCTAGATGAGCTAATGTAATACTCGCGTAAAATTTTTGGAGCAACTAAAAGATCAAGTTGTCACATTACAAATTCAACATGAAAGTGCCAAAGATGAACTCTTCCATGGGTTTTAGAATTTTGTGCTGCTTTTTAAAGGTAGGAAGCATGATGTTGTTTAATCCTTAAAGGGTTTCTACTATAACACCCTCCTCACACATTTACCCATCTTAATCAGTCTATTGGGGTAAACATGTGATGAGAGGATAGTATGATGTGATTCAACTCCCCAATTATAGTTAAGGCATTGGAACCGACAAAACAAAACCATTATGACCTTCCACACATGCTACAAAACCTTCAAGAGCCTATGAACCCTTCCAGGTGACCAACCCCTTAGACAACTTGACATTTCACTAATCTGGACTCTTAGCTACTCCCATGAAAATCCATGCATGCGAATGAGGGCTTCCATTCACACCAACAACAAGGCATGCCAGTGACTGTGGACTTGTTTAGCTAGTTATGAGCCAACAACCCTAAATTTTGTGCCACTTTTTCAAGATCAGGGCTCAGGCCACTAACTAGAACTTCATGAAACTTTTAGAAATGATAAATACCAATGGAATAAGGCTACTAATGTAATCATTAGTAAAGTACTTGATATGACCCCTACTAGACATGAAAATTATTTCGTCAAACATGTCACAAATATGTAATCTACAGGTCATAACAACATATCTGAGCATAGGGGTATCATACTTATCTTGGATTTGCAAAGAAGCATTGTTGCATTATCACAATAGCTGCATTATGATATAGTAGGTCATATATTCATTGTATATTCATTTTCAAATAAAAACGTGATGAGATCCATACATCAAGTCTGTCATAAAGTGTACTCATAATGAGCATATACCCAACATAAATAACAAGGATATAAAAACCATAAGAATCACATATGAAACAGTACATTTACATATGAAATGCTAAGGAGAAAGAGATCTTATTAATGAATGCATAATCCAAACAAGTCTAGAACTTCCACAAAACACCAAACCATAGATTGCTTGAACCAAATCTTTCTTTCACCCAATCACCCCCATGCCATATTCCAATCATGAATGTGGGACTTACAACAAAACCAACCATGGTTTACCAAGGCCAAACCACCTCAACCCTCATCAATAAAACCAAGATTTATCATAATCCCCATCGAAACACTGGGCCCTAAACAAGCATGGATGCCTCTGGATCTCTCCACCTAAACCGTAGGGAATTTGTTCATCTCAACCTCTCGAATTTACCGTGTATCCCACAATAATTTACCGTCAAGGGATTCCTATGCCTATGAGATCATCGCCTTCTGGTATTTACTATGTATCCCACCATTATCAGTCAAGGGTTTCCTAAGCCCAATCCAGGGCATTCACCACTCATTTTTACAGTGTATCCCTTGATTAACCGGTCAAGGGATTCCTAGCCTCAATCGATGTGTTCACATCCAGTCTTTACCATGTATCCCATCCCAGGATTCCTAGGCCTTATGAATAATCCTTAGACCACTCCACTCAGCTTCGAGTCCATATGGCAATCCAACTCAACCAAAATAAGAGAACTCCATCACACCATGGCTATACGGAAATGGAAAGGAAAGGCTAAAGAACATTGTCACACATGGCAAAACCCTTGCCAATGATAATAAGAGAAAAAAAAACAAACATGCATGTACCATGCATGCCACATCTAGCAACGAAATCACACATGAAAATCGATACCTGCAAGTAATCTCACTACAGTTTCTTGATCTTGCTCTTCCTTGCTTGATATTTTCTTCCCTTTTCCTTATTTATCCTTTTTTTTCTTTCCTTGATCCAATTTTATAATTCTCCAAGAATTCTCTAAGTATCCAAGAGTGTGTGAGAGAGAGTAGAGAGAGAGAGCTCCAAAAGTGAACTGACATTAAGGTACCAACTGATACTCAGAAGGATTTTTATTAATGAGGCCTCTATTTTCTTCAATTTCCCATTATTTTCCTTCATTTTCCTGTTCACATGCAACCTGTGACCTTTCACCTTCTTTTATTCTAATTTTCATTCTTTTCATAAATAAAATTCCAATTAATGCCTCATGCCTTTCCAAATCCTTTTCCATTTACTTTTCCAATTTCCTTATGCGTAATTAACCAAATGAACAACCACACTAGGATGGTTTGCCCAACATTTAGCTTGGAATAAATGTCCCATGACCTTGGTTATTATTTTTCCTTTATTAACTTTATTTACATGGAATTTTGACGAGGGTTTTTATAGAACCCTCCCCCTTCAGAGAACACCGTCCTTGGTGTTCAATGACACCTACAACCAACAATACTTCTAAAAGAAAAACATACTTCCCATGGAGATTTATAACTTAAATCGATGCAGTATTTAGAATAATCAACCTGTTGGGAAGCAAACCAACATGAAAACATAGCAACATCACAACCATAATGATATGAAAACCATATTGCTTACTGGAGCTTTATAACATAGCTCATGGCAGTATTTACATCCATATACATATGTACATACACCAAAACATCACACCAAAACATATGGCAAAAACATTCGCTCAACGATCGGCGAATAGAGAAGGATACATATCCTCAATCTAATCCACCATCTCCCATGTAGCTTCATCGGGCCCAAACTGATTCCATTGCACGTTAACTTTCTTGATTGTTTGGTTCTAGAGCATGAGAATATTTATTTGCAATATACATTGATGTTCGGCTAGAATTATCCATTTGTCTCCACCTGCAATACAGACTAGTCAATCACATGATCAACATATTTAACATACTTCTTAAGCAATGACACATGAAAAACATCATGGACTTTCATTTTCGGAGGTAGTGAAATTTTATAGGCTACTGGTCCAATCCATTCAAAAATATTGAAAGGTCCACTAAGCCAAGGTTCCAACTTAGCACACGATCCAATCCTCAAGGAGCTATTCTTTAGCTTGATGTGTAAGTACACATGTTCCCCAACCTAAAAATCCTTAAACAACATGTTCTGATCTGCATAAATTTTCTATCTATCCTATTCTTCCTTTAGATTTTTCTTGATCACCTACATTTCATGTTCCATCTCTACCAACATATCTAGTCCAATCAACAACCTGTTAATTGGATCACTCCAACTGATGGGAGTATTACAACTCTACCCATAGAATGTGTCAAATGGAATCATCCTCAGTGACTCCTGATAACCATTATTATAAGATAACTCAACCATTGGAAGGTACTCCTCCCATATCCTCTACTGATGCATCACATATATCCTTAATATGTCCTCGAATATCCTATTGACCCTCTTTGTCTGTCCATCTATCTATAGATGATAAGTCTTATTGAAGGCCAACTCTATCCCCAAACCTATAGACAACTTCTTCTAAAACTTGGAAGGGAACTTTGCATCCTTATCTGACACAATATTCCTTGGAACACCATGCAGCCTCACAACATCTCTAATGAATTCCTATGCCACATCACTAGATGTATACGTAGATTTTACTCGAATGAAGTCCACTACCTTTGTCAATCTGTCTACCACAACCATGATGGAATCATTTTTTCTAGATGTCCTCGGAAAACCTATGATGAAATCCATGGAAATGACCTCCCACTTCCAGTATGAAATTATAATTATCTATAATAGTCCACCTTGATTCTTACATTCTTCTTTCACTCGTTAACAGTCAAAACATCTAGCCACAAAGGCTACCATGTCCTTCTTCAGATTTGGCCAATAATAAAACTTATTCACTAATGTCATTTTATTCTGGTATCCTGGGCGACTTGAATATAGTTTTGCATGAAACTCTAGCAAGATAGTATTGTTGAGCTCATTTTTGTCTAGCACATATATCCTATCCCTAAATCTGATCAAACCATCTACTGTAAGATGATAGTCCACACCCTGCTCACCTGTACCCTGTTTTAACATGTGCATAAGCTCCATGTACCTGCCATCGTACTATCTTTCTTGTAAGATTCGATCCTGTAAGTCTGTCCTGTAAGAAATCATATATGTTATGTGATTCACATCTATCCTACTACTAAGTGCAGTTGCAACCCTTTTCTCTTTCCCCTTGTTGTACCTAATCTCAAAGTCAAACTCATTGATCGTGGCCAACCATCTAGATTTCCTAGAATTTAGTTTCATTTGGTCAAACAAGTATCTCAATCCACTGTGATCGCTCATAAATACGAACCTCCGGCCAAGAATATAGTGTCTTCACATCTTCAATGCATGGATGATCACTTCCAACTCAAGATCATATGTCATATAATTATGCTCATGCTCATTCCATTTCCATGACTCATAGCATACTACTTGTCATTCCTACATAAGGACTCCACCAAGTCCTCTCTTGCAAGCATATGTATATACCAAAAACTCTTTATCTGGATTTGCAATATTTAACACTAGAGCATTTCTCAACAGTTGCTTCAATTGCTCAAAAATGGTTGTGCATTCCTATGTCCATTCAAATTTCTTACCTTGCCTCTACAGTGATGTAATAGGATATGCAATGCAAGAGAGGTTCTTGATGAACCTCCTATGGTAACCTAATAACCCCATGAATGATCTTACCTCATCCACATTTCTTGGAGCTTCCCACTCCATGATAGACCTTATCTTCTCTGGATTCACTACTATGCCTTCCTTGGAAATAACATGTCCCAGGTAATGTAGTTCTGTCGGAAAGAGACTACATTTACTGATCTTCACATATAACTGAATCTCTCTCAACAATCTCAAAGCTTCTGCTAAGTGATTGACATGATCTTCCTCATTTTTAGAATATATCAAGATGTCATCAATGAATACAATAACAAACTTATCCAGATAAGGACACAACACACTACTCATCAAGCAAATGAAAGTAGTTGGAGCATTAGTCAAACCAAATTGAACTACAATAAACTCATAATGCCCATACCTAATCAAGAAATTTTTCTTATAGATTTCCTCTTCCTTGATACGTACCTGATGGTATCGTGTTCTCGGATCAATCTTCAAGAAAACTAGTGTTCCCTTCAACTAATTAAAGAAGTTATCAATCATCGGAAATGTATACCTGTTCTTGATAGTCACCTTGTTCAACTGCTTGTAATCAATGCATAGCCTGAGAGTCCCATCCTTCTTCTTCACAAACAATACCAGTGCAACGCATAGTGATACACTTGGCCCAATGTATCCTTTGTGAAGCATTTCCTTCAACTGTAACTTCAGTTCTACTAATTCTAGAGTGTTCATCATCTATGGTGCCTTTGATTTTGGTGTTGCCCTTGGTATCAACTCAATGGAAAATTCCACTTCTCTATGAGGTTGAAACTTCAAAATATCTGTTGGAAACACATCTTGAAACTGCTACAAGATCGAGTATCTATTCATAACTTTTTCATCCTCAACATCCTTACCTCTATCACTAGAAATATGCATTTCAAATAACACACACCCTTTTCTGTGACTGTGCTTTGCCTGCATGTATTTCACCATCATAATCGATGTTTCCTTGTTCTTACCCTACAAGACTCTTTGTTCTCCATTGTCATCCAAACACTCAATGGCCTTGTCATAACAATCCACTTTGGTCCTATGAATATATAACTAGTTCATAACTAAAAGCATACTATATGATCCCAATGGAGGTACATTCAAATGTGTTGAGGTAGGAATACCATTGAGCCTAAAATCACAAACTCTTACCTAATGATGCACTCTCTTCTTTTTACTTGTAGCCAAATGCAATAATCGAGATTCTACATGCACTTCTTTATTCAAGCCACACTTATCCACCAAGTCGAGACTAACATAGCTATAATTAGATATAGGGTTAATTAAAATAGAAAAAAATCAACCACAAACCTTACCTTCCATCTCAATAATGGATGTCTGATGATTTGCTTGCTTGTTATCCAATGTTGCATAGATATGAGTAACAATCTACTAAACATCCTCAACAGTCTGTGCCTCCTGTGCACTGTAGATCTGAGGCCTACCATCCTGATACTATGGAAAATCTCTTGAGATGTTCCTTTCCACATATCTAACACTACAACGGTCCCATACCATCACCTATATTATGTTTCCCTCCAGGTTGTGACCCATGTCCTTGTCTGACTATGTTGAACTTCTTATTAGGTGCAACATTTTCTTTCTCACCTGTATTCTGAGTCCTTGTTCTTTTAAAATGCCATTTACCTTTATCTTTGTCTTTCCCTTTACAACCTTGTTGTGATTCTATCTTATGCTTTGACTGCTCATAACAATGTTTCAATTTCCCAATAACTTCTTCGAGAAACTGAGGCTCATCATACTCAATCAAATCTCTAAATCATGATTGAAATCCACTAACAAATCTCTGAACTTTGGCCTTATCATCCTTAAGATAATATACATACATCAATAACTCCAGGAACTTGGTCGTATACTCCTAATCTGTCATCAATCCCATCTTTAGTTCATAAAATTCCTTGGCTTTGTTGTCGTAGTAAAGTTATGACATGTATTTCTTGTGAAAAAGTCTCTTGAATTCATTCCAACTCATCTCTTATATCCTGGTGTCTCTAACCCACTTCACATCTTCCCACTAGATGTTTTCTTTCCCTTTGAGGCTGAAGATAGCTACTCTCACCTTCATATTCTTTGTGTATTCATGCAACTCAAAGAATTTATTCATTCCAAGTAGCCATGCTTCTGCATCCTGTGGCTTATCCAAATATCCATCAAAGGTAGGTGGCTTAGATTTATTGAATTCATCTAGAAAATATCCCCTATCACTCCTCCTGTAAGGATGATCACAATAGTTCTTGTCAGAACTAGAACTAGAATAGAACTTGTGTCCATCACCTCTCCTATAAGGATTATCCAAGAGCCTTCCATCTCGGATCAGGTCATCCATAAATGACCTATGCCCACCATAATATCTAGTGCCATATGCCCCACTATTCCTATCCTCCTGCCCATGATTAATCCTAAGCAGTCCCTGTCTCTGTAATTCTAACAAACTATGAAGGATTAATGCATTGACTTCTGCATGTTTCTCCTGTGTTTGCATGATTATGTCATTATCTACCTTGCAACTTCTTATTTCATCCTTCAAACTTCTCAATGTGTCTGCTAAGTTAGAAGAGTGTCCAACACCACATTGCTCATCTAATCCATAGAGAGAATCTCATGGACTATATTTTACCATCTTTCTAGTCATCTTTGATCTTCTTCCTACAAGTATACCATGTCATCTTAAACCAAAACATAACATAATCAAAATACCTCGGTATAGTTCATGGGATGATATCTCATCTACAAGATCAATTGGATTATCACAATACATGTATAATCATAATCATATTAATACATAAAGATCATTTCAACCATCATCCATTTACCATGCATAACCATACCAACCAAATGCCATTATCTCATGCATGAAAAATATAATCATGTCAATGTATGCATAAAAACATATAAGCACTAACATGCATAACCAATGTATGACCAACTCACATCCAACAACAACACCACCAACTTTCACATGGTGACACAAATGCAGCCATGACCAACACCATGCATACACAACATGCACATAGACCACAAGAATGAAGAATCAAATATGAAATTGATATGTATGCATGTCCAAAGCACACCACCCATCCAGTCCAAAGGGTGAACCATGTTATGATACCACTCTGTAACACCCTCCTCCAACATTTACCCAAGTTAACTAGTCTGTTGGGGTAAAGATGTGGCGAGAGGCTAATATGAAGTGATTTAAATCCCCAAGTATAGTTAAGGAAGTGGAAGTGACAAAAAAAAACATTTTGACCTTCCACACATGCTATAGAACCTTCAAGAGCCAAATAACCCTTCCAGTTGACCAACCCCTGAGACAACATAACATTTCACTGATATAGACCCTTAGCCACACCCATGAAAATCCATGCATGCGACTGAGGCCTTCTCGTCACTCCCACAATAAGGCATGCCATTGATTGTGGACTTTTTCATCCAATTCTCAGCCAGTGACCCTGGATTTTATGCCTCTTTTTCGGGGCCAGGGCTCAGGTCACTACCGAAAAATTCATGAAACTTTTAGAAATGATAAATAACAATGGAATAAGGCTACTAAAACAATCATTGGTATACGTACTTGATCTGGCCCTTACTATCCATGATAGGAATTTCGTTAAACATGTCACAAATATGTAATCTATATGTCATAACAAAATATTTGATCGTAGGGGTCTCGTACTTATCTGATATTCATAAAGAAGCATTGTTTCCTTATCACAATAGCTGCATTATCATTTATTAGGTCATATATTCATTTTACATTCATTTTCAAATCGAAAGATGATGAGAGCCATACATCAAGTCTATCATAAAACAGACTCATAACCAACATATACCCAACATAAAAAACAATGATATAATATCCATAAGAATCACATATGGACCAATACATTTACACATAAAATACTAAGGGGAAATATCTCTTATTAATGAATGCATAATCCAACCAAGTCTGGGACTTCCATGAACCACCCAACCACATATTGCTTGAACCAAATCTTTCGTTCAGCCAATCGCCCCCATGCCATATTCCAAGCATGAATGTGGGGCTTACAATGAAATGAACCATGGCTTCCCTAGGCCAAACCACCTCAACCCTCATCAATAGAACCAAGCCTTAATTGTAATCCCCATTGGATCCCAAGGCCTTAAACAAGCATGGATGCCTCTAGATATCTCCACCTAAAACGTAAGGAATTTTTTATCTCAACCTCTAGGCTTTACCATGCATCCCACCATTATCGTTCAAGGTATTCCTAGGCCTACAAGGTCACCAACCTCCAGGATTTATAGTGTGTCCATCCATTACCAGTCAAGGGCTTCCTAGGCCCAGTCAACAATATTCACCACTAAGTTTTACTATGTATCTCGCCCTTCATTAGTCAAGGGATTCCTGCTCTCAATCGAGGTGTTCACATATAGGTTTTACTATGTATCCCATCCTAGGTTTCCTAGGCCTTGTGAATAATACTGAGACCACCCCACTTAGCTTCAAGTCCATCTAGAAATCCAGCTCAACCAAAACAAGCGAACCCCATCACACCATGGCTATCCAAAAATGGAAAGGAAAGGTTGAAGAAAACTATCACACCTAGCAAAACCCTTGCCAATGACATCAAGAGAACCAAAACCACACATGCATGTACCATGCATTCCACATATAGCAAGGAAATCACACATGCAAATCAAAACCTGTAAGTAATCTTGTTGTAGCTTCTTGATCTTGATTTCCTTGGTTGATCTTTGCTTCCCTTTTCCTTCTCTTTCATTTATTTTTTTTCCTTGATCCAATGCTAAAATTATCCAAGATTTCTCTAAGTGTCCAAGAGTGAGAGAGATAGTAGAGAGAGAGAGAGCTCCAAAACTGAACTGACAGAAAGGTACCAACTAATTCTTAGAAGCCTTTTTATTAATGAGGGCTGTATTTTATTCAGTTTTCCATTATTTTCCTTCATTTTCCTCCTCACATGCAACTTGTGACCTTTCACCTTCCTTTTCTCCTAATTTCCATTATTTTCATAAATAAAATGCCAATTAATGCCTCATGCCTTTCCAAATCCTTTTCCATTTCCTTTGCCAATTTCTTTTGCCATAATAAACCAAATGAACACCCACACTAGGATGTTTTGCCAAACATTCATCTTGAAATACATGTCCCATGATCATGGTTATTATTTTTCCTTTATTAACTTTATTTACATGGAATTTTGACCAGGGTTGTTACATATACTATCAACTGCAACATCTCCCTCATGATATCATTGTTTTAAGGTGGTAGTGATGGTGTTAAATTTATGATATTGTTGAGACAAATGGAAATTGTGAGCATGACCTCTTCACAAGGATTCTCTTAGAGTTTGGGTTGTATCAATGCAAGTATAGATGGCTTGAGAACCAAACTGATTTTCTTCCATTTCGATTGCCCCTCAGACAAACACGTGTTTAATTCCTCCATCTTATGCAGGTCTATGACTAAATTTTTTCGTTGCAATATAGATTCAAGTGTGAATAGACACTTTCTTTTTACATCTTCCTTCCAGATATCCTTTGATTGTTGAAGGATAACATGGACTTTTCAAGAGAAAGGCATGTTGTTCTGCTCTTGTTTTTGATCTGTAAGTTGTTGCCATTTTCTATCCAGAGAAGTATTGTAGCCATGAGAATCAATTTATGTATTACTATGTTGATTCCTATGGCATTTCCAAAAGTAAAATGATGACAATATGGTTTGGCATCAATGGATCTCAATAGTTAGTCTTCCTTCTCTCTCCTCGAATTTCTTCAATAAAATCGATACACACCCCTTTGAGAAAAGGAAACAAATGATAAATATTCAAGCTCCATAAGGAAATTGAACACCTACAAATAACATAGAAAATAATAACCCAATGCAACAATAACTAATGTAGAAGAAATTCTCCTACAAATAATCAAAGCCTCAAAATTGACCTCCTGCAATAAATGTCAGGAATAAATAATATTTTGTACATATTTCCTTAAAAAAATATCAAAATCCTTGAATTATCCTCCTGAGAATAATGATTTATGCCAATAAAACCTTGCAATAGCAATATTCTCCTACAATAATAATAATGATTTGAGCACAATCACTTATTAAAATGGCGGTGATACTCAGCTTAAATCGACCCTCTTGCTGCTTGGTTCCTCAAACAATCTGCTCAATTCCTTAAGAGACTCTTTGACTTTTCATTTCTCCTTATCGATACTTAGAATGACTCCTTATGATCCAAAACTCATCCAACATTATGTCTGAATGCAAATTTTCATCTCAAATGTCTTGAGCATGGGCATGCACAACCTTAGAATTAGAAGCATGAATGTTGTCAAATTCACTAATCAAATAATATCATAACACTTTTGAGGCATAACATGTCACAATATCCACAACCTATAATAGAGTGTTAAATGTGCTTCTTAAAAAGTGACCCTCTCCGTTGTTATGTTAAGACCAGAGGCAAAAGATCGAAGGACATAGTAAGAAGATCCTTTTATTTCAACAAACAACATTGGAAGTTTTTATTGTCACCAATTTAAAGATATATACTCCCTTTCATGGACAAGGTACCTAAAAAAATTCCATAATTTGACTTCTCTGACCAAAATTATATGCATTTATTTGTATAGTGAAACAATCTCCTTGCAAGAACACTGTTGTGGTGGTATATATATGATTCGTCTCTCTCCAACCAAGATAAGCTTTTACTACTTGGTATAAAGAAAGGAAAATCACATTAGAAGAGCTAATAATTTGATGGAAAGAAAACCAAAATCCCCACTTATATAGCTTCATTTCTACACAATCAACATTGTATAGCCTTTCAACCTTTAAAATCCAACAATTTGACTCCCTGTTGGTATGAAAAGAAACCCGGTGAATCACTGATTTGGCTACATCATTTTCTCTACTAATAGTGTGCTCCTTATTAATTATGCTAAATCCGCTTTCCCTTCTAATTGACAACACAACTAGACAATTGTTACTCGTCCTTTGATTTAGCTTCAACAACTTGTGTGGCCTCAACCAATTTGGTCCCCTTAATGAGCAAGAAACTTCGTAAAATTCTCAATGGTATAATTAACATAAATTACAGTTTCCAAGCACACATGAATTCTTCAGATAAAGTAATAATTTCAGTACATATATATAAATAACGAGTCAGAGGGTGAAAATTCTTTATATAAACAATTGATGGATTATAATAAATATAAAGTTCACACACTAGGCAAAATAATTAATGGACACTATTGGTGGAATTACTCAGCTCCAAATAGCATTTGTAGAAATATCTTGGCTTGAATCTCTACTACAAATGGCTTGACACTTCTTCGTTATTCCTAGGTGTTGGTACGCAAGGCCCGTGGTCACAGAAACTCCTCCATGTTTCTTGTGAGGCCGCTTGGCCTTGGTAACTACTACGCTGCCAATGTGAGGTACCTTGTGTTCCTAGCGAAGGACCTATGCTAATATGCAACGATACGTGAGTTGGTCAGATTGACTGCCTGAATGGTCCTTATGCACTGAGGAATATGAAGAACCTTAACCAAATAAATTACTCAAACCCTCCCAATCGACTGTGTGGATGCGATGGCTCTCGGACCACTTGGCCACAGATTGATATGCCATCCCTACAACTCTTCGGTGGAATGAAAATTTTGCATAATGAAAGTACGGCTTGTTGGCCTTTGCATTCCATCAAACAAATATTCCACAACCTTGTGCTCTTCGTTACGATAGTTATGGATCCTCGACCTGATACCCAGGCTATGTATAAAAAAGTTACCAATAAAATGAGAACTATTACCTCAAAACAAGAAATCTAGCCCAAAAACGCCAAAAAAACATGAAAAAACAATCCAAAAATGAAATGTGTGTATTCCAGGAACAATGTGTTTTTTTTAGGGTAAATTTTCAACATTTTATTAGAAACCATTTGTTTTTTTTGCAAAAAGGATTGAAAAAACACCCTTGAAATAAAATGTGTTGATGTTGGAATAACAAAAAAAATGAATTACGATTTTGACACTTTCTAGTAATGGAATTAAAGATAAAATATTAGGACATTTGAAAAACCATAAAATTCCAACAATTTTCAGAGATGATGTTAAAGATAAAATGTCATGTATCAAAGCCTTATAATTCCAACAATGTTCATCCATCATGCTAAAGATAAAATATCTTGACACTAAAAAATCCTAAAATTGTAATTGTTTTCCACCATAGCATTAAAGATAAAACATCATGACTCAGAAAAACCTTAATATTTTGATAAGTTTTCAACCATGGAATTGAAAACCTTAAGTTTTTAACATATTTAAACCATGAAATTATGGACAAATTATATGACTAAAACAATTTTTAAAAAATGAACAAGTAAATGAAAGATTCATTATTCCAAGAGTAATTTTTATTTTAAAGCCTAAAAGTATAGCTCTTTTCAAATATTAGCCTAAGATAGCTTATCATATTGTCACAAAAACCTAAAAATCAACCATCAAAATGAAGTGCTCCCTTTCAATGAGGCATCACAATAAATAATATCATGGCAATATAAGTGTACAATTTAAAATTTGAACATTAATTTCTAATATTCTTTTACTTTTAATCAACATATGAACAAATGATAATAATAAATAATATCATGGAAATATCACTGTATAATTTAAAATTTGAACATTAATTTCTAATATTTTTTACATCTAATCAAAATATCAACAAATGATGACAATAAATGCTATCATGGAAATATAACTGTATAATTTAAAAATTCAAAATTAATTTCTTATATTTTTTTACTTCTAATCAAAATATGAACAAATGATAACAATAAATAATATTATGGCAATATCATTGCATAATTTAAAAATTCAACATTAATTTCTGATATTTTTTTACTTTTAATCAAAATATCAACTTTGGTAGATTGAATATAACATAAATTATTTTTTTAATTCATTGTTGCATTGTTTATATTCTAAAGAGATGAATTCTTCACAATTAAAACATATAATCAAACAAACATAGAAATGACCCATAACTTTATGTAAGATCATATGGAAGTCAAAATATTTATTTCAAGTTACCATGCAATCATTTACATAAAATGTCTTGGACATTTATGCAAAATCACTCATAGGTTCTAGCACACCTTTACAATCTACATCTTTAGATGAATGACTAGATGCAGATGAAGATGATCCATATTCTTCTCTTTCATCAACTAGTGCCTCATCTGAGTCAACATGCATGCCCACCATTTCAGGTTTCAAAAGTCTTCTAGATCTATGACTAGGTTCAACGAACTCCCATCTCAACAACATTTCTTTTGGTAGAATTTTTTTCTAAATCTCTATGGCCTTGAAGTGAAGAGTTCCTCCCTTTTTTAAATTCAATTCATACACACGTATGCCAACATACTCCAATTTTAAGAGGTTTGTGGAGTGAAGATTTATATTTGTACCCTTTCTTTTTCTCTTTCTGCCAATTTGTTTATCAACTACCATCTCTGGTTTGGACACACCATTGAATGGGTGGGTATTTGTGGCATACCAATGTACTTCAACAAATGTAATATGTTCATTATATTTAATGATATTTATAACCTTGTCAACCTAGAATGGATAGCCAAGTGGATTTTCATCTGCTAACACTGCTATCATGAAACCCTCCTTAACATCTTGCATAGAATCCTCGTAAAGGTATTTCATGGCTTCATGTTGTGCACATGATCTTCTAAAACCAATATAGATTTCTCTTTCCTCTACCTATCGAGAATTAATAATACCTTGATATTGTTGTTGTTCAACAATGTGTCTTTCCTCATGTTCATTTGGCATATTTTGTGGCCAAATAAATGGAGTCTTCAACAGTGTATCTTTATTTATTGATCTTGAAATAATATCACTTTGATTATTGAAAAAATACTCCCACTAAACTGAATCAACAACATCAAAGTACTCATATGTATCTCTAATACATGTTTTTATTTCTTCCAGACATTTAGAATAATTTATATCTCTCTTATGCCTTTGTGCATTATGGATTTCAACAACTGATTGTAATAACAATGCCTTTGATGCAAATATTGGATGCTCTAGAATGAACTTCAAAAATGCTAAACCTGATGACGACCCTCATTCTTCAACAGTTGAATACTTCTTGCCCCATATAAGTGTTTTTCCATCAATTTTTTTGATACAAAATTGATGCTGGAAATTAATGCCATTAAGTTGTTTAATGCATTTCTCGTCACCATGCGATCTCATAATAAACCTTCGCATGTCAATAGTTTCTTCCAACACATGAAAAAGAGGCTCTGGAATGCCTTATTTCTTAATACAATCAATTAATGATGACAGGATCCCAACATCTTTCCTTCTTAATGTTACTAAAAAAAATACCTAACATCTAATCATTATGGTCACAAGTATGCCCAACAAGAAGGAAACCAATATTTACCTTTTTAAAAATTCCCAATTTAACGAGCATGTTTAGATACCCAAAAAAACTTGATTTTTTTTTCACAGCTTGTGTTTTCTAATTTCAGATACAAAACTTGAGGAAGAATACCAGTCCAATAAGAAACTACATCATGGAATACAGTTGTAGTTAGATTTGCATCATTATGAATATTTGGCACTATGAAGTAGACCCTTGGCAACATCTTCGCATTAAAGACCATACAACCAACCAAGTGAAACTGAATAAAATTTTCCTCCTGTAAATTTTTTGGTGTGCAGAAAAAAATGTGGCAAAAGTGTTTTATTTCGAAAAAATGAAAAGAAAAAAAACACAAATACATAAACACACTTAAAAATAAATATCTCAGGGAAGAAGAAGACATTAGAAAATGTTATGTGTCAAAAATAAACCCTCTAAAAAAAAGTGGTTGATGTTGCATCAACACTTTTCAAAATCAACATGAAAATCACTCACATCTAAAAAAGTGTTCATAAGAAAATTTAAAGTGCCAAAAAATGCTCCAAAAAAAAGGGTTATTCTGAATAACCATTTTTCAAAATCGGGTGTTTTTTTTGCTACCTCAAAAAATAGGAATCGATAATTTTCTCATTTAATCGGTAACTATATTTATAGTGATATGTGTGGCTTCCAACAATTGAGCCCTTATGACTACCACTTGATGCATGAACAACCCAGGACCTTAGACCATACAATGATGAATGGACCTAGGTTGGCAAACAACCCCACATTGTATGCGGCATCGAGGCTTTGATTCGTACCCATTAATAAAGACGATGGATCAACCCTTGGGTCTTTTCCTGAGGCAATAAATCGTGGATGACAGGATTGGCCAGAATATGGCCCAACACTACCGCAAATGGCCATTGGCCGCACAACCACACAATGACACAATCCACAATAAAATCCTTTGTACGTGGCTATAAATTAACGATCCCTCAATCATGCAATGCCAGCTAGGATGAGAATAAATCCCACCGAAGTTCCCTACATAAGATCCTTCGGCTAGCAGGATGCACAACTCTGATACTACTGTAAGATCCCAAATGTCAATTTTTTTATAGATCTCCCACACTTTAGTGTTATTGTTAAAAAGCTTGCAGTAAAAACAATAAACATAAGGGGATCTTAAAAGGCAACCTCTTATTTATATCAATAACTGGAAAAGAAAAAGGAGCTCGTGCAATGGCATGCACGATTTCTCTTCAAATGAGAAAACAAGGACATTGAAGCACAATCATGGACCCTAGATGGATCCACCAGGCAGATTACACCCATAGGGTTTTCATCCCGGGGATCAAACTAGAACTAGCCTTGCCAAGTTCTCAACAAGACACAATAGGATAGACAAACTCAAGATGCCCCCAAATGCCTAGCTCCTATCCCCTTTTATAGGCCTAATGGACTCTCTAGAAGCCTTATTTTATTGTTTTACCTCACAAATGAAGGCAAATACCATGGGAAAATACCACGGTAAATACAATGGGTAGATTCTGTCCTTTTGACCATGGCAAGAAAATGAAATATTACAAATTTTGTCCAAAATTAAGTAAAGGTTTGTTGCAATTGCAAGTTCAATGCATGTAGTCTACATAATCTAAGTGCAAAAGGGGATTTTCAAGTCATTGGATCCATTTATGCATCAAAAAATGCAATTTAAGCAATGAAAATTGCAACCTCATTTCTCAAAATGAAGGAGATTTGAAATTCCTTCAATGCTCAACATGAAGTTTATGTGTGTGTGGGCACATGTGTTGTGCTCAAAATCAAGGAGATGTGTAATTTCTTCCATGCTCAATATGGTATATATATGCATCTTTGTGTGTAGAACCAACTAAAATCCATCTAAACCAAAAATCTATAAAGAATCCATTTTTTTTCCAAGTTTCACATTAAAAAATAAAAAATTACATTTTAACCAATGTGATTTATCTTAATAAATTTAAGAATAAGATTTTTTTTATCGGTAAAAGACTATCTAGACTATTATATTATATTTACATGTAAACTTTACAAACAGTGAGACAGGCTTTCCAGGGCCAGCAGTTGCACCTTGGATAGCTTAGCTTTAAAACAAAAAGCTCCCACGCAGGGGCAGCACCTACAGAACTTCCAAAATCACCTGCAAAACTAACAGAGTCCCTCCAAAATCTAATCGCTGCTTGAGGCCAAAAAGACATGAGTAACAGCGTGCTAAGGGCCTCATTGCGCTTAATCAGACCCTTGACTGCCCACGCAGGGGCTTTCGATAGAAACTGACTGTGTGCCATGGACCGGCAAGAACCAAACAGTATTGAAAATTGACAATAGACCCAACAAACATAAACCAGACAGACACAAGTATAAACTGCCAGCCAACAAACATAGTGATATCCGGAACTGACATACCCGCAGAAGCTTTAATCCTGGTTTCGGGCTGAGAGAAGAGGGCGTGTGTTGAGTCGGGCGTCAGAGTCCTGGTCCTCGCATAGACTCTTATCTTCCACAATGTAGCACCACCCCCGCCCCTCAGGGACTCCTTCCCACATCGCCTTCCATTTGTCCTCAGCAATGCCCTGAGGTGCCGGCCCCATTGGATTTGAGGTGACTTGCATAATCTCCTTCCCCGAATTGCCTGCCTCAGTCGGGGGCAACACAGCAGGGCTATCCTCACCAGAGCCTCCTGGAGGCTTCTCCAACGTACCCGGAGGATTTTCAGCTTCATTTCCTTCAGGGATTTTGGTAAAAAGAACTGAAATGTGGGCGTCGACTCCTGATTGTCTGCTGAGCTGCCCAGAGTGAACACCACGGAGCCGAATGCCGGAAGCAATGGCCCTCCCTCACTAGAGCTACCGACCTCCAAGAATTGCCCGACTGGGAGTTGTATGGCTCTTGCCCGCCTATGACAGTAGCAGCAGCAACAATGGTGGTGTTCATCTGCTGCAGGGGTTCGAGAGGAAGATCCTCTCCATGGCCCCCGTCTGCTAGGCTGTCGCTCCCGTAATTTGGCCATGTCTTCTTCGCTGCCACCCTCAAATACCTGAGAGAATAGGTGAGAGTAGGCACAGTGCAGATTTCGCCCCAATCCCCGCTCTGGTGAGACGAATTCTGAGCGCCTTCCTCCTGCGACAGTGTTGACACTTCTCGCCTCGAATTGTCCCAGAAATCTCTCGAATTACACCCCCTTCCTGCATCAACAGCTTGAATTGCAGCAGCAAGAGGCTTCAACATCCACCGACTCGAAATTTCTCTGCTCTCGCACCCTTCGAACCTCGAGATGCCAATGAACCTGCATCGTCGCTCCGATCCCTTGATATTGTATTCCATTCCTTCATTGCAAGCGTGCATTAACTGCCTTCTGCGCCACCATCGAAAACCTCTGTCTAACATTGAATGCCCATCGCTTCGAGGCTGAGCCATTAAGCCTTGACGGCGTTCTACCATGGAGTCGTAAGGTTAACACGGGGCGGCACATGCTGGGCATGTGGCATGCCCCCCCCTGACGTATCATCACCCGCATCCGGGGATTCAGCGTCTCTGTGGAGGAGACTCTCACAATCCTGTTTCTGTTGATTGCTTAGTATGATGTCCAGGCTGCCTTCTAGGAAGGGCTGGTCACAATCTACCCCAATATTTGCCAAGAGATCAGCAATCTTATTGCCCTCTCTTTTAGTGTGATGGAAGGAAAGGGCATTGTGATTGCGTAGTTCGTAAGCAATGTTGCTTAGCCTGGCCTCAAGTCTCCAGCTTTCAGCTACCTTCCTGGCTTGAGAGCCATTCTGAATGCGTGTTGCCATGTTTATGAGGATTTGAGAATCGCCTTCCACAATCAGCGGTTGAAGATTGAGTCGTCTTGCTGCAAGTATCCCTTGCCACATCCCTTCCAACTCTGCTGAATTGTTGGTATCCATCCTATATTGCCGAAGTAGATCTGCAGGAGGGAGCCTTTGTGATTCCTTATAATGCCACCAAATCCTGCTGGCCCAGGGTTTCCTTTAGAGGCTCCATCAAAATTGAGTTTGTATGAGTTGATGGGTGGGGCGGCCCAGCCACTAACCTCCTTGCCTTTGCGATTCGCTGTCTGATGCATGGTGGGCTCTTGTAGCAACTGCAGCTTCCAGTTGGCTAGGATGTTTTTCTCGTTATCTGCAGTGGGGAGATCCTCTTTAGTCCATGTTCTCAGAAGCATGGTTTCTTGGAGGTTGTTGTGCATTCTGTTCCATATGTCCTCAATGGTCGTACTTTGATTTTTGAATATACGCCTATTCCTTTCCTTCCAGATATTCCATAGTAGAGTACCTGGGATAATATTCCACAGGTGGTTGAGAATCTCACAGTTATAAGGTCTTTTCGGCCATTGACGGATGGTGTCTATGATGCCTTCAGCTTCTCTGCATTGCCTTTGACATCGGAATCCTACCTTTTCCCATAACAGATTGGCGGTTGAGCAAGTATCCAGAAGATGCTACAAGGTTTCCTCGTTTTGAAAGCAGTTGTGGCATATGGAAGGTCCTTGAAAATTGCGTTTCCTTAGCTTGTCCCAGGTGAGAATCTTCTTGTGCCCAACCATCCATAGGAAATGAGATATTTTGGGCCAGGCTTTGAAGCTCCATATTCTTTCCCATAGAGGATCCGGCCTGGTGGGGAAGTCGCCTAACAGATTATAGGCTTCGGAGGTGGAGTATGAGCCTTTAGGTAGGTAGCCCCATCTAAGTATGTCCTCGTTGTTTTCATACCTGATTCTTCTTTTCTTTAACTCGTTTTCCAGTGCTGCTACCTCCTGGATGCTAGTGATATTGGTTATTTGATTGCTCGGTTGCCATTTTCTAAATCCATTCACCACTTCCTGTGCCCAGAATTGATGCACAGTGGTTTGCTGCTGCTCCTGGCTGCTTGGAATGATCATTGCAGGAAGAACACTTGAGAGTTTAGGCATCTGGTTCCAAGCATCATTCCAAAACCTAGCACTGTGACCATTCCGTATTTCCCAAAAGCTGTGTTTCTGAACGAGCTGATGATGCTGTTTGGCGGCGTTCCAAATAAGTGACCCATTGGTAGTGGGCTTGAATCTTATGAGCTCTGCTTGAGGCATGTTGTTGGTGTATTTGGCAGTCCATATTTTGGCCCATAACTTGTCTGGACTAGTCACCCATTGCCACCATATTTTGGCCGTCATGATGGTGTTGCTGTGCTCAGGGTCTCGAAGACCAATGTCGCCTTTGTTTTTGGGCTTACAGACAGTGTCCCATTTAACCAGTGCCCATTTGCGATTGGTGGCAGAACTTCCCCAGAGAAATTCGCGCTGCAGATTTCTCAATCTTTTTAAGACCCACTTTGGTGCAGCAAGGATGGAGAAAAGATAGAGAGGCATGGCTTGAAGGATGGACTTGATGAGCACAACCCAGCTGGCAAGATTGAGGGAACGATTGGTCCATAAGTGGAGCTTTGATTCGAGCTTCTCCAGGAGAGCTCGCCATGCGGGCTGCTTTATGGCCGAATCAGTGAGGGGAGCACCCAGGTACGTGGACGGGAGAGAAGCGGATTGGAAACCCAGGATATGGGAGACGACGAGCTTAACAGAAGGAGGGGTATGGAAGAAGAAGATTTGAGATTTGGAGCTATTGACATGGGTACTTGAGGCTTTTGAGAAATCGTTGAGTAGGGATTTCAAACGAGAGGCTTCCTAAGCTGAAGGATATCCATAGAGCATGGTGTCATCAACAAATTGCTGATGAGAGGAAGCTCGGGTGTTGTGAATAGAGATTCCTCTAAGCTGATTAGATTGGAGGGTTTGCTTGATGTGCCTACCAAGTCCTTCCGCCATAATCACAAATAGGAAAGGGGATAGGGGGTCCCCTTGTCTGATGCCCCTGGAGGGTTTGAAAGGACGGGAGGGCAAACCGTTGACGAGGATGGAGAAATGGGAGGATGAAATAAGGCTCATGATCCATCTTACCCAAGTATCACAAAATCCAAAAGCTTTCAACATATGTTGAATGTAAGACCAGCTGAGCTTGTCGAAAGCCTTGGAGAGGTCGATTTTAAGTAACATACCAGCTTGGTTGGATTGCTTGAGCGAATGAATGATTTCATGAGTGAGGATAATACCATCCATAATCTGCCTGCCCTCAACATATCCTGACTGCTCCGGAGAGATGAGCATAGGTAGAAGAGGTTTAAGCCTGTTTGCTATGACTTTGGATATGACTTTGTAAAGGAAATTACAGAGAGCAATGGGCCTGAATTTATCAGGGGTGATGGAGTTTTCCTCTTTGGGGATGAGAGTAATAAAAGTGGAGTTAAGGGAGGGGAGCAGCCAGCGAAGGGCCCTAGATTCCTCAGCTATTTGCCAGACCTCCACTTTAATCAGGTCCCAGAAAGCATGAAAGAACGTAGTTGTGAAGCCATCAGGGCCGGGGGCTTTACCTTCTTTGAGCTGCGCCATTGCTTCATCTACCTCGTGGATGAGAATTGGGCTCATGAGCAACTCGTTGTGTTCCTCTGTAACCAGCCTAGGAATGTTACTGGTAATTTTCTCAATCGCCCGCTTCCGATCCACCGTCTGCTCTTGGTGTACCTGCTGGAAGTGATTGATGAGGATTTCCTCTATCTTCTCATGCTCTTCTTCTTTGGTCCCCTCTGGGCTTTGGATGAAAGGAATTTTATTGTGCATTCTTCTTTGCACTGTAGTATTGTGAAAGAACTTAGTGTTGCATTCCCCTTCTTTTAGCCACCTGATCCTTGATTTTTGCCTCCAGTAAATTTCTTCCTGCTTCCTTCTTTCTTCGAGCTGATTGTAGATGTGCTTCTCTTTGTCCAAGGTTGCCTCCGTGTGCCCTATGTTAATTACTGTCTGGTGTAGATCCTTGAGCTCCTGATTAAGCTCCTGTTGTGCTTCAAAAATATTCCTAAAGGTCTCCCGATTCCATCGTTTGAGTTGGCCTTTTAGGAATCGCAGTTTCTGTTGTAGTTGGTACATCCTTGTGCCTTCTGGTGGGACAAAGGAGGCCCATATGGTTCTGACGAAGTCCTTGAATGCTGGATGCGTTAACCAAAAACCTTCAAATCGAAATGGTTTTTTGGTTCTGTCCCCTGGTCGCTGCCAATGCAGAGCTATCGGCCAGTGATCCGAGCCAGAGTGGGCCAAAATCTTCGCAGTGAAATCACCACCTAAATGTACAGCATTATCCGAGATCAAAAAGCGGTCGAGTTTGGATGCGATCTGGTGCTTGCCCCCTCTGTGATTGCTCCAAGTGAAGGTTCCATTGCAGAAAGGCATGTCTATGAGTGAGGCGTTTTGGATGAAGTCCTTGAAGTGTTCTACTTCAGGTTCCAGTCTAGATCTTCCTCTGATTTTGTCCTCGATTTTGGTTATCATATTGAAATCCCCTGCGACTATCCAAAGCGGATGCTGCCTGTTAGTGCTCAGCGCTTCAATGGTGTCGAGGAGCGCTTTTTTACTGCCACCGTCCTGCGGAAAGTAGACGTTGGATAAGTTCCCATGAACATTGGTGCCCAGAATGTGAAAGGCAGCTTGAATGAGGTGATGGGAGGCGTGGAAGTCAGTAAGCGATATTGCCTGAGTGTTCCAGGCGATGGCCAGCCCTCCCGAGGCTCCCGTTGCATCCACGGCTACTGATCGACAACCTGGCCAGGCCTTTGAAAGTATTCGACCAAGCGTAAGACTATTGCATTTGGTTTCTTGGAAGAAACACATTTGCGGTTTTTCCAACTTGATCATGTTTTTTAGCATCCTAGATTTTGCGGGGCTGTTGAGCCCTCTTAGATTCCAGGAGATAAGCTTCATGGATAACTGGTTTGGGTAGGGCTGAAGTACTTCGTGAGCTTCGCATATCTACCCGAGTCCACTAGGAGTTTGCCTATCTCCATTGTTCGTTGAAGATCTGTCTTTCTCCCTCTTTTTTTGGTGTCCTTTGGACGCAGATTGCTGTCCCAAGCGCTGCCAGGTTGAATGCCTAGTTGCTGTTGGTGGAAGGCTCTGGATATGACCTCTTCCAGATTTTCTAAATCAGTCTCAGAGATGGAGTCATACGCCTCTTTCCTACAAGCTAGCTCCAGTTCAATGATGTCTAGACCGTGGAGATCTATGCTTTCAGGTTCTACCTCCATTATTTGAGCTTGACTTGTGTCTTCTTGAGTGATCTCTGAGTTCTTCAGGGGAGTCGACTGCTCATCCACCTCCTTTACCTTGGGGGTCTCCTCTGGATCTTTCTGGTGCCTGCTTAGGATGGTCGGGATTAGAATGGGGGTTTTTGATATGGGAGGGGGGTTGGAAGGGGGGGGGGGGGTGGGTGGAAGAGGAAAATTTAAGAATAAGATTAATCTAAACTAATATTATTTATAATTTCTATGTTAGAGTATTATAATACTTTATATTATCTCAGATTATTTAAGACTGGTAGTAATACACTATGGTATTTTCATATCCTTATTTTTTCCATGGTATACAAAATATAAGTTTAAATTTAAAATCCTATTAATTTATCCATTTTATTTGAAATTGTGTTAAGTTTTTCACAATGTTTTGTTATGCAAAAATGATATTGGATAAAATTTGAAATTATATTAAAATTTATATTATCTTAGTATTTTGATCATTATTATAAAATTATTTAAAAAAACTTAATTTTAAATTGATCTAGAAAATACTTTCTTTCTTTCTCCCAAATATATGGAAAAAAGAAAAGCCATCTCACTCTAGGTTGAAATTTAAATGACAGTTTAAATTAAAATCATTTCATAAATGTGATAGTTATAAATAAAAACTTTATTTTTTATTATTAATATACAAAATAGAATTATAAAATAAAATAGACATTTTATTTGATAATTAACCTAATATCTTTTATTTTTTATTAAAAAAAACACCTGATTAATACAACAAAATATTAACTAACATCCTTAAGAAAATCAAAGCATCTTCGAAATTCAATTTTCAAATAAAAATCAAATTTCACTAAACCAATCAATTGATATATCTAGCTATATAGTGAGTGGATAAGGATCGAAATATAGGTATTATATATTATTATTATTTTAATAAGGTAATTGTAAAGGAAAATTTTTTATTATTATTAATGATATAAAAAATAATTATATTAATATATTATGGGATTTACCTTAAGTAAATATTTTATTTTCAATTGTAATTTCCTCTAATATTTATACTATTTATAGGAATAATAATATTAATTTATATTAATAATAATATAAATTATTTAATTAAAAGTTTTTTAACAACCTTGGACGGTGGTCAAAACTAGTCGTTGTCCTGACAATAAATCACATTGGTTGGTTCGAAACATCTAGACGAAAAATTCTTTATGTGATTTTGCCGAAATTACTCTCACAAACATGCTATGGATCACAAGTCTAAATTCTATAATAAAATATTAATTAATATTTTTAATTAAATATTAAAAAAAAATTAGGTAGTTTAATTAATAATGTTCGTAGAAAAGAAGTTTTATTAAACTTAAAAGTTTTGAGTAATAAAAGTGAAAAATTAAACATGATGAAAATATAGTGCTATCAAAGTTAAAAATATATATTAAAAAAAAAAATCTTCAAAATTAAATTTTCAAATAAAAATTAGATTTTACAAAACCAAATCAATCCTATACATGTATATATGTTAATATAAAATTAAATAAATAGACAAATATTTTAATAAAAATTTATTCAAATGACAAAAGACGTAAATTTGAAAATAACCATGTAAATTGTTTGTTTGTACTTTGTATAAAATCACTTGTAAATGTTAATTTGCAATTAGAAAATAAACCACGCAACCGTTTTAAAATTGGACATTGCCATGAACTTACCATTAAAAACTCACCTGTCTATCATCAATGCCCAGATTTAATAGTTTACCAAGCAATCATCAATGACTAGATCTAATAGTTTACCAACTCATCAATGCATAGGCATGAGAGTCTACACTTTTATCATTCATTATATCGTATGGCCATAGATCGTTGGGCTAATGGTTATATTCATTTCCCTATGAGAATTTCTTGGTTTTGTACGTGTAGTGTTGTGTTATTTAAATAAAATGATATTTTATTTTTTTATTTATTAAAAAATATTTTATTTTATACATATATAATCATTTAATGAGATATTTTATCTATTCCAAAAATTGCTTCTACCCTTGACCCTTGAAGATGTGACTTGATGGAAACTTCTCATCTTTCTTCGGAAATTTTAACTGGTAACTTCACAATAAAGTTTGAACTTGTGAGTTGATGGAAACCAATGAACTTTACCATGAACGGGATGAAAATGAAACGGAAATTGTGACTTCATGGGAACTAATAAACTGAACGTGATAACAGGAGACTTATATCCCCGAGGTGACTTCGAAAGAGGCTTAAAAATCTTTGAATTATGTAATCGCGAGAATTTTGATTAAGATGTCAAAAAAAATGCTCGTGAAACAGTTTCTTCCGGTAGCTCAATAGCTCACAGTTTTCAAGGCATCTCGAGATGCAAGGGATGGGTGATGAAAATTGCTGCGAGGCAGCCGCCAACGTGCTAGGATTAGGGTTGACTCTAAGCATGGCATCGTGGGTGGAAACTCCTATTTCCACCACTATAGAAAAGTTAATGCACCCTGACATGAAAGGGGAATAGTGGTTGCCTTACTGCTAACATGTCAAAGTCAACTTTGAGGGAAATATAAATGCAAGGCAGCCACTATTCGCCTTGCATGTCAGGGTGCATTAACTTTTCTATAGTGGTAGAAATAGGAGTTTCCGTGGTCACTTTGGCCTCATTCCACCGTTTCCACCGTGTTCTTTGCTAAAGCAAGTGACAGATTCAGGCTCTGCATGTGCAACTAGGCTATATCCAGATGTGACTGATGGTAGACTGGCCATTTCAATTCCATTCCTTGGGTGTGGTTTAATGGTGAGGTGGAGAAGTTTGGCCCCATAGATTTCTTGGCGCAAACCGAGACAGGACTATATACTTATACTTTTGAGTATGATTTCCATTGCAATTTACGGATTTATCCTGATTCACCGCACGAGATTTTCTTGTAGGGCTGCATCTCAATAATTTCTGTTGTTTCTTAAACTTTGCAGGTTCAGTATGAATACTTTTGAAAGAAATATCATAATTATATCCCTCGTCCTTTGTAAACTTATACATGAAGAAAAGCTCTCCCTTGGCTCTGCCCATTTTTGTTTGTTTGATTTTATGGTGATCTAATTTTCTGTGCTTTAATTGATGAATACAAACGTCCGTTGTGATTGCTAATAAGTAACCAGCCGCTCTGCTCGACTGCTGTTTCATTTTGCAGTCTGATTATCATGGTGGGTGCAAAGGAGGAGCTCTGTGCTTTGGCACTTCTCTTCCCAATCCTGGCTATGGTGTCCCTTGCACAGTCCCATGGAAATACTACGTCTGGTTTCTCTTTCCCATCGTTCGGCAACGACAACAGCAACGAGTTGATATACATGGGAAATGCTTCCTATAATTCTTCAGCTGGTTACATCGATCTCACTCCATCGCCGAACACTACATCCGGTGCTTCCCATGAATATTCTGACATGTATAAGTGCATCGGAAGGGTTCTTTACCGTGAACCCATCACGCTCTGGCCGGCCACATTTACGACCACCTTCACCATCTTCGTTCAGACAATCATCCTTCCGGACGGGCTGAAGAATTTCAACGGTGACGGTCTGGCCTTCATCATCGTCCCCAACGACGGACCCTTTCTCCCAGATAGCTCCGGAGGATCTCTGGGCTTGTTCGGTTCATCCACAGATGGAAACACAACGAATCAACTAGCCATCGAATTCGACACCTTCAAGAACGAAATCGATCCGGACGACAACCATGTCGGTATAGACGTCAAGGGTATCAAATCCGACGCAACCGCCGTTCTCGGTCAAAACGGCATCGATATCAAATCGGGGCGGCCGATAAGGTTTCGAATCCATTACGATGGCTGGAGCAAAACCCTGCAAATATATGCCGCCTATGCAGACCGACCAATTCCCTATTCGTTCATCTTAAACCACACAATAGAGCTATCAAGAACCGTTCCGAGATCAGCGTACCTGGGATTCTCGGCTGCAACGGGGAATTCTTTCGAGATTCAGCGTATTTTGGACTGGAATTTCACTTCGGAGATCTTGCCCGACTCGTCTCTGAACATAGCCCACGGAAGGTCCACAAGCAGGGGGCTGAAAGTCGGGCTCCTTACCGGTTCCATCATCGTCGTGGCCGTACTGTTGGGATTGTCGGCGTGGTTCATCGATAGAACTAGAAAACAGAGAGCGGACTCAGGCCGGCTGTTCAGCGGGGAGCTAGCGATATTGGAGGGCCGAACGATGGCCTCGTCGTACGCTCCTCACCGATTCTCCTACAAATTTCTTTCAACCGCGACAAAGGACTTCAGCGAAACTGAACTTCTTGGAACCGGCGGCTTCGGGAGCGTTTACAGGGGTAGCCTGGAAGGACCAGACAGGGCGAGGACACTAGTAGCTGTGAAGAGAATCTCTGCCGGGTCAAGACAGGGAGAACGAGAATTCAGGTCGGAGATTATCACCATAGGTCGGCTTCGACACAGGAACCTGGTACAGTTACAGGGCTGGTGCCACCAACGCGACGAGCTGCTGCTCGTGTATGACTATATGCCCAACGGGAGCCTCGACAGGTTCATCTTCAGGCAGCCAGGGGATAGCCATCAGAATCAGGATCAGCCCCATCTGAATTGGACCCGGAGACACAGAATCTTATGCGGGCTGGCTTCAGCGTTGCTGTACCTTCACGAAGAATGGGAGCAGAGAATCGTCCACCGGGACATTAAGCCCAGCAATGTTATGCTCGACGGGGAATTCAATGCCCGTCTGGGGGACTTCGGCCTCGCCAGGCTGATTGAGCATGATGAAACGAATCCGGCTGTCACCACGATGCTGGCGGGGACGCCCGGCTATGTGGCACCAGAGTGCGGGTACACCGGCAAGGCTACTGCAGAGTCCGACGTTTTCAGTTTCGGGGTCGTTGTTTTGGAAGTAGCAAGCGGGAGGCGGGTTGTGGATCGAAAGCAGCCATTGTCGGAGGGGAATTTGGTAGATTGGATTTGGGAACTTTACCGGGAGGGAAGAGTTATCGAGGCCGCGGATCCGAGATTGGATGGAGATTTTGAGGAAGAACAGATGAAACGAGCATTTACTTTGGGACTTGCCTGCTCGCATCCAGATCCCCAGCTGCGTCCGTCAATCAGACAAGCGCTGCAGGTTCTCATAAATCCCAGTGAAAAGATGATGCAGCTTCCTTCTTCAAGGCCGTTGGCCATTTATGTAGTTTTGCCATCAAACCAGGGACTTAATTCTCGCCCTCCTGCTTCGTATTCAAATGTTTACTCCGGGTCAGCTTCTACTGGCTCCGCTTGCGGTGGAGGCTCTTCCATTACAGCCTCAACCCTCCATTATGGGAGATAGAGATGACACTTATCAGAATATGCATCACATCAAGGTGATGCTAATTTCAGGCCAAATTTTATGCCATTTTAAAAGGATATGGCATGGAATTTATTGGAATCTTGAACATATCGTTTGAGTGAGAGGCAGCGCGGAGAACTGTTTATGAACCAGCAGGTTAATTGTTACGAGTAAGTTTTTTAGAACTTTGTATGAACAAACATGTTAGTTGTTACGGCTACTTTCCTAAAATATATATATTGAACCGATGTGCAGAGAGAAAAATATGTGAAAGTCTGAAAGAATGTACAGAACATTTTGCCATAGTTTATACGATAGGAAATACAGAAAACATCTCAATTTCACGTAGTTTATTTAAATAGTTCTATGGATAAATGTGGTCTTGTTATCAACTGACGCCATTGAAGTGGGGCATCCTTAAGTTTGTGGGGCATCCTTAAGTCTATTGCAGATTTCTAAAATATTTAGGAATTGGATAGATATGATCCGATTCCTGAATATTTAGGAAATCTGCAATCTATTTAAACTCAGGGGTTGAAGTGGGGATTCACATGTTGTTTGTAATGGATAGTCAGTGATAAGTTGTGAGGGTCTTATTTACTTTTAGGATATATAGTATTGTTGGCATCAATTGTTTTCTGGAATATATAATGAGTAAATAAATTATATTAATAAATATAGTTGATATATTTTATATTGTTAATTTATTTGAATGTAAAATAATATAATTTGTTTTAAATTCAAATTTCTCAAATAAAATTATCAATCACATAAATTTTCTATTAAGCAATCAAAATTTCCATCTAAACTATCACATAAATCTTTCAATATAAATTTTCTATTTATCAATCAAAATTTCCATTCACAAATCCTAACTATCTTTAAGTCTTATTATATACCTTATTTTCAACAAACACTTCTTAATTTATTGCCAGACTCTCACATTTAACGGCCCAAAAAAAATAAAAAAATTATAATAATTCCCAAATAAAATGGATTTCTTTGGCTTAATCACTGATATATGAAAAAATGTAACACTTATGACTCTACATAATGCTTAAAATGATAAATATTAAAAGCAAATAATCATCATCCAATTTTGACGTGACAACTTGAACATTTTGAAATTGTAGGACTTGTCGAAATATAAGATGCCATGAGCGTTTCCGACTGTTCATTTGATTGATAATTATATGCATGTTCCTGAACCTGAAGCCAAGCCCTGGTACGGATCCCGAGTTAAATCAGAGTTTAAAAAATGGTCATAAAACCAGTACTGCCATTAAATTATTCTTTCTCAATCGGTTAGTGAGAGCCGCTGCGGCAGAAGAAGCGTTCGAATCAACTGATTCAAAAGTCAACTAATCAACTCAATAAATTATTTTTAAATTGAATATGTTAGGTTTTGATTTTAATGGAGTTGTCTATAATTTTTTGGACCGTCAAAAGTGATAGGAATTTGGGCAAAAAAATTCAAAAAATCTTGTAAAAGCAGTGATTGGATCATATTTTTTATGGTGAAAATAGATTCAGCACCATCAAAATCCTCTGTACCACCTAAAATTATGAAATTTGACAATTTTTATTTGGATTTACAGAAATCCCTACCAAATTTTTTCAAAATATAGCCGCAATTTCCATAACTTTTAAGGGCGGGAATTTTAAAGTACACTAAAATAAAATAATTTTAAATTAAATATGTTATTCTTTTATTTGAAAGTGAAAATCTATTCAAATATTTTTCATATTATTCCTAAAATGATGTATTAGACTAAAAATATTCTCTTGAAATAAAGTCTTGTCCAATAGTTTATTTAAAAATCAAAATTTCTCAAGCCCAATTCCTATATAGACCATGCCTACAGCAGAATAATGTGTAGGGAACTTATTAGGTAGTTTTTTATAACATTTTATTATTATTATTATTATTTAAATTAGTATATTTTGGAAGTATGGAAAAGAAACACCCAAAAACAAGAGGTTAAATTTTGATTATAAATAAATACATTGAATGTGAAATTAACAATTCATTTAAAACAAGCACCTACCACTCAAGTCAGAAATTATGCTTAAGAAAATATTATATAAAACAGTATAACTAGCATTTGTCAATGCTATTATCCTTAAGACAATATTATATAAAACATTATAACTCGCATTGGTCAATGCTAAACTCACAAGCCCTATTTTGGAAGGAACTAATAAATTGAGATGTCTACACATTTACAATTTGACTCCTACATGAATAGTGGTGGGAAGTAACTCTTCGTAAGTATATTTATTTACATCTTATACCTATGCTTTTTTCATGCAAAAATTTGTTTAAATTACGCTGGGAAGTAATGAATGATAAATATGTTATTTACATAATTATGAACTATTTTTAAATATTTTAATTTTGGATGCGTTTCTTATAATCACTACACAAATATATTCCCATTTTAATCATAAGGAATTGTATAAATTTTGGTGGGTAGTAACCACTATGAATTCTACACATTTACAATTTTACTCTTACATAAGCTTTGAGGAAAACATAAATAATGGTGTGAAGTAACTACTAGTAGTATATTTATTTACATCTTATCCATATCCATCTTTATGTAAATACTTGCTTAAATTATGGAGGGAAGTAATTGATGGTGATTATGTTATTTACATGAGTATGAACTTGATCCGCATATTAAAAATATGAGATTCTACACTATTACAGTTTTATTTAATTTCTAGATTTGTAAAATTAACTATAATTAGTGCATGCATGTAAAAATAAATCAAGCAGAAAAGTAGAGAAACAAAATAATCTTCCGGAGAAAGGCCACTTCACTCTCTTTCTCTGTCTGTAATTATGGCTGCAAATACAAAGAAGTAATGTCTATGGCCCGTGGACTACTACAGTGCACATATCCTCTTTGTGTGCTCTACCACCTATTTCTCTTGGCTATCATATCCTCTCTGTGTGCTCTACCACCTATTTCTCTTGGCTATCTCTGCTCAACAAACTAAATGTTCTAGAAAGAATGGAATGCCTCTTCCTCCTAGCGGCTCTATTATAACACAGCTCGATAGCCTACTAGTGGTTAAATTTGACTACATCAACTCTTAACTAAACTTACAAAACAGACTCTTCTAGAGCCTTTTACATCACAAATAGGTGGCTAGCCCATTTTCCATGAATAAACACAGTTCCATAGTCTACTAGTGGTTAAATTTTACTATAACAACTCTTAACTAAACTTACAAAATAGACTCTTCTAGAGCCTTTTACATCACAAACACATGGCCAGCCCATTTTCCATGAATAATGGGGGCTGACGCAGCATCCTCCCGAAATATAGGTGTGAAAATAGTGAGGTCAACTTCTGAGTGGCATAAATTTTTCTCTATGTATGTAGAATAGCATGAAAATGTGTTGCACTTTGGGGGCAAAGTCTTCCCCCAAAAAACATTGTTTGATGCCTCAAAACGATCCCAAAAGGTTTCAGACTCGTTTCACCAAACGGGGTCCCACCGGTAAAAACAGTCCCGTGATATGATTCCTCCACCTTTTCAAGTCCAAATGCATCGAGATGGATGACAAACAATATAATGATCCAATTCGGATCAGAACTATTTTCAAGGATTTTATTTTTTATGGTTTTCTTGCAAAGCTTAGGAATAAAAATTCACTACTTAAATATATAAAAATCACGCATTATTAATGCAACCATATCCATAAATATGACATATTGACATGATATTATATTGTGCAAAGGATGAAATAAGACCTTCAAGTTATTCATAAAAAATACAATTTTATTTTCCTTCATATTTCAGGCCTATTTCCCAGTTTAATTATATCTAGAAAATCATGTCCAAAGTTATCACAAAACTGATGAAAACCCATTCTCTCCTCACTTATCTCTCGTGAGGAAACTAGTTATGTGGAAGGAAGATAGATTATGGACAACATAATACTAGCCCATGAACACATTCACTCACTTAATTCCAATAAGTCTCTAGGTATGCTCATCAAACATGATATGTCAAAATCATTTGACAAATTTAGTTGAAAATTTATTTTCCACGTGCTCACTATTTTTGAACTTGTAGAAGGATGGATTCATTAGGTTCTTGCCCTAATTTCCAAAACTTTGTTCTCCATCCTAGTTAATGGGTCTCCCTCTCCTACTTTTGTCCCCTCAATGGGTATTATGTAAGGATATCCCATTTCCCCCCACATATTTCTCTTCGTGGATGAAAGGCTGGGTATATATATCAACTCAGTCCTATACCTCAGCCAACTAAAAGGTCTTCCTCTTGGTTACCATGTTCTCTCTTCTTTGCACAAGTCACTTGTGGGTGATACTCTTCTCTTGGGAATCCCCATTATCGAAGAAGACTTTACCCTTGAAAAAATCCTTCAAGACTTCCCTAATTCTTTGAGAACCTCTATTAACATAGAAAAATATAAAATCATCTTTTTAAATACCCTACTAGCTATCCAAATTCACATATCTTGTTTTCATGGTTTTGAAAGGAGCTCTCTTTCATCCAATTACCTAAGAATTCCTTTAACTGGAAATCCTCTTAGACAAAAGGTATGGGAAAATATTCTTCTTATATTTGAAGCTAAACTTTCTTGTTGGACATTCATATCACTTAATCTAGTAGGTTGCTTGATCTTGCTCAAATATTTCCTTCAATCACTCACCACCTATCTTCTCTCAATAATGGCATCCCCCAAAACCATTCTAAACAAGGAAAGAAATATTCAGTGGAACTTCCTTTGCGATGGCACCAAAAGAGATCAATATTGGGCTCTAGTTGCATGGGAAAAAATATATCATTTGAAGAAAGGAGTAGGACATCGTCTCTGTGATCTAGATATACTTAGTAGAGCCTCAAGTACTAAAACCTAGTGGAGATGGATAAAAGACCGTTAGGCTTTATGGAGAAACATGTGGAAATGTAAGTATACCCCCAATACCCAAGTATCTCAACTCATCAAAATGACAAGAAACATAAAGCTTTATCATACATGGAATGCTTCTTATAGCAACAAACATATTGTCTAAGAGCATAGATTTTGGGAAATAAAAAATGGTAACAATGCACTATTTTTGGAGGACTTGTGGCATCAATGCCCAAAATTAGCTCAGAATGAATAACTCCGCTCAACCAGAGACTCCCTCATCCCCAAGGGCCAAATATTAGTTTCACGTTATGAGGAATTGACACCCCCCCACAATTCCCAATGGTACAATTGGAGATCATGTGAGGAATGTATTAAGCCTCCCTCCCAAAAAGAAAGCACAGTTATCAAACAAGTATTAGAAAACAAAATAATTGTGGTTCAAGAGGGAAACAATATTCTTTGTTTGGGTTATCATCCTTCAGGAAACTTTAAACTCTCTAAATATTGTAGTGTTCTCACAAGAAACAATAATGAGGATGATAAAGGAAAATAGCATAAAATATGGAATCTTAAGCACTAACCCCAAATCACTATTTTTCTGTGACTTCTATTATGGAAAAAATCTTTGACATGGTGCAAGCTTCAAAGTCATGGTTTTTAAGCCCCTTAAATCTGTCTTCGTTATTTCTCCAATTCAGAAAATTTCAATCATGTTCTCACTAGATATAGCTTCTTTGTTTCTATGTCAGACCACATTTCTATGCTCTTTCGATAGAATACAAAATAATTTTCTCTCCACTCTACAATTCTAGAGAGACTCCCCTTTTAGTAATCCCAATTTTAATAGAGTATGAAAACTTATCCCAGGATTCATCTTATGGGAGATTTTGAAGGAGTGTAATAGAAAAACATTTAGGAATTTCAGTATCTCCATTAATTTTACTTGACAATATATCCTAATTAAAATAAGGGAAACAATTTATTCTCTACCTTGGTCCTCCAAAGATTGGGAATCTAGTCAACCCGAAAATTTTATTCTAACCAAAATGGGGCTCTCCCCTTATTCCTTATTGTAAAAACCATCTATCCTAATTTTCCTCCTTTATAACCCTTCCGTCTCGAACCCCCCACCCTTTGGAGGAATTCATCAAACTTAACTCTGACTAGGCCTCCAAAGGAAATCCAGGACAAGCCAGTTATGGTGGAGTTATTTGTAGATATAATGGGAAGATTCTAGATGTTTATGTGGGTTCCACAAGAGAAATGTCTCTCAATTTCTATTTGTAAACAATTTCAGAAGCTCATTATTGAAGGAGATTCTAAGGAAATTATCAATATCTTTTGCAAAATATTGTGTGCATCAATTCCTTCCAAAATATATTAGAGTTGGATTTTTCTAGCTCAAATAGGTAATGCTACTAAACTCTTGGCAAAAATCACAACTTCCCTCCCCTCTCATGTTTGCAGAGAAGGAAACAAACTAGCTGAAAAGCTAGCCCCTTAACTTGGATTAGAGTGAGGATAGTCCAAAATATAATTGAACTCACTATAAATATCTAGCTATGAAGGACCTTCTACCCCAAGTAGGGTGCCCATGAGTGGGTGTCCCACACTCCCCCCTGCCTTGATATGATTCTAGCTCACACGAAAGGGGTTGCAATTGCCACTATACTTAGTACATTTCATGCACTCCCATCACTTCATTGAACATGACACAAAATCAATGCAAGCTTAATAATCATTTTAATATTGTGACTACATAGGGATGTAGATGAGGGCTCTATAGGATAATTCTATCAAAGTGGTAGAGCTGGAGGAAAAAATTGATAGTATATACCACAAGCTGACCATTCTATCTAGGAGAATATCCAACATCTCCTTCTCCTCAAATTAAGGTAGCGGCTAGTCAACTTGGAAGCCTAGAGATTCTGCCTAATAGATGTTATGGCTCACAGAATTTTTGCTTGTATCATTATCTATCTTTCTTTTCTTCTCATGTCGATGTATGTCAAGGCCTAGCACATGAAACCTATTTTTATAAGTTTATATGTATAAGATGCTATAGCTAGATAAAGTCTTAACATCCTCAAGACTCTGAACTGATGTTACTAGTTTGGTTTCCCTTTAGACATATCAGTAGCAGAAAATTTTTGGTTTGTGTAATCCTCATTTGACATAATGCAAAGTGCCTAACTTCAATATCTATATATGTGTGTGTGTGTGTATGTTAAATAATATATTTCAATATCAACTTTATAGATAGATAGATAGATAGGTAGATGTGTTCTCTATAAATAAAATATTTTAATAACCATATAGAGTTGGAGTCATATAAATTAAATGGTTCGTAAATACCTATGGGCATGAATCCATAATAAGCATCAAAATATTTACGTCATGATACATCTTATATTGCTAGAATTAAAAAAAAGATAAAAATTAGCTAAATTATAATTTTGTTTTAAATCATTATTATCCTATTAATTATAAGCATGAAATTAGTACATAAATTAAACATATATAGTGTTTAAGAGATCATGTAACATGATTCTTAACCATGGAGACTCACCAATACTTTATCTTGGAGATTTTTAATATGTAAAGATGCTTTGTTACAATATCATAGGCCAATATCATAGCTTGTTTATACAACATGCCCAAAAAACAATAACTCATTTCATACATTGTTCATATGACATTTTTCTAATTAATCAATTTAATTAAAATGACAAAGCTACTTTGAAAATAAATCTCAATTTACCAACCACTTAATCATTATTGATAATTAAATTAAAATTCTAGAAGCATTATTGAGGAAAATTTTAAGGGTGAAATTTAGCTAATGGACTATTTTTTTGACATTTTCTGAAAAACATATTCACCCATTTGGATAAAAATTTGCCTATTTTTTACATATATTTGATTAAATGGTTTCACCAAAAATTTATCAATTTCAATAGAACATTACATGTTCTTTATTGAATATTCTTCTACATTCTATATGTATGACTTTTCAAACTAGAATGGTTGCCTATAATAGTATATAAATAGGAATAATATTTGAATCCTTAAGAAATACCTTGGTCCTATTCCAAAAATGATATGTCTCTCGGCGTTAATATGACTATTCATGACTATTCAAATTTTGTCCCCTTTCAAGGTATATTTTTCAATCATTCTTTTCCAAAATTAAGTAAGGATTCGTTGTAATTGCAAGTTCAATGCATGTAGTCTACATAATCCAAGTGCAAAAGGAGATTTTAAAGTCACTAAATCTATTTATGCATTCAAAAATGCAATCTAAACAATGAAAAATTACAATCTCATTTCTCAAAATGGAGATTTGCAATTACTTCAATGCTCAACATAAAGTTTGTGTGTGTTGCTCAAAACTAAGGAGATGTGTAATTTCTTCCATACTCAATATGTTGTATATATATACATCTATGTGTGTGTAAAGAAACAACTAAGATCCATCTTAACCATGCATCTACCAATAATCCAAAGAAAGATCAAATCTTCTATGATGCAATTTTTTTTTCTAAATTTTAGATTAATAAAAAATTAAACTTTAATAAATTTAATTTATCATAAAATGAATCTAAAATAATACTATTTATAACTTTATAACTTATATGTTATATTATGATAATATATCTTATATTATTTAAGATGGGTGATAATACATTATGGTATCTTCATATCCTTGTAGGAGACTTCAAGTTTTAGTCTATATTTTCTTTTCATGGTATATAAAATATGGTTTTAAATTTAAAATCTCATTGATATATCCATTTCATTGGAAATTGCGTTATGTTTTAGACAATGTTATCTTTGCTTTTCATGGTATATAAAATATGGTTTTAAATTTAAAATCTCATTGATTATCCATTTCATTGGAATTTGGGTTAAGTTTTAGACCATGCTTCTTCACTCAAAAATGGTTTTTCATTGTATATAAAATATGGTTTTAAATTTAAAATCTTGTCGATTTATCCATCTCAGTGGAAATTCGGTTAAGTTTTTGACAATGGTTCTTTATGCAAAAAGGATATTTGAAAAAGTTTGAAATTATTTTAAACTTTATATCATTTTGGCGAGAAAAAATTTAAATTTAAATTCTAAATATTATTCATTTATTCATTTTTATTTTAATTTTAATTTTATCCTTAATTTTTTCTTTTTTATTACTCTAAGATATATGGGAAAAAATCCCGTGAGTTTTCCATATTGAAAGAGATGTTTAAATGACATTTTCCCTTAAGTTTTGGGTATTTGAATTTAGATCATTTCATAATGATGGAGTATAAAAAATTTAAATTTAAATTTAAAATGCTATTGTTTTTTTTTTTTTTCATTTATTTTTAAATTAATTTCCATTATTCTCCGAGATACATGAAAAAAAATCGCAACATTCTTCATGTTGAAATTGTTAGAAAATTATAAAGGCAAAAATATTTTCTCTTCTTGATAATTACTTGTGATATCTTTGAATTCTTACTATTTTTTTATGTTTCTTTTTATCTTAATTCATCAAGAAATTTCCAAAACCAAAACAAAAAGATTGGGGACACCAGATATAGGCACTTAGTCAGGGCTAAAACCCCTATATAGGGGAAAACCCAGTCAAGAAATCTTCCTTTAGTAATTCAAATTGAGATGGACTAAAACCCTAGACCAATAGACCTTCCTCCTCCACCAATTCATCCTTCGAAGATGATATAGTAGTTTCTTCTTATCCAAGAACTTCAATTTAGTAATTCGAATTCCAAGTTGCAGAATTTTGTCCCCCAGCAATATAATTTTGGCTTCCCAGTTACTATATACTTTTGGCCCCCTTTCAGTAGATGCACAACTTTACATGTGTGGGAAAGAGAGAGAAATTTTTTACCTTTTATGCTTGAGAGAGACCTTCTTCCTCTACGTTATCCCTCTTTTGCTTCTATTGCAAGTCCTACAACCACCCTCCAAAATTTTTCCTTAGCCTGTTTTGGAGCCTCCCTACCAACCTTTCACAACGCTTTGTCTTACTTCGTCAAGTACTCAAGATTCAGTGTTTTCCTTGCACAAAGACAACCTGATGATCACAGTCGATCCATTCCACTCACAGGCTGTTCACCCGGACTTGGTCCAGCTGCAGGTTGAGCAGCTTCCCCTTGAAAGTTGCGCATTTCTATAGGGCAACCAACCTTCCGTCCAGAAATTGTGCAATCCTCTTAGGTAGACTGCTGGGCTCTAGGTTGCGCAATACTGCCAGCTAACACTCCTAGCAGGATTTGCACAAATTTCCCCAGCAGGGCTACTCAACCCAAGATTTGCACAAATCTGGGCAGCAGTCAGCTGCTCTGCCCAGAAATTGTGCAATCCTCCTGGGCAGTCAGCCCAGCTCCCAGCCATGAATGTGCATTTTTCCCAAGCAGTTGAGAAACTGCATTCATGAACGGTCCAGTTAACCAGTTCCATCTGGGACCAAGGGGACTTGACTTGCATGCATGCATGAATTGCTCTTCCTGAAATAGCAAGAGACAACATGCAAAAGACATCCCATGATTCAGGGAGCTATTTTTAGTAGCTGGGGGTTACATGAAAAGTTGTTTTATAAGTTTCCCTCCAAGTGTCGCTTTTTCCTAGATTTGTGGCATGCGCGTCATGAGACAAAACTTATTTATTAGACTCACATTCATTCATGTTGATCTTGGAGCTCTAACATCCCATAGCACATCCAGGACTCTTCGACACATCCAACTCAGCTATTCACGGGTAAGTGGCCTCTACTTGTCTTTTTCAGCATTTCTGTCACCTTTTGTGTATTATATTGTGTGAGTGTTCTTTTATTGATTTCTTCGAATGATTTTTGTCGTTTACATGTATACTAGATTTTTCTAACTCTATTTCATTTTTCATTGCTATCTCACTGTTGTCGCATGCATGAAACTGTTTTGAACGGACATTCGCCGAACTGACGAACTCCCTCACCCACATGCATGTTGATATGTTTGATGAATCTTTCATTCATGTTTTGCATGCACTATTAATCACTTCTTCTATCACTTAGAGTCACCATGCATGCACTGTCTTAGTTGATTTCAGTTTCCCGTTAGTGAGTCAGGGCGACCTTGGTTCGGGCTCTACCTTCACCAAGGCTGCATTGCATAATCCGGGGGAGGAAGGCTCACCTTCCTCTCCAGAAATGTGCATTCCTACCCATCATTGGCCTCTAGGACTGTTTTGTGCATTTCGGGAGGACAGTGACTGCTTGGCCCAAGAAATTGCACAAATTTGTCCCTGGGCCTGCAGTCCTTCCTAGTTGGAATTTTGAATTGTGCAATCCCAACATCTAGCTACCTGACTGGAATTTTGTAGATCCAGTAGCCAGTCCTACCTCCCAGACAACCAAGACTGCCTTTTGTGAAATTCTGGCAGCAAGTGACCCAGCCTACTAGTAAAATTTGCATAATCTTTCTCATCAGTTACCCAAGTATGTGTTGTTTCCTTCCCTGGATTTGCTTTGTTTCCACTGACATATTTCTTGCCATGCATGCTGTTTGTTTCTAGATCTTTCAGGTTTTCATATGTCTCAATGGATTCCAAGAGAACAGGAGCACAGGACACTAATGGAGTTGCAGCTGGAGCATCAGTTGAGCAGGTGTCCTCTAGTCTGCCGATCTATGAAGATAAAAAGTTGTATCTAGACAAGGACATCAAACTGAAGTGGCAAGAGGTTAATAAAACATTTGCAGACACTTTTGGGGAACACCTCGAAGACTGTCAGGTGTACTTGAACATTCATGAGTCCGGATTGTATTGGATTGCACGTAGATACCCCAAGTTCCCATGCGTGGACATGATTCATTGGAACGTCTCTCACACTGATCCCGAGACAATGACCTTGAGCAGTGTCAATGGGACGAAGCTTGCAACCTTTTGGGCATAAGATTATGATGAGATGTATCAGATGTCAGAGCCCGTGACTGTCATGAGTCCTCCATTTAGCTTTCCCAGTAGTAGAGCTAACTCCAGAGACATTCTGAAGGATTGGGTGAAGGAGCCAACTCGTTTCAGGATGACACCCAACCATATCTACAAGACAAAGATATTGAGGAAGGAATACCAATACTTGGTCATACTCGCATGTCAACTAAGTGGCCAAGCAAGCACTGAAACCTTTCCTCAGAGTTGGATGATCGCATTGGACCAACTGGCTAGAGAAGGAAGACCATGCAACTGGTCTGGCATACTGGCTCATCAGCTGAAGGAACAAGTCACGAAGGCTCGACAGTCACCCGAGGGTATGCATGCAGAGATTTACATGTCTGCTTACATCCTAGATGCAGTCTGTGCCCGACATGAGTTCCTGGGCTTGGAGTGGGCATGGTCACCGGCGGATACTGTTGTGAACATGTATTTTCAAGTTGTTGTCCAACCATTCCAATGGTGGAATGAGTGGTGGCGAGGTACAAAAAGTAATCCTGGTTGTAGTTGGGAGGATGCAGCAGAGGAGTAATCATATGGATGTTCAACCATTTTTTCACCCCAGTATATAAGATGATATTCGAATAGGATCCACCCTGCATGTCAAAGGAAGCAATGGAGGCATTGTTAGGCATTGCAGATTGGTATGCCTCACCGTCTGACACTTCCATATGAATGTTTAGTGCAGAGAAGCCTCCGCATGTTCTTCCAAAGTTTTCCTTAGACGTACTTGTCATGCAATAAGTAGTGTATCACATCTCAGTAGGATTTACAACTAGACTGTAGCGGAAGGAGAAGGCACCTTGGCCCACTCTTCCATTGCAGATTGGGTTATATGAGATTCAGAGTATCAAGCGAGTGGATGTTGAAGTAGAACAGATGAAAAAGTACTAATTCGACCTCTGAAACTTCAACCCTATGACCAACAATGCATGAGAGTTCAGTTCAACTAGATCCATGGGACATTTCATTGGGCCGAGGAAGACTCATGGAGGTATTGCTACAATTCCTTCGGACCCAATGAAGAGGTCGGCTTTGCCGTAGAGTGGTTAGAAAAGCAGCATCACAGAGAGCACCAGCAGTAGTAGCAACAATAGAGGCAGCAGAGCCAAGCATACCTGTGTGTGACAAAGGGAAGAGGAAGATTGTCAACCGCATGGAGGAGGAGCAAAGCTGCAAGTTTCGAGCAGATCCACTCATAGAACAAGCAGCTATGGCTATTTAAGCAAAGAGGCAACAACGCAACAGGCGCATCGCGCGAAGGAGGAGGGATAAGAAGAGAAGGAGTTACATGAGCTGAGGGAGAAACTCCGGAAAGAAGAAGAGTTGTGCCAATAGGACAACGAAGTGTAGTAGAAGCAAATACAATAGGGGATGCATCATGTACAGACAGATGAAGCAGTGCCCGTAAAAGTAGTTGATTCATCTGAACAACTAGCATTAGGCGAACAGGGTGAACCATCACAGGGGCAAGACTTTTCTCATGAGATAGAACAATCGCTTGAACATTTGGATGTAGACATGGAGCAACAGGAGTTGGAACAGGACACTGACCTCATGCCTCTCCACAAAGAGGTCGACTCACCCGCTTTAATGCATCCAAAAGATGGGCAAGTCTTGAATGACCATGGAGGCATTGAGATCCTTGGTGGTCAGTCGGAAGTAGAGGTGCACAACATCTCCTTTGATGAATATCATCACAGGGTTGTGCATTCTCACAGATTACCAACTCTGGAGGACAAAACATCTCCTACACAAGTTGAAGAACAAGTGATCGTAACTGATGTGCACAAGCATCCAACTGCTTTGGCCGATTCAACTAGAGTGTATGCTGAAGCCACTAGCTCAAGTGTTTGTTTCCTCATAGCTGAGAATGAGTGAATGGCGAAGGAACTACAGGTGGCTAAGAAAGGAGAAGACTTAATGACAATGTCTGCCTGAGATGGACTGAAGAAGGCAATACTAGATGAAGTATTGTCCCTTGACACAGTTATGTGAGCATTGTACTCCAAGTTTGGTACCGTGCACCAAGAAGTTGTCCATCTCCACAAATGGCAGCAGCAATGTGTGAGAAGAGAACGCATCTTGAAGAACATACATGTTGTTGTTGATAACATGCAAGCATGGATGATGAAGTACAAGGGAGCCATGCATCACTTACCAAATATGATGAGGGCCAATGCAGTCGAGCTGCAAGCATGTATCCGGAGTCAGATCCTGAACTATGAGGACCTAATGCAACTCAACACTAGCATATAGGTTTCCCATGCACGAGTATTCAAGAGCATGGATGTTTTGGTGCACACACATGTAATCCCATCACTTGGGACTCTCACCTAGGCGAAGACAAAGAAGTAGGTCCGACAAGAGATTGACTCGTACTTCAACGAGTTGATGTGCACCGCCACTAGCCCAGACTTGCTTATCAGTGCAGACATCATGCACAAGTATGTTGTTGGTCCGGCCACATTGAAGGCAATGATGCACATGCTTTCAGATGAGTTTGATAGAGGAGCCCGAGTAGTGTACTTAGATGTTATGGAGGCAAGGTTCAGGTTTCAGACAGATGTCACAACAAAACACACAGACACTATCAAGGAATACCAATATTGGCATCAATATGTCACTGTTGATCAGCATGAGGATGTCGAGCAGTTGGACTTCTATAGTTGTCTAAATCAGAATGATGTCTACTTTGGCTTTTTCAAGCCATTGTTCACATGGGTACATGTGCATTGTAATGTTGAGTCATGTCAAGTGTAAGTCAAGTCTTAATAGTGGATGTAACAGTCATAGAGTAGGTGAAGATTCATGAGGGTAGTTGAATGGTCATAAAGGGAAATGTGAAGGGTCACCCCACCCTTTGCTATAAATAGTCCCTCATAACTCATTTTATAGGATTTTAGTCAGCCAAGCTTGACTACCTTGAAGAAAGCTTGGACAGTATTGTAACGCGCCTTGTATTCTCCACTGCACGGAGCTAGTACATCTCTTTGGAGGAGCAAGCAGATGTGGCTGTAACGTTTCACTGATGGGGCTAACAGGTTTACATGGATGTATTTATGATTGGAACTTACACTTATTTATATAAGAAGAGCCAACACATTTTCATGCATATGTTTTTATTGTAGTTGGACTGTTATGGTTGCCTTAATGATATATGTTGTTTAACTTAAGTATTTGTGTATGAATTGATTTGTAAGAAATTATAATAATCTTGTTGCAAATGTGTTGTTGGTTTAACCATCACTTTGGATTGTCGACTGCTCTGCTTTCCAGCTTGTGATGCATCTTCGCTCGTGTGTTCCCTTCCCAGCTGAGTACTGATACAGGTTGTCAAGGGGCACACTCATCCCACCCCCTTTGTGTTAGAACCTTTCATGCACCTTCCTTGACTCACTGCAGTGGTCACACCCTTGATACTGACAGAGTTATCTTACTTGCCTCTGTGTGATATCACAGTCAAGGCATTACTTTATGACCTATTGCTAGTACTCCTACACCAAATGGTCTAAGGTCTAATTGGGACTTCTTATCGGGGAGATCCCCTTGACATGTTGGCGGGTCCAGCATCATCAACAACTTCCTTCTTGAATTTCACACTTTTTCTAAACCTACAGATCGAACTTGTTGTTAGTGAGTAACAAGTGAGGGATGAAAATGAAATGGAAATTGTGACTTAATGGGAACTAATAAACCGAATGTGATACCACGAGACTTATATCCATGAGGTGACTTCGAAAGAGGCTTAATTTCGCCACATATATATATGGGATAAAAATCTTTGAACTTTACCCTTTATGTAATCGCGAGAATGTTGATTAAGATGTCACATAAAATGCTCGTGAAAGAGTTTCTTCCGGTAGCTCAATACTTCACAGTTTTCAAGGCATCTCGAGATGCAAGGGATTGATATCTATTAGAGAGCTCTAGTGGTTCACATGGAATGCTATGTTTCGGTAGAACAACAAGCATTGTTGCTGATAAAAATTGTTGCGAAGCAGTCCTAAACATTATAGGATTAGGGTTGACTCTAGGCATGGCATGGTCCCTTTGGCATCATTCAACCATGTTCCTTGGTAAAGAAAGTGACAAATTCAGGCCCTGTATGTGAAACTAGGCTATATCCGGATGTGACTGATGGTAGACTGGCCATGTCAATTCCAGTCCTTGGGTGTGGTTTAATGGTGAGGTGGAGAAGTTTGGCCCCATATATTTCTTAGCCCAATCTGAGACAGGACTATATACTTATACTTTTGAGTATGATTTCCATTGAAATTTACGGATTTATCCTGATTCATCGCACCAGATTTTCTTGTATGGCTGCATCTCAATAATTTCTGTTGTTTCTTAAACTTTCCATGGTCAGTATGAATACTTTTGAAAGAAATATCATAATCATATCCCTCGTCCTTTGTAAACTTGTACATGAAGAAAAGCTCTCCCTTGGCTCTGCCCATTTTTGTTTGTTTGATTTTGTGGTGCTATAATTTTCTGTGCTTTAATTGATGAATACGAACATTCGTTGTGATTGCTAATAAGTAACCAGCCGCTCTGCTCGACTGTTGTTTCATTCTGTAATCTGATTATCATGGTGGGTGCAAAAGGAGGAGCTCTGTTCTTTGGCACTTCTCTTCCCAATCCTGGCTATGGTGTCCCTTGCACAGTCCCATGGAAATACTATGTCAGGTTTTTCTTCCCCATCGTTCGGCATTGACAACAACAATTAGTTGATATACATGGGAAATGATTCCTATAATTCTTCAGCTGGTTACATCAATCTCACTCCGTCACTGAACACTACATCTGGTGCTTCCCATGAATATTCTGACATGTATAAGTGCATCGGAAGGGTTCTTTACTGTGAACCCATCATCCTCTGGTCGGCCACATTTACGACCACCTTCACCATCTTCATTCAGACAATCACTCTTCCCGACGGGCTAAAGAATTTCAAAGGTAACGGTCTGGCCTTCATCATCATCCCCAACGATGGACCCTTTCTCCCAAAGAGCTCTAGAGGATCTCTGGGCTTGTTCGGTTCATCCATAGATGGAAAGACAACGAATCAACTAGCCATCGAATTTGATACCTTCAATAACGAAATCAATCCAGACAAAAACCATGTCGGTACAGACATCAAGGGTATCAAATCCAATGCAACCACCATTCTCGGTCAAAACGGCATCAATATCAAATCGGGGCTAGAATTTCACTTCAGAGATCTTGCCTGACTCGTCTCTGAACATAGCCCATGGAGGATCCACAAGTAGGGCCCTGAAGGTCGGGCTCCTAACCGGTTCCATCATCGTCGTGACTGTACTGTTGGGATTGTCGGCGTGGTTCATCGATAGAACTAGAAAACAGAGAGTGAACTCAGGCCGAATGTTCAGCGGGGAGCTAGCGATATTGGAGGATCGAATGATGGCCTTGTTATATGCTCCTCATCGGTTCTCTTACAAATTTCTTTCAACTGTGACAAAGGACTTCAACGAAACTAAACTTCTCAGAACCGGCAGCTTCGAGAGCGTTTACAGGGGTAGCCTAGAAGGGCCAAACAGGGCGAGGACACTAGTAGCTATGAAGAGAATCTCTGTTGGGTCAAGACAGGGAGAACGAGAATTCAGGTCGAAGGTTATCACCATAGGTCGGCTTTGACACAGGAACCTGGTACAGTTACAGGGCTGGTGCCACCAATGCGACGAGCTGCTGCTCGTGTATGAATATATACCCAACGGGAGCCTCGACAGGTTCATCTTTAGGAAGCCAGGGGATAACCATCAGAATTAGGATCAACCCCATCTGAATTGGACCCAGAAACACAGAATATTATGCAGGCTGGCTTCAGCATTGTTGTACCTTCACAAAGAATGGGAGTAAAGAGTCGTCCACCGAGACATTAAGCCCAACAATGGTATGCTCGACAGGGAATTCAATGCCCGTCTTGGGGACTTTGGCCTCACCAGGCTGATTGAGCATGATGAAACGAATCCGCCTATCACGAGGATGCTCGCGGGGATGCTCGGTTATGTGGCACCAGAGTGCGGGTACACTAGAAGGGCTACTGTAGAGTACGATGCTTTTAGTTTTGGGGTCGTTGTGTTGGAGGTAGCAAGCGGGAGGCGGGTTATGGATCGAAAGCAGCCATTGTCGGAGGGGAATTTGGTGGATTTGATTTGGGAACTTTACTGGGAGGAAACAATTATCGAGGCTGCGGATCTGAGATTGGAAGGAGATTTTGAGGAAGAATAGATGAAACGAGCATTAACTTTGGGACTTTCCTGCTCGCATCCAGATCCCCAGGTGTTGAAATTATAATTTCAACTGCAATGAACAGAACAGCAGCAGCTACTTTATTCATTTGTCGTGATCCGGCGCCCCACATTTTCTCCCGATCTTTTATGTCACTGCCATTACCATCTTTTCACTCTTTAATTATTTTTGAGTTTCCGAAGGATGAAGATCAGATCCAACGCTACACCATTACTTTTCAACAACCATATTAATGAGCAGAACGGCTGAAACAGAAAAAGAACCATTCTCGAGCCGTAGCAGCATTTATTAACCATAGACTTCATCACCACCGACTCAAGAAATATAGCAAAAGATCAAATCTGTTAATCATGAGCAGCAGAGACTTCATCAGCAAGTTAAAGCGGTGAAGACCCTTTCCCGCACTATAAATAGAAACAGAAACAGAAGTAGAAAACAGAAGAGGAAATAGACTGAAAGTCCTTTTGTAACACACAGTAGTGTAGAACAAGAGAGTTTTTTTTGTATTGCACAGTAGTGCTGAAATTTTCTGAGATAGTTGTTTTGTGGAACTGAAGCGTTCCTATTGTAATCCCTCTGTCAAGAGGAAGATGCTCTTTAGCATAATATTTTGTGAAGATCCCTCTACGTGAGGAAGACTTAGTTTTATCTGTTGGTTTATTTTCATATATAGAAATTTCTTTCTGTGTGTTGTTGTTACACAAAAAGTTATTTTGTCAAAACATTTCCTGTTGCTGTTACACCGTAACTCGAAAAATACTTGACGTCAAAAGTTACGTTGCTGCAACACCACGAACAACAATTGAAAAAAAACTGTGTTGCTGTAACACCGTTTCCAGAGAACGAATTTTTCTGTTTTTCTGAGTTAAAAATAGAGTATTTTTCTGTGTCAAAGACAAAGTATTATTTTGATCAGTTTTTGATCCTGAGGCAAAGTAGAGTATTATTTTATGCTCTGTTCTTGTGTTTTTGAATTATCAGAAAACAAAGTATTGCTCTCTGTTCATATTTTTGTTGTTTCGGAATTTATCAAAAAATTCTCAACAGTGGAAACAAAGGATTTTTCCACTGTATTTTGTTTGGAATAACAAGAAATTCCCGACATGGTATCAGAGCTTGTCCAGGCTCTTTGAAGACATCAAAGAAGCTGAAAGAAGATTTGTTGCTGCAGCAAATTATACAGCAGAGCGAAAACGTTGTCAAGGTATTTTTCAGATTAGTTTTTTGTGTAGCTGCTGAAGACAATTAAGTGATTTTTTTTACAGTCAAGTATTACAAGAATGGCCAGCACCAGCGTGGGTATGTTTAATACCCAGCTCCCACAGTTCAATGGGAAAAATTATGACTACTAGGCAATAACCATGAAAGCCGTGTTTGCCTCGCATGATTTATGGGAACTTGTTGAATATGGATTTGAAGAGCCAACAAATGAAGAAGATTTTATTGGATTAACTCAGGCAGAGAAAGAGTTGTTGAAGAGCAATAAGAAGAAGGACTCAAAAGCCCTTGTATTCTTATATCAAGCAGTGCATGAGAGTGTGTTTCCGAGGATAGCAGCAGCCAATACATCCAAAGAAGCATGGCAAACTCTCAAGACAGCCTATCAAGGCATGGAGAAAGTGAAGACAGCAAAACTACAGTTGCTGAGGAAAGATTTTGAGAACCTGCGTATGAAGGAGTCAGACAATATTGACTCATTCTTCACATAAGCAATTGGTTTGGTCACACAGATAAGGTCTCATGGAGAAACTCTTGAAGAAAGGAGGATTGTGGAGAAACTATTGAGGTGCCTACCCTCAAAGTTTGATGTGATTGTCACCACCATAGAAGAAACAAAGGATCTCTCAAATTTTTCAGTTGATGAACTTCATGCATCACTGATAACTCATGAGCAGAGGTTGAGTAGAAATGAAAAATCATCTCTAGAGCAAGCCTTCAAGACCCAGATGTCATTTGGAAGAGGAAGAGGTCAAGGCAAAGGAAACAAGAGAGGAAGAGGCAGAAGCCAATACAGAGGCGGAAGAAACAGTGCAGCAAATGTTCAAGGAAGAGGTAGCAATCCAAATCAGAACCAAGGCCATGGCAGCAGCCAACAAAGTGGACAACATCATTCTCAAGGACAAAGGTATGAAAAATCCAATGTCCAATGTTATTATTGTAAAAAATATGGGCACTATGAAAATGAATGTAGGAAGAAGCAGCATGATATGAGTAATAGATCTAGTGCAAATATCACTAGAGAAAATATTAGTCAAGATAATGTGTTGTTAGTTTGTAATATGGCTGAAACAAACAATGAAGATATATGGTTTCTAGATTCTGGTTGCAGCAACCATATGACAGGAAACATAGCCCTGTTTTCTGCTTTAGATCAGAGTGTGCAGTCACAAGTCACACTTGGGACTGATAGTAAAATTCCTGTTATGGGAAAAGGAGAAGTTAAAATATTTACAAAGAAAGGTGAAAAGAAAACCATAACAGATGTTTATTATGTTCCTGGAATGAAGTGTAATCTCTTGAGTATTGGACAGCTTGTTCAGAAGGGTTACAATGTTTTCTTTGAGAATGATGTATGCACCATCATGGACAGATTACCCAGCAAACGTTGTATTGCTGAAGTGAAGATGACAAGGAACAGGATGTTCCCTCTCAGAATAAGGGCAGATCTGAAAAATAAAGAAGTAATTGCAGCAGTGACACAAGAGGCTCTCCAAAGTGTACCAAAGGATGAAAATTGGTTGTGGCATTTGAGATTTGGACATCTCAACTTTGGAGGTCTTAATTTGTTGAGTAGAAAAGGAATGGTAAGAGGATTACCACTGATAGAGAAACCGGACAGCCTTTGTGAAGGCTGCATTTTGGGGAAACAACATAGAGAAAGTTTTCCAACTGGGAAAAGCATAAGGGCAAAAGCACCCTTAGAAATTATCCACTTAGATTTATGGGGACCGATGCAAGCTCCATCACTTGCAGGCAGCCAATATTTTCTAACATTTATTGATGACTTTACTAGAAAGACTTGGGTTTATTTTCTGAAGAATAAGAGTGAAGTGTTTGAAAAATTCCAAAATTTCAAAGAACTTGTAGAAAATCAAAGTGGGTTGCGTATCAAGGTTTTGAGAATTGGCAGAGGAGGTGAGTATATCTCCAAAGAATTTTTACGTTTTTGCAGAGAAAATGGAATTCATAAGCAATTTACAGCAAGGTACACCCCGCAGCAAAATGGAGTTGCTGAAAGAAAAAACAGAACAATCATGGATATGGCGAGGAGCATGTTGAAGGCAAAGCATTTGCCAAATGATTATTGGGCTGAAGCTGTACACTGTGCAGTATATATTTTGAATAGATGTCCTACAAAAGCAGTGATGAACAAAGTGCCAGAAGAAGCATGGAGTAGGAGAAAGCAAGGAGTCACCCACATGAAAGTTTTTGGTTGTGTGGCTTATGCACACATTCCAGATCAGCTAAGGAAGAAATTGGACAACAAAGGGGAGAAATGTATTTTCATTGGATACAATGAAGAATCCAAAGCTTACAGGTTATATATCCCATCCACCAAGAAGTTTTTTGTGAGCAGAGATGTTCAATTTATTAAAGAGGAAGCTTGGGATGGAAGCATAGAGAAAACAATTAATGTTAAAAACTGTTTGTCTCATGATGATGATGATGAGGAGTTGGCTGAAACACATCCCCAAACAGCAGCGCCAACAACAGAACAACAAAAGACACCCTTGAGGAGAAATGAGAGTGCTTCTCCAAGCACACCACAAGGAGGAAATTCAAGTGCATCTACAAGCACTTGCACACCGAATGAAAGAGGTAATAAATTCAGAAATTTAAGTGATATTTATGATGAAGGAATGAATTCTCTATTTGCCTTGTATTGTCATGTTGATGACCCTGTTCATTTCGAAGATGCAATTAAAGATAAGAAATGGATAGAAGCTATGGATGAGGAGATGAATGCAATAGAAAGAAATAAGACATGGGATTTAGTTGATCTACCAAAAGGTAAAGAAATCATTGGAGTTAAATGGGTCTACAAGACCAAGAGTAATGCTGAAGGCAAGATAGAAAGGCATAAGGCAAGACTTGTTGTCAAGGGATACAAGCAGCAGTATGGGAGAGATTATGAGGAGACTTTCGCACCAGTTGTAAGAATGGAAACAGTAAGAGCAGTGTTGTCCATAGCAGCACAAAACAAATGGAAAGTTTACCAAATGGACGTGAAGTCAACATTCTTGAATGGAGTATTAATGGAAGAGGTTTACATCGAGCAACCTCCAGGCTATGAGAAGAAAGGCCAAGAGCACAAAGTCTGCAGATTGAAGAAAGCTCTTTATGGGCTGAAGCAAGCACCAAGAGCGTGGTAGAGTAGGATAGATTCCTATCTACTGGAGAACGGATTTGAGAAGTGTGAGGGAGAACCCACTGTTTACATCAAAGAAAAAGACTGTAAAATTTTAATTGTTGTGTTATATGTTGATGATGTGATTTTTACAGGTAATGATGACTACCTCATTGAAAATTTCAAATCAGTCATGAAAGAAGAATTTGAGATGACTGACATGGGTTTGCTGAGATACTTCTTAGGAATAGAAGTAGATCAAAATAAAAATGGAATTTTTATTTCATAGGAAAAATATGTAAATGAAGTGTTGAGCAGATTTAACATGCAGGACAACAAGGGAGCAATCACTCCCACAGTGATGGGATTAAAACTCAGCAAAGAAGACACCAGCAAAGATTTTGACCCTAGTGTGTACAAGAGCATAGTTGGCAGCCTCATGTATTTGACTGCAACTAGGCCAAACATAATGTATGCTGTTAGTTTAATTTCCAGATTCATGGAGAAGCCAAAAGAAACACATTGGCAGGCAGCAAAGAGAATTTTGAGGTATGTTAAAGGTACAAAAAGGTATGGCATATTTTATACTATTTCAGAATGTTCAGATTTAGTTGGATACACAGATAGTGATTGGGCTGGAAGTGTAGATGACCGGAAAAGCACATTTGGTTACATTTTTCACATAGGTTCAGGAGCCATTTCATGGGCTTCCAAGAAACAGCCAATTGTGGCAATGTCTACAGTAGAAGCAGAGTATGTGGCAGCTATAGCAGCAGCATGTCAAGCGGTTTGGATGAGGAGAATGTTGAGAAGTCTATGCCAGGAGCAGGCAACAACAACAGTTATTTTTTGTGACAATAGCTCAGCTATTGCATTATCCAAGAACTCTGTATTCCACAAGAGAACAAAACACATAGACACAAAGTTTCACCACATCAGAGAATTGGTGAACAATGGAGAAATCATTTTACAACATTGCAGGACTCAGGAACAGGTTGCAGATATTCTGACAAAGCCATTGGATCAGAAACGTTTTGAGTTTTTAAGGAAACTTCTGGGTATGACTGATAACCCAGCAGTTGAAATTAAAGGGGAGTGTTGAAATTATAATTTCAACTGCAGTGAACAGAACAACAACAGCTACTTTATTCATTTGTCGTGATCCGGCGCCCCACATTTTCTCCCAATCTTTTATGTCACCGCCATTACCATCTTTTCACTCTTTAATTATTTTTGAGTTTCCGAAGGATGAAGATCAGATCCAACGCTACACCATTACTTTTCAACAACCATATTAATGAGCAGAACGGCTGAAACAGAAAAAGAACCATTCTCGAGCCGTAGCAGCATTTATTAGCCATAGATTTCATCACCACCGACTCAAGAAATATAGCAAAAGATCAAATCTGTTAATCATGAGCAGCAGAGACTTCATCAGCAAGTTAAAGCGGTGAAGACCCTTTCCTGCACTATAAATAGAAACAGAAACAGAAGTAGAAAACAGAAGAGGAAATAGACTGAAAGTCCTTTTGTAACACACAGCAGTGTAGAACAAGAGAGTTTTTTTTGTATTGCACAGGAGTGCTGAAATTTTCTGAGATAGTTGTTTTGTGGAACTGAAGCGTTCCTGTTGTAATCCCTCTGTCAAGAGGAAGATGCTCTTTAGCATAATATTTTTTGAAGATCCCTCTACGAGAGGAAGACTTAGTTTTATCTGTTGGTTTATTTTCATATATAGAAATTTCTTTCTGTGCGTTGCTGTTACACCAAAAGTTATTTTGTCAAAAATTTCCTGTTGCTGTTACACCGTAAGTCGAAAAATACTTGACGTCAAAAATTACGTTGCTGCAACACCACGAACAGCGTTGCTGCAACACCACGAACAACAACTGAAAAAAAACTGTGTTGCTGCAACACCGTTTCCAGAGAACGAATTTTTCTGTTTTTCTGAGTTAAAAACAGAGTATTTTTCTGTGTCAAAGACAAAGTATTATTTTGATCAGTTTTTGATCCTGAGGCAAAGTAGAGTATTATTTTATGCTCTGTTCTTGTGTTTTTGAATTATCAGAAAACAGAGTATTGCTCTATGTTCATATTTTCGTTGTTTCGGAATTTATCAGAAAATTCTCAACAGTGGAAACAGAGGATTTTTCCACTGTATTTTGTTTGGAATAACCAGAAATTCCCGACAGTTACATCTGTCAATCAAACAAGCTCTGCAGGTTCTCATAAATCCCAGTGAAAAGATGATGAAGCTTCCTCCTTCAAGGTCATTGGCCATTTATGTAGTTTTTCCATCAAACCAAGGACTTAATTCTCACCATCCTACTTCGTATTCAAATGTTTACTCCGGGTTAGCTTCTACTGTCTCCGCTTGTGGTGGAGGCTCGTCCAACCAGTACTGCCATTAAATTATTCTTTCTCAATCCGTTAGTGAGAGCCGCGCCGGCAGAGGAAGCGTTAGAATGACCTGATTCAAAAGTCAACTAATCAACTCAATTAACCACTTAATGTAGTAAAATAAATTGTTTTTAAATTAAATATGTTATGTTTTGAATTTAATGGAGTTGTTTACGAACTGGAGGAATTGTCCGGATGGCCAAGTGGTAGGAATTTAGGCAAAAAAATAGAAGCATTTTTTGAATCATATTTCTGATGGTCGAAATGGATTCAGCACCATCAAAAACTTATGAGGCACCTAAAATTATGAAATTTGATATCTTTTATTTTAATTTACAAAAAAAAAGCTAGAATTTCCATAACTTTAAGGCCAAAAAAGCATATTAGTTAGACTACACAGTGAAACAAATTATTTTTAAATTAAATATGTCATTCTTTGATTTGAAAGTGAAAATCCATTCAAATACTTTTCATATTATTCGTAAGATGATGTAGAAAAATATTCTCTTGAAATAAAGTCTTGTCCAGTGGTTTATTTAAAAATCAAAATTTCTCAAGCCCAATTCCAATATAGACCATGCCTACAACGGAATAATGTGTAGGGAACTTATTAGGTAGTTTTTTTCATAACATTATTATTATTATTATTTAAATTAGTATATTTTCGAAGTACCGAAAAGAAACACCCAAAAATAAGAGGTTAAATTTTGATTATATATAGATGTATTGAATGTGAAATTAACAATTCATTTAAAATAAGCACCTACCACTCAAGTCAAAATTATGCTTAAGAAAATATTATATAAAACATTACAACTCACATTGGTCAATGCTAAACTCATCGTCCCTATTTTGGAAAGAACTATAAATTGAGATGTCTTTCTTAGAATCACTACAAAAATATATTCCCATTTTAATCATAAGGAATTGTATAAATTTTGGTGGGTAGTAACAACTACGAATTTTACACATTTACAATTTTACTCTTACATAAGCTTTGAGGAAAACATAAAGAATGGTGTGAAGTAACTAGTAGTAGTATATTTATTTACATCTTATCCCTATCCATCTTTTGTGTAAATACTTGTGGTAATTATGTTATTTACATGAGTATGAACTTGATCCGTAAAGTCCATATTAAAAATATGAGATTCTACACTATTACAGTTTTATTTAATTTCTAGATTTGTAAAATTAACTATAATTAGTGCATGCGTGTAAGAGTAAATCAAGCAAAAAAGTAGAGAATGAAATATAAAAGTAAATCAAGTAGAAAAGTAGAGAACAACATAATAATCTTCAGAGAAACCCAACTCAAAGGTGAGGTCGCTTCACTCTCTTTCTCTGTTTGGAATTATGGTTGTAGATACAAATAAGTAATGTATGTGGCCCATGGGTTGCTACAATGCACATATCCGCTTTGTGTTCTCTACCTCCTATCTCTCTTGGCTATCTTTGCTCAACTATGGAATGAAATGCTCTCGAAATAATGGAATGCCTCGTCCTCCTAGTGGCTGATTATAACATAGCTCGATAGCCTACTAGTGGTTAAATTTGACTACATCAACTCTTAACTAAAGTTACAAAATAGACTCTTCTAGAGCCTTTTACATCACAAACACGTGACTAGCCCATTTTCCATGAATAATGGGGGCTAACGCGGCATCCTCCCGAACTATAGGTGTGAAAACAGGAAGGTCAGCTTCTGAGTGGCATAAATTTTTCTCTATGTGTGTATAATAGCATGAAAAGGTGTTGCACTTTGGCAGTAAAGTTTTACCCCAAACAACATCATTTGATGCCTCAAAACGCTCCTAAAAGGTTTCGGACCCCGTTTCGCCAAACTGGGTCCCACCGGTAAAAACGTCCTGTGAGATGATTCCTCCACTTTTTCCACTCCAAATGCATCGAAATGGATGACAAACAATATAATGATCCAATTCGAATTAGAACTATTTTCAAGGATGTTATTTTTTATGGTTTTCTTGCAAAGATTATGAATAAAAAATCACTACATAACTATATAAAAATCACGCATCATTAATGCAACCATATCCATAAATATGACATATTTACATGAGCTTATATTATGCAAAGGATGCAATAAGACCTTCAAGTTATTCCTAAAAAATACAATGTTTATTTTCCTTCATATTTCAGGCCTATTTCCCTATTTAATGATATCTAGAAAATCATCTCCAAAGTTATCACAAAATCGGCTAAAACCCATTCTCCCCTCACTTATCTCTCCTAGGGAAACTAGTTTTGTGGATGGCAGAGAGATTATGGACAACATAATACTAGCCCATGGACACATTCACTCATTTAATTCTAATAAGTCTCTAGGTATGCTCATCAATCACGATATGTCAAAAGCATTTGACAAGTTCATTTGAAAATTTATTTCCCATGTGCTGAACTTGTAGAAGGATGGATTCATTAGGTTCTTTCCCTAATTTCCAAAAATTTGTTCTCCATCCTAGTTGATGGGTCTCCCTCTCCCACTTTTTTCCCCTCAATGGGTATTAGGTAAGGATATCCCATTCCCCATCACATATTTCTCTTCGTGGATGAAGGGTTGGGTAGATATATCAACTCAGTCCTATACCTCAACCAACTAAAAGGTCTTCCGCTTGGTTACCATGTTCTCTCTTCTTTGCACAAGTAACTTGTGGGTGATACTCTTCTCTTGGGAATCCCCATTATCGAAGAAGCCAATACCCTTGAACAAATCCTTCAAAACATCCCTAATTCTTTGAGAACCTCTATTAACATAGAAAAATATAAAATTTTATTTTTAAGTACCCTACTAGCTATCCAGATTCACATATCTTGTTTTCATGGTTTTCAAAGGAGCTCTCTTTCATCCAAATACCTAGGAACTCCTTTAACTGGAAATGCACATAGACAAAAGGTATGGAAAAATATTCTTCTTATATTTGAAGCTAAACTTTCTTATTGGACATTCATATCACTTAATCTAGTAGGTCGCTTGATCTTGCTCAAATATTTCCTTCAATCACTCCCCACCTATCTTCTCTCAATAATGGCATCCCCCAAAACCATTCTAAACAAGGCAAGAAATATTCAGTGGAAGTTCCTTTGCGATGGCACCAAAAGAGATCGATACTAGGCTCTAGTTGCATGGGACAAAATATATCATTTGAAGAAAGGAGTAGGACTTGGTCTCTGTGATCTATATATACTTAGAAGAGCCTTAAGCACTAAAACCTAGTGGAGATGGATAAAAGACCCTTATGCTTTATGGAGAAAAATGTGGAAACGTAAGTATACCTCCAATACCCAGGTATCTCAACTAATCAAAATGACAAGAAACATCAAGCTTTATCATACATGGAATGTTTCCTATAGCACCAAACATATTTTCCAAGAGCATAGTTTTTAGGAAATAAAAAATGGTAACAATGCACTATTTTGGAAGGACTTGTGGCATCAATGCCCAAAATTAGTTCAGAATGAATCTCTCCACTCAACCAAAGACTCCCTCGTCGACAAAGGCCAAATATTAGTTTAACATTACGAGGAATTGACACCCCCCCACAATTCCCAATGGTACAATTGGAAGTCATGCAAGGAATGAATTAAGCCTCCCTCCCAAAAAGAAAGCACAATTATCAAACAAGTATTAGAAAACATAATAATTGTGGTTCAAGAGGGAAACAATATTCTTTGTTTGGGTTATCATCCTTCAGGAAATTTTGAATTCTCTAAATCTTGTAGTGTTCTCACAAGAAACAATAATGAGGATGATAAAGGAAAATAGCATAAAATATGGAATCTCAAGCACTGGCCCAAAATCACTCTTTTTATGTGACTTCTATTATGGAACAAATCTTTGACATGGTGCAAGCTTTAAAGTCATGGTTTTTAAGGCCCTTAAATCTGTCCTCGTTATTTCTCCAATTCACAAAATTTAAATCATCTTCTCAATAGATATAGCTTCTTTGTTTCTATGTAGGACCACATTTCTATGCTCTTTTGATAGAATACAAAATAATGTCCTCTTCACTCTACAATTCTAGAGTGACTTCCCTTTTACTAATCCCAATTTTAATAGAGTATGATAGCTCATCCCAGGATTTACCTTATGGGAGATTTGGAAGGAGCGTAATAGAAAAATATTTAAGAATATTAGTGTCTCCATGAATTTTATTTGACAATATATCCTAATTAAAATAAGGGAAACAATGTATTCTCTACCTTGGTCCTCGAAAGATTTGGAATCCAATCAACTTGAAAAAATCATTCTAACCAAAATGGGTCTCTCCCCTTGTTCCTTATTGTAGAAACCCTCTATCCCCATTTTCTTCCCTTATAACCCTTCCTTATCGAACCCCTTACCCTTCGAAGGAATTCATCAAACTTAAATTTACATAGGACTCGAAAGAAAATCCAGGACAAGACAATTATGGTGGAGTTTGTTTTAATTATAATGGGAAGATTCTAGGTGTTTATGTGGGTGCGACAAGACAAATGTCTCTCAATTTCTATTTTCAAACAATTTCACAAGCGCATTATTGAAGGAGATTCCAAGGAAATTATCAATATCTTATGAAAAATCTTATGTGCATCAAATCCTTCCAAAATATATTAGAGTTGAAGTTTGCAATCTCGAATAGGTAATGCTACAAAACTCTTGGGAAAAATCAGAACTTCCCTCCCCTCTCATGTTTGCAAAGAAGGAAATAAACTAGCTGACATGCTAGCCAATTTTGGTCTCAGAATAACAAATCATCCCCCTAACTTGGATTAGAGTGAGGATAGTCCAAAATATAAACCAACTCACTATAACTATCTAGCTATGAAGGACCTTCTACCCTAAGTAGGGTGCCTAAGAGTGGGTGTCCCCCTACCCCCCCGTCTTGATATGATCCAACTCACATGAATTGGGTTGCAACTCCCACTATACTTAACACATTTCATGAACTCCCGTCACTTCATTGAACATGGCACAAAATCAATGCAAGCTTAATATTCATTTAAATATTGTGACCACATAGGGATGTATATGAGGACTCTATAGGAGAATTCTATCAAAGTGATAGAGATGGAGGAAAAAATTGATATATACCACAAGCCGACCATTATAGCTAGGAGAATATCCAACATCTCCTTCTCCTCAAATTAGGGTAGCGGCTAGTCATCTCGGATGTGTGGAGATTCTTCCTAATAGATGTTATGACTCACTGGTTTTTTGCTTGTAGCACTATCCATCTCTTTTGTCTTCTCATGTCGCCGTATGTTAAGGCCTAGCACATGCAACCTATTTTTATAAGTTTCTATGTACAAGATGCTCTAGCTAGATAGGGTCTTAACAACCTCAAGACTCTGAATTGATGTTACTAGTTTGGTTTCCCTTTAGACATATCAGTAGCATTTTTTTTTTGGTTTGTGTAATCCCCATTTGACATAATGCAAGGTGCCTAACTTCAATATATATATATATATATATATATATATATATAATATTTGAATATGTATGTTAAATAATATATTTGAATATCAACATCATATATATATATATATATATATATATATAGAGAGAGAGAGAGAGAGAGAGAGAGAGAGAGATGTTCTCTATAAATTAAATATTTTAATAACCATGTTGAGTTGCAGTCATATAATTTAAATGGCTGGTAAATGCCTATAGGCATGAACCCATAATAAACATGAAAATATTTACTTCATGGTACATATTACATTGCTAAAATTACAAAAATTAACTAAATTATAACTTTATTTTAAACCATAATTATATTATTATTTATAAGTAGGAGTTAGTACATAAATTAAACACAAATAGATTTTAAGAGATCATGTAACAAGATTTGTAACCATGGAGACTCACCGTTACTTTATCATGGATAATTTTAATATGTAAAGATGCGTTGTTACAATATCATGGGTCAGTACCATGGCTTGTTTATATAGCATGTCCAAGAAACAATAACTCATTTATACATTGTTCATATGACAATTTATAATTAATCAATTTAATTAAAATGACATAGCTACTTTGAAAATAAATCTCAATGTACCACCCACCTAATAATTATTGATAATTAAATTAAAATTCTAGAAGCATTATTCAGGAAAATTTTAGGGGCCAGATTTAGCTGATTGGCTATTTTTTGGACATTTTCTGAAAAAAATATTCACCCATTTGGTTAAAAAAATGCCTATTTTTTTACATATATATATATGATTAAATGGATTCACCATAAATGTATCAATTCCAATAGAAAATTACATGTTCTTTATTGAATATTCGCCTACATTCTATATGTATGACTTTTCAAACTAGAATGGTCACCTATAATACTACGTAAATAGGCATAATATTTGAATCCTTAAAAAATACCCTAACCCTATTCCAAAATTCACATGCCTATCAGCGTTAATATGACTACTCAAATTTTGTCCCCTTTGAAGGTATATTTTTCAATCATTTTTTTCCAAAATTAAGTAAAGATTTGTTGTAATTGCAAGTTCAATGCATGTAGTCTACATAATCCAAGTACAAAAGAAGATTTTCAACTCATTGAATCCATTTTTGCATTCAAAAATACAATTTAAACAATGAAAAATTACAATCTCATTTCTCAAAATGGAGATTTACAATTTCTTCAATGCTCAACATGGAGTTTGTGTGTGTATGCTCAAAATGAAAAAAATGTGTAATTTATTCCATACTCAATATGTTTTATATATATGCATCTATGTGTTTGTGTAAAAAACCAACTAAGATCCATCTTATCCATGCATCTACCAATAATCCAAAAAAAGATCAAATCTTCTTTAATACATTTTTTTTTCAAATTTTACATTAAAAAAATATTACACTTTATTATATTTGATTCATCTTAATAAATCTAGTAAAGAATAAGATGAATCTAAAATAATACTATTTATAATTTTATGATAATACATTGTATTATGGTATATTATTTAAGATGGGTGTTATACATAATAGTATCTTCATATCCTTGTAGGAGACTTCAAATTTTAGTCCATCTTTGCTTTTCATGGTATATAAAATATGGTTTTAAATTTGAAATCTTATTGATTTATCCATCTCGTTGGAAATTGTGTTAAGGTTTTGACCCTGGCCTTCCATTGTATATAAAATATGGTTTTAAATTTAAAATCTTATCGATTTATCCATCTCATTGGAAATTGTGTTAAAGTTTTTTTACCATAGTTTTTCATGCAAAAATGATATTTGAAAAACATAAAAATTATTTTGAACTTTATATCATTTTGGTGTTTGGATCTTTATTATAAAATCAAACTAAAATTCAAAATATCATTGATTTATTCATTTTCTTTTGTATTTTTCCTTTATCCTTAGCTTTCTTTCTTTCTCCGAGATACATGGAAAAAAAATTCCCAGCTTCTCCACATGGAAAGAGATGTTTAAATGACACTTCCCTTTAAGTTTTGGATGTTTTAATTTAAATCATTAGCTTACTTTCTTTCTTTCTCCGAGATACATGGAAAAAAATTCCCCAGCGTCTCCACTTTGAAAGAGATGTTTAAATAACACTTCCCCTTAAGTTTTGGATGTTTGAATTTAAATCATTTCATAATGATGGAGGATAAAATTTTTAAATTTAAATTCAAAATATCATTAATTTTTTATTTTTATTTTCCATTTATCTTTAAATTACTTTCTATCTTTCTATGAGATACATGGAAAACAATTTCAATGTTTTCCATGTTGAAATGGTTAGAAAATCATAAGGCAGAAACATTTTCTCTAGTTGATAATTGTTGTAAATAGCAACAAGAAATGCTAAAAATAGCATTGCTATAAATAGCATTCAAGGATACACTCCAACTCAGTTGGAAATAGAAAAAAATAGAAATGCTAAAAATAACACTGTTATAAATAGCATATCGGGATAGATTCCAATTTTAATTAGTCCCTGAATTAAAATTGAGAATTAAAATTCAAATTTGGTCTCAACCGTTGTTTGAAAAATAATTAATTAATTCATCTTGAGTTAATTAGTTGGAGAAAATCAAACATGAAGTCTTTGTGAAAACATGCAACAGTTATCCCTTTGATTGAAGAAGTTATCCCCTAATTAAGGAGATTAGGATGAGTTGTATTTGAGTTGTAATTAGTTAGCTCAGTTAACTCAGTTAAGTCTAGTAAAATTAGTTCCAAATGGTTGGAGGAACTAATTGTGAGTTCAGTTAGTTAATACATGCATGCATGTAACTAGTGTTCTCCATATACCTGAATATTCTCTCATAAATAACTCATGCATGTCAGTTCAGATAGAGACCCAGTTTAGATTAAAGGAAGGGACAATGTACTATCAGTCGGAGGAATTTTTCTATAAAGGAAACTCATCCATGTAGAAGGAATTCATCTCCTTCAGGTTTGTGCAGTTATTTCAGAGGTCAGAGCAGTGTGTGAGGGATTATTACACACAGGTGGCAGCTTGAGGACCCAGGAGAAAATGCGCAAGGAAATAAGAGGTTTGGAGGACTGAAGGAAGGCATATGTTTTGTTTATTCTGTTTATGAGCAGCAATGAGGGATTTTACTGAGAGCTGGATAGCTTGTAAGCTAAAGCTTTGTGTAATCCTGAGATATTTCCACTTGTATGATAATACAGATAGCGTGGTTTTTAGCTAAAGCTTTGCCCAGGGTATTCTTCTGTGTTTCATGTGTGTTTGAATCTTCTTCTCTATTGTATGTGTTCTATTTGACCTTGCTCAAAATCAATTAAGCTTCCGCAAGTTTGTTTGTAGAAGTCGATCAAGTATTTTGCTTTAGTTACATTGCATTATCAGGTGATCTACGTGGGAAATTTTACATGGTATCAGAGCTAGCTGATCTATAGAGAAATTTCTACATGGTATCGGAGCAAAGGTGATCAAAGTAGTGAACAATATACGAAGAAGAAAATTCGATGTAAAATAAAAAAAATGGGGCCATGAGATTTCAGAGGAGATATGAAATTTTTTGTGCAAAATTTTCAGAAACAAATAGTAGATATGGATTCCTTGCAGAAAAATACCCAATTAAAAAAAAAATGGCTGAATCGGAGTTCGGATGAGGGAGATATCGTTGATTTAAAATCCGGTCTTTTTCTAGAAAATTTCATGATGGCGAGAAAGATCAAACATATTGGTGTGCTAGGCAAGAACCTATATGCTCTTGAGGTTCAAGATGCATGCAAAGCCTTGAGGAGCAAGACAAAGGTTAAATACTTGGTGGTTGAGAGGAAGAGTACATTACCTCTCAACATGCAGTGCCAGAAGAAGTCTCAGACAATTGTGGAGGAGCCAAAATTGGTGAAGCAACTTCAGGAGGTTGTGGAGCAGCCATAATTGGAGAAGCCAAGAGGAGACCAAGTGGAGGCATCCACTCATGCAAATACCTCCAGTAGGGGGAAATTTCGAGCCAAGTGGGTAGGAGATCACATGCATCCATACCTACAGGTGTGAGGTGGGGCGATGTGAAGTGATAGTCCCAAGAAGGCTGAAATAGGGGTAGGATCCTTGAGGTACCCAACCTCTTTGATTAGACCTTACTACGAGAGCCCCGACGAGAAGTAGCAGGATTGGCTGAGTAGGTAGAGTCGGATGTAGAGTCAGCCGCAGAGGGAGCTTCAGCATCAGAGGGTGCTTCTAGCCAAACAGGGAGGTCAGTTGGGAGATTAGTTACTTACTTCTCAGTAACTGACTTGCAGTGCAACAGTGGGTAGCACGATGCAACATGATGAGAAGAGATGTAGTGTGGATGCAGTGCTGGGAGAAAGGACCAGCAACAACACAGATACAACAGGAGGAATCAATGTGATTGATGCAGTTAGAGATCAAAGTGACAAAGGCTAGAGCAGTCAGATATTGAAAGGCATAGAGGTGCAAAGTTTTTACTCGACCGAGGCAATAGAAGTGAGAGACTTTGATGACAGAGGCATCATTCTAATTCAGGTTGGATATTTTTTGTTTCTTGAGTTGCTGGAGCAACAACACTTGAGAGAAGTGTTGCATGTAGAACATTCCAAAGGTTCATGATCAGGTTCGAGTTGAATGTCTTTCTCATTGAGAGGGAGTGTTGAAAATGGAAACAAGAAATGCTAAAAATAGCATTGCTATAAATAAAATTTCAGGATATACTCCAACTCTGTTGGAAATAGAAAAAAATAGAAATGCCAAAAATAGTATTGCTATAAATAGAATTTCAGGATAGATTCCAATTTTAATTAGTCCCTAAATTAAAATTGAGAATTAAAATTCGAATTTGGTCTTAATATTTGTTTGAAAAATAATTAATTAATTCATCTTGAGTTAATTAGTTGGAGAAAATCAAACCTGAAGTCTTTGTGAAGACATGCAACAGTTATCCCTTTGATTGACGAAGTTATCCTTTAATTAACAAGATAAGGCTGAGTTGTATTTGAGTTGTAATTAGTTAGCTTAGTTAACTGAGTTAAGTCCAGTTAAATTAGTTCCAAACAATTGGAGGAACTAATTGTGAGTTTAGTGAGTTAATGCATGCATGCATGCAACTAGTGTTCGCCAAATAACTAAATGTTATCTCATAAATAACTCATGCATGTCAGTTCAGACAGAGACCTAGTTGAGATTAAAGAAAGGGACAGTGTACTATCAGTTGGAGGAATTTTCCTATAAAGGAAACTCATCCATGTAGAAGGAATTCATCTCCCTCAGGTTCGTGCAGTTATTTTAGAGGTTAGAGCAGTGTGTGAGGGATTATTACACATATGTGGAAGCTTGAGGACCCAGGAGAACTGTGCAAGGAAATAGGAGGCTTGGAGGACTGAAGGAAGGCATATGTGTTGTCTATTATGTCTATGAGTAGCAGTGAGGGATTATACTAAGAACTGGATAGCTTGAGAGCTAAATCTTTGTGTAATCCTAAGATATTTCCACTTATATGATAATACAGATAGTGGAGTTTTTAGCTGAGGCTTTCCCTAGAGTATTCTTTTGTGTTTCATGTGTGATTGAATCTTCTTCTCTGTTATATGCATTCTATTTGATCTTGCTCAAAAGCGATTAAGCTTCCACAAGTTTGTTTGTATAAGTAGATCAAGTATTTTTCTTTAGTTACATTGCATTATCAGGTGATCTACGTGGGAAATTCTATATGGTATCAGAGCTAGCTGATCTATAAAGAAATTTCTACAATAATTACTTGTGATATCTTTGATTCTTATTATTTTTCTTATGTTCCTTTTTATCTTAGCCCATCAAGCAATCTCTAAAACCAAAACACAAAGATAAGGGACACCAGATATAGGCACTCAGTCAGGGCTAAAACCCCTATATAGGGAAAAACCTAGTCAAGAGCTCTTCCTTAAGTAATTCAAATTGAGATGGCCCAACACCCTAGATCAATAGACCTTCCTCCTCCACCAAGTTAGCCTTCTAATATGATATAGTAGTTTCTTCTTATCCAACAACTTCAATATAGTCATTTGACTTCCTAGTTGCAGAATTTCGACCCCTAGCAGCAGAATTTTAGCTTCCCAGTTACTATAGAATTTAGGCCCCCTTTCAGCAGATGCACAACTTCATGTGTGGGAAAGAGAGAGAAAATTTTGACCTTTTATGCTAGAGAGAGACCTTCTTTCTTGAAATTTGCACTTTTTCAAAACCCAAAAACTGCAGATCAAACTTATTATGAGTGAGTGACAAATGAGGTCGAGTTGTTGCCTTTATATAGTGATTATGTTACCAAATTTTAGGCGAACTTGTCCAATTTTTAGGCTGACTTGGTGGAGGAGGCCTAGAAGGCTCATTTTAAGATGAAAAAAATAAATTCTTGACAAATAATTCCCAACAAGGGTTATTTAAATTATGACATGGACAAGGACACTTGACACAAACCCTAGAAGCATGCAAAGGAGGCTTTGACTTAAAAATAATTGACCCAAGCATGAAACCTATGGTTTAATAAGTCAATTTTATTAATAATAAAATTTATTTTTATTTATTTTGATAAATATATTACATCATGACTCAAGTACATTTATGAATACCATACCTAGTTACATTCTTAAACACTCCCACTTAACTATGCAGCTATTCATAATTACCTATATATAAAGCTACATGGAAGATCTCCAAAGTGAACTACGAAAAGTTTTGGCACACTCAGTGACTCACACTAGATACCTAACCAGGGTTATCTATCCGGGTGGGACTAAGATGGACTAAAGATTTCAGCCAGTCTAGGTAACATCAGGCTTACTAACTAACCATTAACCTAGGGATCATGTTGGGTATCCAAGGTCAGAGCTCCAAGACTAAAGAAACCCTCCCTCTTCAGGATCTAGTCGTTAACACATAGGCTAGCCAGGCGTCCTCCCAAGAATCCATTATTAGAGGCTTCAACTCTCTCTAATAAACTAGTTATATCCATTTGTCCAACCATGCTTCTCAAGTGTTCATCCTTCTTCATGGAGAGGTTTACTTGTACAAACCCCAATCAACTATAAACTTTCAAATATATATACAAGTAAACATAAACCTTCGGGGTCCTCAATATTCTTGATCCTCCTTTCATCATCAATTTATTCGTATATAATTTGTCGGAATATTTCTTCTTCTTTTATTTCTTTAGCAATACCAAATACATCCTCATATCTTCTCAAGTCTTTTGTTTGCGAATTCATATTCATCAATAGTGCTATTGCTTACTTCAAGGTGTTCATTGTCATAATATGCCCTCCCTCTCAACTAGGGAGATATACCTTTTCTTCTATATCGACTCCCTCGCAACTGAGGACGATAACCTGCTTCCTTATTATACAACATTGGGGAACCTTTCATGGCTTCATCCATTCATACAACATCAAGGTTATCTTGATCATCATTATTTATCATGTTTATTAATATCATCCAAGCATCTTCATCATCTTGAAGATTATGTACCTGCAAAACTTTAATAGTGAGTACAACCAAATACAAATATATAGAAGCATGGAGTTAATTATGTCAATATAATTCAAACTTTTGACATTAAATACTAGTTACGAGACACATAAGTTAGACATCAACTTCTTTCTAGGGTTTTGTCATAAACCCTAGACTTCATCTTTGAGCAACTTAATCAAGATATCAGTCTCATTATATCTAGGGCTCGAATATTACTTTCAACGATATATGACAATCTATTTTATGATATATTGAAAACCCTAAAAGTACACTCCAAAATCAATATATTAGAGTTAAACATATAACAATTTTGATCAAGCTAGGGTTTTGATCAGACAGACAAATAAATACCTAGTCATTCGTTCATACGACCTTGCTATAGATATTATACATGTTTAGTCCATAAACCCTAAAGATCTAGAGTGTCAATACATGACTTAGATATTAACAACAAGCCCTAAAGGACAAGGGTTTTTATAACAATTCGAAAACATCAAAAGAATAGAAATTCTAGATTTCATCAACAACCCTAAGTAGACTAGGGTTTCAATATTAGCATCTACATACCCTTAGGTTAGGGTTTTACAGTGAACCTTTTTAGGGTTCCATAAGAATGATAATATAATGAGGGTAGATTCAATCTAATGATTAATCACACTAACAATAATCCTTGTGATTGAAAACCCTAGACATAACCATGTCAATAATGTAAAGTAAATTCAAAATAGAATGAACATACCTTTCTTGAAGAGAAATTTATAACAAAGTTTATAATCTAAGGCATACCTTTGGGGTGTTCCTTAACAAACCTTATAAGACATCAAATCTTAACGAGCTTCAATAGAACTTCTTTCATGTTTTAAGTTTATCCTTTGAAGCCTTCTCCTTAACCCTTGAGAAAACAACAAGCTTTCATAACCAAAAAAAATATAAAGAGAAGGGAGGTTACCATACAATATATATATACTTTGATATCAGCACAAAAGAAGAGACAAGGAATAATATACTTATCGTTTGGTAAATGATGGAGGCTCCCTCTTAATTCAAGCTTTGAGGGATACCTAAAACTTATAGAAATAATTTAAAAATGTCTTAACACGACATGTTAGACCTACAAAATTTAGAAATCAAAACACAAAGGAAATTCAAAACTTAGAATAGAAGACCAAGGGAGGATATGTGAAAGGGATGACTTAGTAGTATAAGTCCTTGACTTCTGATTCTTCTTTAGTCTTATTTTTCTTAGATGGAGATTCATCAGTGACATTTTCTTGATCCTTATTTCTTTTCTTATGTATTGGAATCTATTGTAGCGACTTCAACCACACTCCAAATTTTTTCCTTAGCTTCGTTTTGGAGCCTCCCTACCAACCTTTCACAACAGCATGTCTTGCTTCGTCAAGTACACAAGCCTCAGTGCTTTTCTTGCAGAAAGGAAGCTTGTCTATCAGAGCTTGATGCATCCCCCTCACAAGTTGTTCATCCAGACTTGGTCCAACAGCAAGCTGAGCATCTCCTTCAAGAATTTGCATGAATCTAGAGGGAAACCAGCCTTCCCTCCAGAAATTTTGCAATCCTAACTGGCAGCCTGTTGGGCCCTAGAATTACGCAATTCTGCTGAGAAATATTCACCTAGAAAATTGTGCAATCCTTCCCAACTGGGTTGCTCAGCCCAAAATTTGTGCAAATCTGGGCAACAATTAACTCCTCTACCCAAAAATTGTAAAATTCTTCTGCGCAACCAGCCCAGCTCCTAGCCAGAAATGTGCATTTTTTCCCAACAGTTGAGTAGCCTTTTTTATGTGCAACTGAGTTAACCAGTTCCCTTCGAGATCGAGAAATTTTTTTTTACATGCATGGGCTACTTCTCCCAAGGTAGCATGCAAAGAAATCACTTGTTTCAAGGATCTATTTTTAGCAGTTGGAGGTCACATGCAAGGATCATTTCAGAAATCTCACACCAAGTGTCGCTTTCTCTATATTTGTGGCATGCACATCACCACCTAGATTTTATCAAAAAACATCAACCTTGCAGCTCTGACATCCCACATCGCATCTAGGAGATGTCGGCACATTCAACTCAGTTGTTTTAGGGTAAGCCTGCTTTCCATGTCTTGTGTTGCATTTCTGGTGCTTTTTGTGTTTCACTTCGTATGAACATTGTCTATTTGATTTCAGTGAGTGCTTGTTGTCATTTTGATACATACTAGCTTGTACTAGCACATATTCAGTTTTCGTTAACATCTCATTGTTGTTGCATGCATGAAAATGTTTTTCATGAATGGTCACCAATTTGGCGACTCGCCTCACCCACATGCATGTTGTTCCATTTTCGGAACCTGTCATGCACTGTTTGCATGCATGATCATTCACTTATGATTACCCTTATTATTGCCATGCATGCGCATTGACATTCGCTTTCAGTTGCCTGTCAGCGAGTCTGGGCAGCCTTGGCCCAGACTCTGCCTCACCAAGACTACATTGCACAATCTGGAGAGGGAAGGCTCTACCTTCCTCTCCAAAAATGCACATTTCTACCCAGGAGCTATTCTCCAGGCTTTCTTTGCTCAAATCCGTGGGACAGTGACTGTTGGCCCAGAAAATTGTGAAATGTAGTCACTGAGCCTGCAACCATTGCCAGCTTAGATTTCACATTGCGCAATTCCAGTAGTCAGCAGACAGACTGGACTGTGCGTTGCACAGTTCCAGTAGTCAGCCGCCAAACTGGACTATGGGTTGCATAGTTCCAGTAGTCAATCAGCCTCCCAGCAACCCAAACTATGCCTTGTGCAGTTTTGATACTCAGTCTCCCGACCTCCTGGCCGAAATTACGTGACCTTCATGATTAGTCACACAAGTATGTTGCAAGTCAGTTCTCAAGTTCATTTTGGTTTTCAACTAATAGATTACTTTCCATGAGTGTTTCCATGTCTCTAGTTATCACAGATGCTCATCTACCTCTCAGCACCACAGGTACAATGGTTTCTAAGAGAGTAGAGTCGAAGACACCATTCAGAGCACACTTGGGGATTCAGTCGATCAAGTGTCTATGAGCTTTCCTACTCACGAAGACATCAAGTTGTTCATATACAAGGAAATCAATATATGACGACAACAACATCATAGTGAGAAGCATCATGAATAACAGCTAAAAGTAGCATACCGGATGCAACAAATGCAAGAGGAAGGTTGTTGATAACTCGAAGGTAGAACAAATTTGCAAGCTCAAGAAAATTCACAGATGATGAAAGAAACTTTGGAGACTTGGGCTATGAGGTGACAGTGTGACATGAATATCGCGTGAAGACATGGAATGGAACAAAGAAGGAATTGCATGTGTTGAAGCAGCAACTCAAGGAAGAACATGAGCTACACAGAGAAGCGAATGAGTTGCAGCATGAATAGGAACAACAGGGGGTGCAACATGCACTCACAGATCAAACTGCACTTGTACAAGTTATAGATCCATCCCAGCAACTAGCATAAAGCAGACATGGTATGCAGTGTTGTTGATTGGATGCAAGGGATTCAGTAGCATGCATGTCATTGTGCGCACGCATGTGATCCAACCCATTCAGCACACTCACTAAGGTGAACAATAGAAGCAAGTCTTTCTAAAGTTGAGCATGCAGTTGACAGTTGATGTTCATGACCACCAACACACACAAGAAGATCAACACGAACACTACGCATCAGTCTGTTGCTAGTTTAGCCACACCCAAGAAGACCATGCGTATATTAGCAGACAAGTTGGATGGAGGAGCCATACCCATGCACCTGGATGCAACAGAGGCAAGAGTTCACCTCAGCAAGATGTCATCATGGAGTGCATGCACACCATCGCACACGACCAAGCTTGGCATCAGCTCACCACCTTCACCATCACAAGCATGTCAAAGAGTTGGTCTGACCGCAATGGACTGAGTGCCAGTGATGCCTTGCATGGCTTGCTCAAGCCATTTTGTCTCACATGGGTACATGCGCATTGTAATGTAATGTCTTTTCAAGTATAAGTCAAGTGCCAATAGTTGTTTGTAACAGTCATAGAGTAGATGAAGAGTCATGAGGACAGAAGAACCGTCACAAAGGGGAATGTCAAGGGTCATCTGACCATTTGTTATAAATAGTCCCTCATAACTCATTGTAAAGGTTTTTGGTCAACCAAGCTTCCAATAAGACTATCTTGGAGAGAGCTTGGACAATATTATAATGAGCCTTGGCTTCTCCACTACACAGAGCTAGTATATCTCTTTGGAGGAGTAGGCAGTTGTGGCTATAACGTTTCGTTATCAGAACTAGTGGTTGGACATAGATGTATTGTATGAATGGAACTTACACTTCTTAATATAACAAGGGCTAGCACGTTTCATGCATATGTTTTATTGTATTCTATGCTATATAGTTTACTCTAAATGATATATGTATTGGTTTTCTTACGCATGCATGTATAGCTATCTGTGTATGTATGTATGAATCTTTCTGAAATGTGATGTTGGTTTAACCATCACTTTGGATTGCTTTCTAACGTTCTTTCCATGCTATGATGCATCTTCGCTCATGTATTCCCTTCTTAACTGTGTGGTATCACAAGTTTCCAAGGGGCGTACTCATCTCAACCCTCGTGTATTAGAACCTCTCATGCACCTTCCTTGGTTCACTGCAGTTGTCGCACCCTTGCTAGCAACAAAGTTATCTTAATTTCCTCTGGGTGAAATCGCGGTTAAGGAATTACTGTATGACCCATTATTGGGACTCCTACACCAAACAGTCTAAGGTCTAATTGGGACTTCTTACTGGGGAGATCCCCTTACATGTTGGAGGGTCCAGCACTGTCAACATTTTGGCGCTAGAAGGAGGGCAGATGACAAGTTGAGCCCTCACATTTGTTTTGAATCTCTACATATCTATCATGACTAACTACTGAGTTTCTCTTCCAGAATGTATGTCTTATGGAAACAATTTCAATATATTGGAAAGTCTATCAAATAACTTGTCTCATAAAACATATGATGGTGGAGGCCACGTAGCCTTGGTTAGGTGTGCGGTTTACACTGTAGGCTCATGCGAAAGACATTGATTCTTTGAAGAATACATGAGCTGTGCATTGTTCATCTACATGCTTCAAGGGCACCTAATGCACTAGTGTGCCACGCTGCCCAAAAAATCTATTCATTCTCTTGTTCATCTGGTCGCAGAGATAGACTATGCTTTCAATCACTTTGATCATGAGGCACTAGATCAAGAAATTATGAAATCATGAAAAGCACCCGATGAATCTGTTGATCTGTTTTACACAAAGTTTTTTAACCTTGCATACCGATTTCCTGAAGATGAAATTGACTGGGAATTTGTTTATGGAAGATTTGACTATCTTCTTCACATATCCGAGCCCCACTCAGCATACTTCGATGATGGAGCTACGTAGTTACAAGCAGGCATAGTTGCTATCAAAAGTGAGTGTGCGCCTTCACCTCATTAAACAGCTCCACCACCACAGAGTGATGTGGGAGATCATGCACACACCTATGTTGAACTGTCACATCCTCCCACCCCATCTTCTCTTGATATTTGTGTAGATTTGGATTGCAAGCCTGTTGATTGTCACATGGATTTGTTCCCTCAACCTCCGTCCCCACATTCTGTTGATCCTTCGAATTTTACTGTCATGTGTTCTTCCATTCTAAACTCCTCACCTGATGTGAACGACGATCAAGTTGTCGACAGAGTTGGTGTTATGCAGCCAACCTGCGCCATAATTCATGATGAGTGTGGAGGAATCTAAAGAAGAACCGTGGTGAAGGATGACTCCCTTCCAGCCACGCCTCATCTGCTTCATCCTAACATCCCTTGTGATTCTGCCACAGTTGATTTCCCCTGTGAAAACCCATTTCCAGATGTTTCTACTTCCGATGATTCATAGGGCATGTCAGATGTTAATCTATCATTATAGTGTGGAGAGGACACATATTCCTTGGAAAATCCATCCAATCTGTCATCTATCTATCCTGAAAACATAGAGGGTTAACATCTTTTCTTCCCATCTACCCCTGGCTGATTCATCAAATCATGAGGATGCCAACCAACATCCTGAATTTTTTGATCTTGGTTGTTGTGATCTATTCACTTCCTCATCCGATCACGATGTTGATTCAATCATTGTTAATCTATCTAAGACACTGGTCTACGATGATCTATCTATCAACGAAGTTGAAACCCCGCAGACTGTCGAGCCACTTCAGCTCGAGCTAATGGTTATGTTAGGCCCTCACTGTCGTGAGGTTGGTTTCACTTCCGGTCAGGAAATTGTTGAAACACTCAAGGCTCCTCATCACTCTCTACTTTGCATTGAATATCAGCCAAACACCTTGATTTCGCTTCCTCCACTCGAACTACATGATCCCATCGCTAATGCATTGGAGGAATCTTACACAACATGCACACATGCACAATGTAAGTGGTCTACCTTTCTCACGTTTGCTTGCTTGTTGCTGTCAAGAGAATGCATACACTCAACCTCTGCATGCAGTGTAGCACAACACCATCGCAATTCCAGCGATTGCATGTCATGTGCTTTCACTCATTTTTGTTCTGTGGATGATTTTAAACTTGGAGTGTGTTTGTCTTCATTGTTACATCTTTCTTGTTTGCTGGTTCACACAGGTGTCTTGCTCGCGAACCATGCCTTCACCAACATGGGTCAACCAATGCACCATTGGCTGCATTGGAAGTATCACTTCACATGAGATGGCCCATGCACCATTAGCTTAGGAGTAGGAGTATCATTTTCTTGCATTCTTGTTTGCTTACTTTCTTTGTTGGTTTGTTTGTCTTCTTGCTTGTTTTCTTACTTGCTTTTATTTTTCTTTTTCTTATGCTTCTGCTTTGCTTTGTTGTTTGATTTTTTTGTTTTCTTCGTAGGTTAGTTTCACATGAAACCATGTATGACTCTTGAAACAAGCTGGGTAAAGTACAAGAGGACTTGTACAACTATCAACATTTGGTTATCTGTTGTTTGGTCTCTTATGTAAGAACTTTTTGTCTTCAATCCATGATACATCAATGGAAAATACATATTGTTCGAAGTAAACCTTGGTGAAAACACAATGCTTTTGTGCTAACTAGTATCATCTACTCTAGTTGGTTGTTTTTGGGTTAACCCTTGTCAGCCCAGTCAAGTAGAGTAACATCAGGGAGAAAATCTTAACAGGCACGTCAGAGGTATAATAAACTACTTCTTTGTAGGAAAAACCTCTTATGTTCTCAATAAGTCGGGATCCCTCTTTCGACTTTGAAATGAATAAGTTTTATGTACAGTTACGAAGATGAAAAATGAAAAAAAAATGAAAAAGTGAAAAAAAGTTTGAAAAAAATGAAAATGAATAAGGCAAAAGAAGAGAAAGGCTTCCTACATAGAGAGGTGATGCAAGTAACTCCGTTGAGGTACTGACCAGGCTTGCTGGTAGCATAGCCATGCTTGTGTTCCTATGTGACTCCACTGGGGTACTGTCCAGGCTTGCTGGCAGCGAAGCAACACCAGAGATGAAACTAAGACTCTGACGACTATACTGCTTTTGCACCAATATACCCCTAGGCCCCAATCAAAACAACTAAGTTGACTTGGCTTGTAATGTGTGTCAATCGACCAAGAGATTGGCAGATGCTGCATCTTACAATCAAGAAAGTGTGGAAACCAAGACAAACTGAGAACTGAATAATACTTCCGAAGGTGTTAGACTTTCTTCTCACGAACAAGGTCCATTCAGAGAACTGGAGTTCTACCAGTGTGTTGCCAAGTGTTGTAGTGGCTACAAACACCCTCCAAAATTTTTCCTTAGCTTCCTTTTGGAGCCTCCCTACCAACCTTTCATAGTAGCATGTCTTGCTTCGCCAAGTACACAAGCTTCAGTGTTTTTCTTGCAGAAAGGAAACCTATCTATCAAAGCTTGATATTCGCATCCCCCTCACAGGCTGTTCATCCAAAATTGGTCCAGCAGTAGGCTGAGTAGCTCCTTCAAGAATTTGCACAAATTTGGAGGGAAACCAACCTTCCCTCCAAAACTTGTGCAATCCTAACTTGGCAACCTGTTGGGCCCCAGAATTGGGAAATTCTGCTGAACAAGATTCTCCCAGAAAATTTTTCATCCTTCCTAGTTGGGCTTCTCGGCCCGCAATTTGTGCAAATCTGGGTAGCAGTCAGTTGCTCTACCTAGAAATTGCACAAATCATCTGAGCAGCTAGCCCAGCTCCCAACCAGAAATGCGCATTTTCTCCTAGTAGTTGAGTAGCCTCTTGCATGTGTAGCAGAGTTGAATGGTTCCCTCTGGAACTGAACAAACAAACTTTCATGCATGGGCTACTTCTCTCAAGGTAGAATGCAAAGACATCCCTTGTTTCAGGGATCTATTTTTGGTAGGTGGAGGTCACATGCAAGGATCATTTCAGAAACCTCCCACCAAGTGTCGCTTTCCCTAGATTTGTGGCATGCACATCACAACCTCGATTTTATCAAAACACATCAACCTTGCAGCTTTGACATCCCACACCGCATCTAGGAGCTGTCAGCACATTCAGCTCAGATGATTTGGGGTAAGCCCGCTTTCCATGTCTTGTGTTGCATTTCTGGAGATTTTTGTGTTTCGCTTCCTATGAACATTGTTTGCTTGATTTCAGTGAGCACTTGATGTCATTTTGATACATACTAGCTTGTAATAGTACTGTTTCAGTTTTTGTTAACATCTCACTACTGTCACATGCATGAAACTGTTTTTCACGAACGGTCGTTCATTCAGCGACTCACCTCACCCACATACATGTTGTTCTATTTTCTGAATCTGTCAATCACCATTTCCATGCATGATGATTCACTTATGCTTACACTCAGTATCACCATGCATTCACATTCACATTCGCTTTCAGTTGCCCGTCAACGAGTCTAGGTAGTCTTTGCCCGGACTCTACCTCATCGAGACCGCATTGCACAATTTGGAGAGGGAAGGCTCTGCCTTCCTCTCCAGAAATGCACATTTCTACCCAGGAGCTATTCTATAGGCTTTCTTTATGCAAATATGAGGGACAATGACTGTTGGCCCAGAAAAATTCGCAATGCAGTCACTGAGCTTGCAACCATTGCCAGCTAAGATTGCACATTGTGCAATTCCAGCAGTTAGTAGCTAGACTGGAATATGAATTGTGTAGGTCTACTAGTAAATCGGCCTCCCAGTAGCCCAGATTGTGCCTTGTGTAGTTTTGGCACTCAGTCTCTCGACCTCCTGGTCGAAATTGCGCGACCTTCATGATCAATCACACAGGTAAGTTGCAAGTCAGTTCTCAAGTTCATTTTGGTTTTCGACTGACATATTGCTTTCCATGAGTATTTCCATGTCTCCATGTATCACATGTGTTCATATGCCTGTTAGTAGAAAAAGTACAATGGTTTCCAGGAGAGAAGAGTCGAAGACACTGTTCAGAGCACACTTGGGGATGCAGTCGATCAAGTGTCTGTGAGCTTGCCTACTCATGAAGACATCAAGTTGTTCGTAGATAAGGACATCAAGATATGACAACAACAAAATCACAATGAGTAACATCATGAACAACATCTAAAGGCAGCATACCAAATGTAACGAATGCAATAGGAAGGTTGTTGACTACTCGAAGGTGGAACAAAGTTGTAAGATCAAGCAGATCCACTGATGATGAAAGAAAATTTGGAGACTTAGGCTATGAGGTGAGGATGCGATATGAAGATCACACAAAGACAGGGAATGGAACAAAGGAGTTGCATGTACTGAAGCAACAACTCAAGGAAGAACATGAGCTGCACAAACAAGTGAATGAGTTGCAACAGGAACAAGAATAGCAGGGGGCAACATGCACCCATGGATGAAACTATGCCCGTATAAGTTATAGATCCATCCCATCATCTGGAATGTATTAGACATAGTGAGAAGTTTTGTTGATTGCATGCAAGGGATTCAGAAGAATGCATGTCGTTGTGCGCACGCATGTGATCCAACCCATTCAGCACACTCACCAAGGCGAAGACAAGAAGCAAGTCCTTGTGGAGCTAAGCATGTAGTTGACAATTGATGTGCATGTCCACCAGCACACACTGGAAGATCAACACGAACATTATGCATCAATGTGTTTCCGGTTTGGCCACACCTAAGAAGACCATGCACATATTAGCAGACGAGTTGGATGGAGGAACCACACTCATCCACCCGGATGCAACAGAGGTAAGAGTTCGCTTCAACAAGATGTCACCATGGAGTGCATGCACACCATCATGGACGACCAAGCTTAGCATTATCTCACCACCTTCACCATCACAAGCATGTCAAAGAGTTGGTGTCACCACAACGGACTGAGTGTCAGTGATGTCTTTCATTTCTTGCTCAAGCCATTTTGTCTCACATGGGTACATGTGCATTGTAATGTAATGTCTTTTCAAGTGTAAGTCAAGTGTCAATAGTTGGATATAACAGTCATAGAGTAGATGAAGGGTCATGAGGGTAGATTAATTGTCACAAATGGGAATTTCAAGGGTCACCCCACACTTTGCTATAAATAGTCCCTTATAACTCATTGTAAAGGCTTTTGGTCAGCCAAGCTTCCGATAAGACGTATCTTGGAGAGAGCTTGGATAGTATTGTAATGCACCTTGGCTTCTCCCTTACATAGAGCTAGTATATCTCTTTGGATAAGCAGGTGGTTGTGGTTGTAACATTCCACTATCAGAACTAGTGGTTGGACATGGATGTATTGTATGACTGGAACTTACACTTCTTAATATAACAAGATCCATCACGTTTCATGCATATGTTGTATTATATTTTGTGCTATCTAGTTTACTCTAAATGATATATGTATTAGTTTTCTTATGAATGCATGTATAACTATATGTGTATGTATGTATGAATCTTTCTGAAATGTGTTGTTGGTTTAACCATCACTATGGATTGCTTGATAACTTCCTTTCCATGTTGTGACGCATCTTCACTCGTGTGTTCCCTTCTTAACTGCGTGATATCATAGGTTTCCAAGGGGTGCACTCATCTCAACCTTCATGTGTTAGAACCTGTCATGCACCTTCCTTGGCTCATTGCAGCCATCACACCCTTGCTACCAACAGAGTTATCTTACTTTCCTCTTTACAAAATCGTGGTCAAGGCATTACCGTATGACCCACTACTGGGAATCCTACACCAAACGGTCTGAGGTCTAACTGGGACTTCTTACTGGGGAGATCCCCTTACATCTTGGCGGGTCCAGCACCGTCAACAGAATCTCAAGATAATGACTCTTGTAATGTCCCATCTTGTGGCAACTGTAACATTCAACCTTGCATAGGTCCATTTTCTTCTTTGGTCCTTTAAACTTCTTGAAGGTTCCCTTCTTCTTGTGATGAGAAGAATAAGCTTTGAGGTGTTTTCTTCTTCATTCTCCTTCTTGTTGTTTACCATCAATATTTTGGATTCTTCTTGACTACATGTATTCCACATTTGTTCAAATGTTGGAGTATCCTTCCAATTGTTAAGTCCTGATGCAAAAGCACTTGAAGATTTAGGTAGTCCTAAAAGAGCAGTAATTACAAGCTCCTTTTCTGGGACGAGTTCACCTATTTCTTGGAGCTCATCCCTAATTCTGGATATGCTTATAAAGTATGATGAAACAATATCATCATATCTCATCTTAATAGTTCTTAGTTCATTCTTGAGGCTTGTTATTTAACCAATTTTTTGATTGTGAATAATTTGGAGAGAGCCTCATACATTTCTTGAGTGGAATTTATGTTGGATATATATGGAATTAAGTTATCCTTAACTCCATCCACTATTACATTCATAGCCACTATTTCAAGTTCTATAAACTTTACTTTTCCTTGAACAAGATATAAAGCTTTGTTCTTTTTGAGAATGAGATCTATTCTCTTTTTCCAGGCCTTGTAGTTAGAGGCCCATTCTAATTTGTTTTTTCCCTTCATTGAGTTTGTCCTTGTTCCTATAAATAGTAGGCTTATCTTCTTATGTGATCGCATTTTTAATTTCCATTTTATTGATCTCCCTTTTCCTCGATAGATCCTTTAATCTACCTTTTTCTTCCTTCTTCACCTTAGCTCTAATACCATGTTAGAAAATCAGAAAGGAAGAAAGATTTTCTCTAGTTCATAATTACTTGTGATATCTTGAATTCTTATTTGTCTCGTGTTAATTCTTATCTTAGTTCATAAATCAATTACCAAAACCAAAACACAAAGATTAGGGATACCAGATATAGGCACTCAACTAGGGCTAAAACCCCTATATAGGGGAAAACCCAGTCAAGAACTCTTCATTTTCTAATTTAAATTGAGATGGACCAAGAGACTAGACCAATATACCTTCCTCCTCCACCAAGTCAACCTTCTAAGATGATATATTATTTTCTTCTTATCCAGTACCTTCAATCCAGTAATTTGACTTCCTAGTTGCAGAATTTGTACCCCCAACAATAGAATTTTAGCCCCCTTTCAGTAGCCACACAACTTCACACGTGTGCGAAAGAGAGAGAAAATTTCGATCTTTTATGCTTGAGAAAGACCTTCTTCTTATTTTTTATCCTTCTTCTCCTTCTTTCTTGAAATTCACACTTTTTCTAAGCTCAAAAACTGCAGATTGAACTTGTTGTGTGTGAGTGACAAATGAGGTCAAATTGTTTCCTTTATATAGGGATTTTGTTGCCCATTTTTAGGCCGACTTGCCTAGTTTTGAGGACGAGTTGGTGGAGGAGTCCTAAAAGACTCATTTTAATATAAAATAAATTTCTTTCTTCACAAATAATTCCCAAGAAGGGCTCTTTACATTATTACAAGGATAAGGACAATTACACAAATCCTAGAAGCCTGAAATGGAGGCTTTGACCTAAAAATAATTGACCCAAGCATGAAACCCATGCTTTAATAAGTCAATTTTATTAATAATAAAACTTCTGTTTCTTTCTTTGGATAAATATATTACATGATAATTCAAGTACAATTATGAAGACCGAACCTAGTTACATTCTTCAACAAAAACAAATGTTTAAATGCCATTTTCCCTTAAGTTTTGCATGTTTGAATTTAAATCATTTCATAATGATGGAAGATTGGTAATAAATGTTGTTTATTCATTATTTTAATTTGGCAGTTGTAAACAAAGATTTTATCTTAATAATATTCTTAGCCTCGTGGGCAAATTTCCTAAAAATGGATCCAAATATGCTCTTGAAGGACTCCATAAACCAACAAAATCATGCCAATGGATCCAAATTTTCTCCAAAGCACTCCTTAAGTCTTCAAAAGTTCTTAAGATCATCCAAAGATCTAAGAAAGTGAGGGAGGAGAGCCCTTGGAAGGGCAGAAATGCACTATCGGGAGCCAAAAAACACTTCAAAATCATGAAAAACCATGTATCGGAGGCCTAAACTCAAGAATGCACAACAGCTGTTAGATTTGGCCAATCAACAGCCCAGATCTAAGCAGAAAATCACAAATCGGAAAGTAGAGAGGACTTCAGGTTGGGCGGAAGGCACCACCGATCAACGATCTCCGATGATCGGATCGACAGTCGCAATCGGTGGTCGCAGACAGTCGCAATCGCGGTCGCAGACAGTGGCAATCAGTGCAGACGATATGAAAATGGTGATGACAATCGGTGATTCAACGTGGACCGTCGATCACGTGCACAGATCAACGGCTCATGTCGCACTGCGAATATCACTATCATCGAAAACCAAAGAGATAGGGCCTTTACATATATATATATATATATATATATATATATATATATATATATATGCATGCAAGCTGATGAGCCGGACCCGATGACATTATAAATGATTTTTCATAAGATTTCAGGTCCAGCCAAAGCCTTGTTTTAATGCATTTTTTGTGTATTTCGTTATATAATGAAATACAAAGGAACCTTGGGGCAGTGCCGATTGCGATGAAGCCCGGACCCGAAAGGGTTTGGGAAGTAAAATAGATATTATTTGAAATCTGCCAAAGCCCATTTTTCAATGTATTTTTGTATTTTTGTTATATAATGAAATACAAAGGGGAGACATAGAGCGGCATCAATGTGATGAGGCCTAGACCTGAAAGGGTTGTGGAATGAAATAGATAAACATTTCAAGTCTGCCAAGGCAGTTTTTTCATAATTTTCAATGTTTCGACATATTTCCAATATAAAGGGAGATGACAAAACTGGCAGGATTTCAGAGGAGCCAAAGGCGATTAGTGGATTAGGCCAAACTCCACCCGATTTCATACAGCAGCCGCCACGTGTTCAGGACGAGGAGAGAGAAAACCGCCCTCATCGGGTGGTTAATTCCAGTACAAAAGAGGCGTCCGAAATGGGTCACCACCGTTGGATATAAGACTCCCAAATCAATGGTGGAGATGTGTTATCACTGCAAGGGCGGACCCGAGAGGTTAATAAACTATTTTTGAGGACTTTTGAAGTCCAAAATACACAGAGAAGGGGATTTATCAGTGATTGCAGCGTTTTCTGTGTAAAAACAAAAAACAATCAAAGGAAACCTTTAAGGGGATTACAGAGGCCCAAAGACCCATTCCACTACATGGCAGAGTCTGGGAGGAAGGCTGCCAAAAAATAGAGACCGGAAAGGGAATAAAAGGGGCCACAGAGCAACACAACACGACACAGCCACACCAAAAAACATTATGGGGCATCTTTGGCACGAGAGAGCTCCCAAACAGCACAACAAGCTACCCAAAATATCTGAATGCGGTTATTCTTCTGTCAAAAGAAGAAACCTCTGAGCCCATGCTTGCCTAGAGGGAATCAAAGTTTTTAACAAGACAGATCAGATAGATTGAGACCTCTTGAGCCTTAGAAGGCTTCAGAGCATTGTAAAAAGCTATAAATATCTGAAAGTAAGATGTAATATAGGTTTAACTTCTGGAGACTAATGAGGCTTTGCTACTCAACCTTATCATCTTCAATTCATTAGTAATACAAGCTTTTTTTGTTGTTATATGTTCAATGTCCATTTCTCTTATGTTATAAGCTTGCACTTGGATAGTTTATTCATGTTTCTTTTGTATCTAATGCCAGATAACTGTCATCTTATCTTTGCATTGATAAATTAGATTTGCAAGCTTTTTTACTGCCTGTACCTAGCCATTCATATGTGGTCATATATGCATATGCTGGTACAGTCAGTATTCTCCTTTGTTGCCTGTAGCTAGCCATTCATTTATGTTTATGTATGCATCTGCCGGCATGGTCAGTATTCTCCATCCATTCATTGAATCTACAAACTATTGAGCATTAGCAGTCTAAAGCCTTGTAAGCTGAGGGTGTTCATGCATGTCTTGAGTAAAAACATAGTTGAAATGGTTATTTGGCTTGATCCAAAATATCATTTATTCCAACAGTTTAGAGAACAATATTGAAGATTATATGTTACCAGGCATCTCTGATCTGCAACCTAAAAGAGTTTCATGGAGTGATAACATAATTAGTGTCGTTGACGGGGAAAGGAAACTGAAGCTCAACTTCCCTGGGAAACGACATTGATCTAGCTTTGATGATAGACAAAGTCTGGGCACTTTTTTGGTTGTAATCATCTATTTAGCGACTCTACTGGAGGCCGAACCTCTTGGAAACTCCACTTCATAGTTCTTGCTCAGTTTGTGAGGCATACTCGGAGAAATCCTTAGAAGCTACAAGCTGACCTAGTACTTGACCCTGAAAAAATCATCAAAGAGAGAAAGGTATTGCAGAAAGGAGCATGAGGTTCAGGTAAACCTAAACAATCTCCTATATCTCTTCAAGAATGACCTGTGATAGAACAAATACATGTTGAGAGTATAGCATCTAATACTATCAGTGAAGAAAAACTCTCAGAGATTCATAAAGCTCCTTATTCTTTAGGTTATCCTTTTTCTTTAAGCCCAAAGGAAACCTCACCTCCTATCCATCATACTCCTTTAGTCTTATCAATCACTCCTCAGCCCTCTATCATTCAGACTACCAATACTCTTTTAGCCACCACAACTATGGCAGGTCCACAAGCACCTACGAAAATGGAAAGAATCATAGCTGAAAGGTATGGACCTCTAATACTACCCACTCCTTTGAATGCCATGCCTACTAGAGAATATCAAAAATATAGGTCTAAGTTCACTGGGACTTAAGGTGTTACTGCTGAAGAACATCTTGAGTCATTCTATAACTATGTTGATAATCTGGACATTAGTGAAGATGATGTGTGGATGAGAGTCTTTGTCCAAAGCCTATATGGAGAGGCTAGAAAGTGGTTCAGAGAACTAAACCCAAGATCTATCGCACATATTGAAGCTTTACATGATGCATTCCTAAAGCATTGGTGGGATAAGAAGGATCTCCTCTACTACCACACTGAGTTTGGGAACTTAAAGAGAGAAAATGGTGAGTTGTTGTTTAATTTCAATAAGAGGTTTAACCTTATGTACAACAAGATATCAACTGAAGTAAAACCCACTACTACCTCTGATAAACTCACCTATGCCATTGCTTTTGATTCTAACTTCTGCCTATTGTTGAGCGAGAGGCAATTTGCTACTTTGGCTGACATGCAGGATGTAGCCTTGGAAGTGGAATCAAACATCATGGCTGCAGAGAAGCTCATGGGAAATGTTGATAGAAGGAGATGGAGGGGCGAGTCTTCATCATCCTCTGATCCTAAGATAGATAAAATGACCAAAATGATCGAGTCATTGGCCTTTGAAATCTCCAAATTGAAGGTTGAACAACACCTGGGGAAAGGAAGAGTGTCTAATACCTTTGCTCCTAGAAATCCAAATCCAAATCCATATAGAAGAACTAATGAGCAGTTGTAGATTTTGTAAAGAAACAAAGATGCCAATGAAGACCAAAGGGTGAAGGCTCCTTTTGAAAATGCAATCATGGAAGAAGAGCAGTTTGAAGAAGATGATGAGATCCATTGTCTGGAAGACAAAGGAAATGCTTCCTTTTTGACCTCAACTACCTATGAAATGTCATTATTCAGTGACTAGATCAGCCAAGAATGGGATGGTGCAGTTGTTCTACAAATTGAAGACAAACAAAAATATAATCTGAGGTCAAAGATGAATAATGCCAAGGAGACTCCTATTCATAAAGCCATTGTCCTTGCAGAACAACAAGCTAATAAGCAGAAGCAACCAGCAATTGATCTTATCATCCTCAAAGCTCTAGCCATAGAGGTAAGAGGCCTTGACAAGTCTCCTTCTTCTTTCAATTTTCAATCAGAAATTCAAAAGATAAGAATACCTATGCCTCTAATTGAACCAGTGAAGAATGAGTCCTTCAAGAAATCTATCCTTGAGGCTCTTGAGCCTAATGCCATCCAAGCTTCCACTGACAATGTAAATATGCAAGATGACCAACCAACTATTATTCTCAGCCCAATGATTGAAAATTATGAAGATAACTCCCCATTATTCTATGTTTCTCTGACTATCCATGATATAATCCTTCATAATTGCCTTCTGGACACTGGAGCCAGCCATAATCTAATGCCCAAGGCTGTCATGGATAATATCGGTCTTGACATTACCAAGCCTTATTAGTTGCCCTCTATGCAGCTTAAAAAACCAGTTTTCCAGATCACAGAGGAAGAAGGCCCACAGATTTGGGACATGTTCTTTGATGGGGCTTGCTCCAAGGAAGCTGCAAGAACAGGTGAAGTCCTCATGTCCCCCACAGAGGAATACATTGATTCATCTTTTATATTAACTTTTCAGGTCACAAATGACACAGCAGAGTATGAAGAAGACCTTATCATTCAGCAAGTGTACAAAAAATTCAAAGAAAAACATCCAAGGTTGAAAGCATACAGAGATGAGGTAAAATATAGACCATCCTTGCTTGACAATTTCAAATGTAGGAAATTTTTTGAAGTAGATGATCAAATTAATAGGTTTTTGCAAGTCTTTGATGAATTTGATGATATGCACATTGACAAAGAGAAAGCAACCTTTGATAGAAAGGTAAAAAGGGTCAATTTTCAGTCTGGTGACTGTTTTCTCAAAAGGGATGCATCAAAGGAAGGCTATATTTTTTATGGCCCGGTCAATGGGTTGTTCTTTGAACTTTATTTTAGTTAAGGCTTTCAAGCCTTGGTATTGTAAATATGTTGCTTTCAAGTTTTATTTCATGCTAAATAGACTCCATGCCCAATAAAACACTATTGGAAGATTTGATCTTGTTTTTTACAGGAAAGGCATTGTTTTGTAGTTCTTGAAACTTCATAGGGAGGATTTCATCCCCAGAAGGAGCCAATGTTAGCCTCGTGGGCAAATGACCCAAAAATGGATCCAAGTATGCTCTTGAAGGTCTCCATAAATGAGCAAAATCATTCCAGTGGATCCAAATTTGCTCCAAAGCACTCCCTAAGTCTTCAAAAGTGCTTAAAATCATCCAAAGATCCAAGAAAGCAAGGGAGAAAAGCCCTTAGAAGGGTAGAAATGCACTATCGGGAGCCAAAAAACACTTCAAAATCATGAAAAACCATGTATCGGAGGCCTAAACTCAAGAATGCATAGCAGCCATTAGATCTGGTCGATCAACGGCCCAAATCTAAGTGGCAAATTGCAAATCGGCAAGCAGAGAGGACTTCAGGTTGGGCAGAAGGCATCGCCAATCAGCGATCTCTGATGATCGGAGTGGCAGTCGTAATCGACAATCGTAGACAGTCACAATCGGCGGTCGTAGACAGTGGAAATCGGCGCAGACGATATGAAAATGGTGATGACAATCGGCGATTCAACGTGTACCATCGATCGCGCCATAGATCGACGGCCCACATCGCATTGTGAATAACGCTATTGGTAGAAACCCAAGGGGCGAGGCCTTTACATATATATGCATGCGACACGATGAGCCGGATCCGACGTCATTATAAATGATTTTTCATAAGATTTTAGGTCCGCACCAAAGCCTTATTTTAATGCATTTTTTGTGTATTTCGTTATATAATGAAATACAAAGGAACCTTGGGACAGTGACGATTGCAATGAAGCGTGGACCCAAAAGGGTCTTGGAAGTAAAATAGATATTATTTGAAATCTGCCAAAGCCCATTTTTCAATGTATTTTCATATTTTCATTATATAATGAAATACAAAGGGGATACATAGAGCGGAATCAATGCGATGAGGCCTAGACCCGAAAGGGTTCCGGAATGAAATATATAAACATTTCAAGTTTCCAATGTTTCGACATATTTCCAATATAAAGGGAAATGACAAAATTAGTAGGATTTTGGGGGAGCCAAAGGCGATAAGTGGTTTAGGCCAAACTCTGCCCGATGCCATACAGTAGTTGCCATGTGTCCAGGACAAGGAGAGAGAAAACCGCCCGATGCAGTACAAAAGAGGCGCCCAAAAAGGGTCACCATCGTTGGATCTAGGACTCCCAGATCAATGGTGGAGATGTGTTATCACTACAAGGGCAAACCCAAGAGGTTAATAAACTATTTTTGAGGACTTTTGAAGTCCAAAATACACAGAGAAGGCGAGATTTATCAGTGATTGCAACGTTTTCTATGTAAAAACATAAAATAGTCAAAGGAAACCTTTAAGGGGATTACAAAAGCCTGAAGACCCATTCCACTACATGGTAGAGTCCAGGAGGCAAGCTGCTAGAAAACAAAGACCAGAAAGGGAATAAAATGGGCCATAGAGCAACACAGCATGAAATAGCCACACTAACAAACATTATCGGGCACCTCTGGCATGAGAGAGCTCCCAGACAGCACATCAAGCTATCGAAAATATCTGAATGTGGTTATTATTCTGTCAGAAGAAGAAACCGCCAACCCATGCTTGCCTAGAGGGCATCAAAGTTGTTAACAAGACAAATTAGATAGATTGAGACCTCTTGAGCCTCGAAAGGCTCGAGAGCATTGTAAAAAGCTATAAATATCTGAAAGTAAGATGTAATATGGGTTCAACTTCTGGAGACTAATGAGACTTTCCTACTCAAGCTTCTCATCTTCATTCATTAGTAATACAAGCTTCTTTTGCTGTTATATGTTCAATGTCCATTTCTCTTTTTTTCTAAGCTTGCACTTGGATAGTTTATTCATGTTTCTTCTGTATCTAATGCCAGATAACTGTCATCTTATCTCTGCATTGATAAATTAGATTTGTAAGCTTCTTTACTGCTAGCCATTCATATGTGGCCATATATGCATCTTCTGCTACAGTCAGTATTCTCCTTTGCTGCCTGTAGCTAGCCATTCATTTATGTTTATGTATGCGTCTGCCGGTATGGTCAGTATTCTCCATCCATTCGTTGAATCTACAAACTATTGAGAATTAGTGGTCTAAAGCCTTGTAAGCTGAGGGTGTTCATGCATGTCTTGAATAAAAACATAGTTGAAATGGTTATTTGGCTTAATCCAAACCATCATTTATTCCAATAGTTCAGAGAACAATATTGAAGATTATATGTTACTAGGCATCTCCAATCTGCAACCTAGGAGAGTTTCCTGGAGTGATAAAAAATACTAAAAATAATTATAAAATAAAATAGACATTTTACGTAATAATTAACACAATAATTTTTATTTATTTATTTAGAAGAAAACACTCAATTTATAACACATCCATAGGTGATAATGGAAAATTGAGTAAATTTTCTTTCAGTGTTTGTTTAATTAAGAAGAGTTTGATTACAATCAAATTTAAGGTTAAAAGTGCAGTTCCTTATGATATCTTGTTAAGTGAAACAGGGACTGCTCTTATTGAAGCAATGCTATGGTGCGAGTCATAAGGTATTTAAAAAAAAATGAGAAAATGGAAGAGGATAGATGACCTAAAGTTGTTTTTAATGATAGATTGTGCAAGAGCAAAAAAAAACTTGGATACAACAAAATGAAAAGTGGTTTAGTAAATGGGGTATTGGCTTGAATGTGTGTCCCATAAAGAATAAAGAGAAAAAATATTTTGTTATGGAAAAGTTCCACAACTGTACTTGGGATAAGGAGCTAGGAAGAAAGAAAAATTACTATATTGAAGTCATTGTTTAATCCCACTCACAGTCATCAACCAAACACATACATAGAGGTTGATATCTCTTGGAGAGCCAAAATTATTATTGCTCAATTAAGGACTAATTCTCATCAACTCCGTTGTGAAACGAGGCACTAGAAAATGCCAAAGGAAGTGTGGGAGGAAAGATTTTTGTTCTTCCAGAAAAGTGGAAACAAAAAAACCATTTCATTTTAGAATGTGAGGCCTTCAAAGACAACAGGAAAAGTTATGTAGATATGCTGGCAGCTAGCTCTTGCGATAATCTATTTAGTGAGGGGTTTGTCGAGAAGCTCAGAGCATTTATTTTGAAGCTTCACAAAAAAAGGGCCGAATACATCAAGCAGATGAAGAAGAAATTTGTCCCATAGGTTATCTTTAACCTCATGGATGTTAAAAATAATTTATTTCTTTCTTTCTATATTTATTATATGATGGACAAGGTACCAATTGAACCCCTTCAAGGCACAAGGATGAGAGTTCAATTATGATGTATAAATACTTGGTTGGTTTTTAAATGTCTTTCTAACCTTCCAATTTTTTTGTAACATACCTATCTCATTGATGTTTTTGACATGTAGATTTATGTTTTGTGACATTATCGAAATGAGCAATCGACTTACTACTACTAGTCCTCTGTATGTGTGTTGGGTAGACATCCGGCAGTGACCATGATGCCTGTTAGATTGAAGATGAAAATATTGGCGGGGGCAGTTAGGGTAATCACCCACCCCCACTGCAGCTCCGAAGCTTCGTTCTTGTCAATGCTTCTGGATGGGAGGGCTCTGATACCTGAAAAATTCAGAGAACCCTAGGTACGCCTATTTCCAGTGTGCCTTGTTGCAGACACCTCCTCATCCGACCACCCGGAGCAGTCCTATGGCCTGGCCACTTCACATTGGTTCTGTTTGTTGACTCTACCTCATACGTGAGGGTTTTGTCATTAGTATTTTCTTAGATGATTCAGTTTCCTTGCTCTCTCTACTGTAGCTACCGCTAGAGTCTTACTTTTCCCTTTTTCCTTTGAACCGATGAGAGTCTTTGTGTGGTGGGAACTTACCCTCCCTTGTTCATCTCTTAATAATATATATTTTTTTACTTGTCGTGTACTCCAGGTTTGGAGAGGCAACCCTGTCGAGCTTGCCACAGGTAAATGCATTAGTTTTAACTCATTATTCTCTAAGATAAATTTTGTTTATGCATTACCATTCGTTAACAAAATAGTTATTGACTACCTTCCTTGGAAGTTCTTACAGGTTCAGTCCTACTCTGTTTCCATCTGGCTCATCGCTCCCCATGGTTTTTTGTTCTTCTGTAATTCCCAAGTTCTAATAACTTTGATTACCCGGTACTTATAGGTTCTCCAAGGGATCTTCTATCTAGGATATAGGTTAGCCAATAATTGGCTACAATTAATATCTCATTATTGTTAGCTCCTCAGGATAACCCATACAAGTCACTCATTCTCGTCGTTATGCTTTGGGTTATTTATTTAAATTTGATAGTTTGTTGTTAATTGTTGTCATTATTCTTACTTCTGCAGGTGAGGAGTTTCACTACAGTCTTCTATGAACCATACAAACTTTGATGGCCCCAACTAAGTTCCCCTTATGATAATTTCTCCTTTCTTTAATCCAGGTGATGAAAATGTTTAATTAAGGTTTGTGTATGAAGTTTAGAGTAAATTTCTATTCTCCACCAAGAGGTTGATGTCTTAGACCCAGACTATTATAAGACAATTGATGTAGCTATTATTACATATAAATATATATTTTTAGTCATAAGATCTATGGCCCTTGCGCTGGTTAGGAGATATGCATTTATGCATTGGCTATTATGTCAAATTCTATCATAGAGATATTCTTAGCATACCATTTTTTTTTTTAAAGAATTGATATCACATGCATATATTTTTCTTCTTTTTACGTCTTCTTGGTAGCAGAGAACCTAAATAACTTTTTTGTTATTCAACAAAGAGTACCCATTAGCTGTTCAATATTTGCATTATTTCTTAGTTTGTGTAATTAGTATTAGTCCATAAAATGGTGTATGATGTTATCAAGAGTTTATTTCCTTAATGGTATATTCTAGCTTAGTGCTTTGTAAGAACATAAAGTGGTCTTTTGTCTCTCCAGTATTACGGTTGCTGACATAGTTCTCAATATTACTCGCCCTGTATTATTTTAATAATAATAAGAAGTTTTATCTTTTGTTGCGACAATTTTACTCCGATGTGGTTATCTGCATAAATTTGTTCTTCTTTATATTTTTTTTTTTATAAATAATTAATAGGTCGAATTGGAAATAAATGCACAACTTTTTTACCCATGGGGTTCGATTAGTGGTATGAGACTCTTTGAATTTAGTAGGCTTCCCCTTAAATGTCATGTTAATGAGATAGGGACTGCTCTTGAGCTGTCAACTTTGTTATATCAAGATTTTCACAGTGTTATCACTCAGTATTTTCTCAAGGTTAAAGAAATAAATAATCGAGGTAACTACAAACCACTTTTAGAGATCAGGACCTAGCCTTCCTGATGCTTAGAGAGATCTCTCTCTTTATAATTTAAGTTTGTTTTAGTTATGTGATTTTAGGCTAGTTATGAATGTTCAAGAGGTTTTTGATTTGTATTTGAGATTGGGTGGTGGGATCTGCTTAGACAAATGGATAAAATGATTTCTTTTAGACCATTGGGCCATGGAGTCAAACAAAAAAGAAGCAAAACTAGATTAACTCACTAAAGGGAACTTTTAAAGGGCAAGGTAGCAAAGTGTTTTTCAGATCTTTGAGACAGACGGGTGAAAGGGTTTCACTTGGGTTGAGAGAGCAGTTAAGGGTTCTCAGACCCAAATAATGAATGAGGAATGAAGGGGTAATCAAAATCAAAGGGAAATTAAGGATCTTTTAACCTGGATATTTATGAAATCAATCTAAACCAAAGAGAAATTAAGAATTATTTAATTTAAATATCAGAAGAAAACATTCAAATGCATAATTGTTAAGACAGAGTATAATTAAACAAGTTCTGAAATATCATTCCAGTCATAACATTTAGATTGAGAAAAACATTAAAGATTATGAATAACTTGAGAAAAATGACAACAACACATGAGAATACTTGTCTGAAATTCACTTAACACATGAATCCTTTGAAATGTCTAATTTTTATTCATCAATCCAGCTTGCTGACTCAACGAATGATACAATAACCTTCTGGGTCTTCTGATAAAAAAGTCTATAGAAATTTCTAGTAGAGTCCACCTCAAAAATACTTCAAATGAAGAAGTATTTATACAATTCTAAACTGAAATATCTTGAAAAAATATCAAGATTAGTTTTACAAATATCTCAAATTGTTTTACATTAATAGAACTTAAATAAAAGACACTCAAAACTAATGAATCTATTTGGAACTATATTTATGGATTGATGGTGACAAAGAATATAAATTCGAATTTGATAGCAACTCTTAATTGATGATGAGGCTTCCAAGTCACTTACTACCTCCTTCCTTTGTGCATTCTTCCCCAAAAATTCTACAAAATTAGGGTCCAGTGATACCTTTGTATATCTCAATCCGAGATAGATATGTAAAACATGAAAGAGGTTATTGTAGATACGTATATTGTTGAGATAAACCTCTCTCGATTTCCAAAAATTCATGTCCAGCTATTCACAATATTCTCTACAAAAAGTATGTCAAAAAAAGGACTTTACAAAGTACGAAAAATAGGTTGTGAAGATATGCATTTATCCCCATTTTTGTAATACCTATGTAAAACATGAGATAGGTTTTTGTAGGTTGGCCTTTTAGGAACACAAAACTGCTCCAGTTTCTCAAAATGCATCTTGGATTAGCCACAATAGTTTCTACACAATTATGATTTAAACAGGAAATTTCTGGAAAATGTACCATTTCTGTTCTGATTTCATCTTTTAACCTTAATTTTCTTTTAATTGCTTTTACCTTTACTTTGGATAAAATTTGTTGGGTCTGGTGAAATTGTTTTCATTTTTGTTTAACCCTTACTGCCTCTATGTTTACTTTTACTCTTTACCTTGACTGCTCTGTCTTTTCATCTATCTTCACTTTAATTTTTCATTCTGATACACTTTTACGGATACTCTTTCATCTGATACACTTTTACTTTGATGACCTGTCAATATCCTTCACTATGTTTTTACTTTTACTATACATTTTAACTTTTTACTGTGTATTTCAACAATAAATCATTTAGTGTTTTATATGTATCACCATATGGTAATGGATATTGATCAACGTTTTGCATGTTTGATCGGTTTGTCTTTTGACTGTATGCTCTGTTTGATTCCTTTGTTTTAACAGTCAATGTCTCTGTTTGAATGATTTCTTTCTCTGTTTTGTGTATAACTATTTTCTTCTTCTGAATTAAGGTTTTTAAATAGTTTTCCTTTCGAGTCTGTGAGTAAACAAGTTTTATGACTAGTATCAAAACTGTTTATCCAAGCTCTGGTCTTTTACTAATTACCTGCAAAATACAACAATTTTTTAATAAAAGACAGGTCTACGAGGAGGTGACTGGAGGCCGCATTGAAACTGGGAAGAACTATGGATAGATTCTGGAAGGTGCTCGAGAGGGAATCCATGGTGAAATCATATCTTAAAGGCTCAGGGTGGCGCCAGAGGGGTTTGATAGGTTTCGCTGTATAACTGAGTAAAAGACATGAAAATGAGGGTTTTCGGGGTTTTAACAGGTAATGGGTAAATTGAAGCGGAATTTTATATTATGAAAAGTGAGTGGTTTCAGATTTAGTAGAGAGGCAGTATCGGAAGCCATTGCACCGCTTTATCGAGGAGGTGGTATTTTGGCGAGGTCACCCGATCTACTTTAACGCTTGACACATAGCAGATGGGGGCCTGGGCAATACCACTTTATCAGGCTAGTAAAGTTCAGATATCAGATGAACCCAAAATGGTTGTGAACTGTTGGATTCAAGTGCTGACGATCGGACGACAGTCGGATGACAGATTAGCACGGATGAAATGGGAAAAGGTTTTTGAGGAGAGGGGGAGCTTTAATTCATGGTGGTTTGGGATTATTTATGAGTTAAACATGAGATTAAATGATTGGACAAAGTTTAATGAAGGGATTATCTTAACTTTCCCGAGAAGTGGTGAGTTAAGAGGGTTTTGTCGGGGGTATGGGATAAAAGTATAGTTGATAATTAAACTAAGGGTTGGGGTATATACAAGATTTATTTATATATGAGAAAAGGTATATCGGGAGCTATATTATTCTGTTAAAAATTAATATGAAATAAAATGAGCGGAGTGAACATACCAATAACCATAATGTAATATTTGTGCCTTTTCTTCACATACACTTATACTTAGGATAAAATCTTTTTGTGGGTATTTTGAGTGAAATGGAATTTAACATGGGGTATGCAAATGGAGTTTAACCTTAGGACACGGGGTTTTATTAGGGTAATGAAGGGAAATGACTTTTATGAAGGGATTTCTAACACTTGATGTCCATAAGTCATTACGCTGAGGGTTCAGTCCCACCAAAAGTCAAAGAAATGCTCTGAGTATTTATGACTTGAACGATTTTTAGTATAAGAACATACTTGTGCATGGGGAATTTAGTAAGTATAGGGATGAAATGAATGAAGGGAAGTCAATTAAATCAACTTGTAAACCTTTGTTTTTGCTTTCTTAATTGCTCACGCACATTGAAACATATGATTAAGCATGATAAATGTGCTTTTGTCCAATCAACTTTGTACTTCAGCATGTAGAAATTTTGAATAATATAACACTTATTCATAGAGATTATCCTGATTATACACTATTTGTGGAATGCATGCATAATACATAACCTCCTCTACTTTGATCATCAATTTTGCAGAATTAAGAAACAATCGCATGCGCACATTGAAACATCAATCGCACATATCAACACAGTATGTACTAGGGAAAACATACAGCTGAAAACCCCAAAATATCTATATATTATAATGATAGAGAACATGTAACAATACATAGTACAATACTCCTCACAAGTACTGAGTACTATCTCCACCTGCTACACACAAACTAGCTCAGATATGAATCAAGTCAGGTTCAAATCTCCTCCGCTATCTGCCTGCCTTTACTATACAATCCAATGTGAGAATAGAAATGATCCAAGCTCATTTTCCCTTGGCTTGTACTGCACAATCCTCATTGGAAATCTCCATCATTGATTGTGAAAATCTCATGCACAACTATAGTCACAACTGATAGCAGTCTCACTCTTTCACCCACCTCTAACACTTGTCTCCACTGAACTGTCCATGCACTGAGTTAACTGATGTATTCTTTAGTTGCTTTATGAGTTAATAATTAGTGAATTAATTAATAATTAATTCACATCACTCATCACTAGTGTATTCTGCAGTTAGACTAAATACAACTAGTTCAACTAAGTCAAACTGAACACAACTCCATCAACTCCACCAAAGTTAATCACTTGAGTTCTAACTGAATTCCATCATGCAATAGCTCAACTAACCCATAAGAAAAGCGTATTTCCTTCTGGTAGTTGCATGTTCCACATTCGTAGCTCAAACTGAAGTGCTGCAAGAGGATAAGATAATGTTTATAGTCCAAATACTATTAAGAGCTAATAATATTCGACTATTCTATTTTTAGACTGGTAGTCTAAAAATAGACTCTGCCCATGTGTCTAAAAATAGAAGTCCATCTATTTTTACCAGCATGACCAATCATCCACAAATAGCATCCTGCAACTCATAGAACATGATCCATATGTCGAAAAATAGACATAGTCTAAAAACAGACTTTGCGCCAAAAATAGCCTGCGGGCCCACTTAGTGAAGGCGACTTATTTTCACTAAGCTCCATCATCTTGTTGCATTTTCAACACTCCCTCTCAAAAAGATATGGATTATCTGCAACCCCTATCCTGCAACTCTGGAATGTTCTGCATGCAACACATTTGCCCGGTCCACTTGCTGCAACAACACTTGGAACAAAAACACTCCCAAATGACCACTCTGTTGAGCTAGGAACATACTATGATGCTGAAGCTCTACCTACTGTTGACAAGTGCTCCCTCTCTGAAATCTGCGATACTGCAACATCTCCATGCATCTCGCACCATTTCACACTCTCTGTGCCAACTAGCACTGTGCAAAACACTTGTGCCTCTCGCATTGATGTAGCCTGCTAGCTATGCGCTGTCCTGGGATTCCCTACACTGTCTCTCTCTCCGCTGCTCCATCCGCATCTGTCTCTACCCAATCAATCAGTTCCTGCTACTCCACATCAGGGCTCCTATAACAAGGTCTCATCCAAGAGGTTGGGTACCTCAAGGATCCTGCCCCTCATCCTTGGGACGATCACTCTATATGGCCCCACCTCCTACCTGGAGGTATGGCTGCATGTGATCCCTCAGCCCACCTGGCTCGAAGTTTCCCTCTATTGGAGGTCTCCGCATGAGTAAATGTCTCTACTCGATCTCTTCTCAGCTTCCCTTGTTGTGGCTGCTCCACAACCTCCTGAAGCTACTGCACCAATCGTGGCTCCTCCACAGTCATCTGAGACTTCTTCTGGCTCTGCATGTTGAGAGGTAATATATGCTCCCTCTCAACCACCAAGTCTCCATCAGTTGCCTCGCTGCTCAAGGCTTTGCATGCATCTTGAACCTCAAGAGCATACAGGTTCTTGACCTATGAACCAATCTGCTTCACCTGTCTAGTGATGATGTGTCCAAGGAAAACCTTTCCCTTACAGAAGACTACATCATAGCCTCTCTCTTCCAGCATCGCGATCGACACCAAGTTTCTCTTCAATCCTAGTACATACTGGACATCGGTCAAGGTAAGGCGAGCTCCATGCTCCCTCTGAAAAATAACCGTGCCTACACCTGAGACACTATACTTCTCATCATTACCCATCGCTATGAGTATCTGGAGATCTTTCTCCTCCAAAGTACTGAACAAACTCTTGTCACCGGTCATGTGGAAAGAAGCTCCACTATCAAGAAACCAACCACTTCCCACCATGGATGAAACCATACATGAAAAGAGTGTGAAATCCAACTCAAACTGTGAAGCAAGTGCCTCACCTTCAGATCCTTCCCTGAATCCCTGCTTGGATTTCCTTCGTGGACAATTTGCAACATAATGGCCCACCTCATGGCAACAAAAGCATCGCACTTTCGATTTGTCAACGTTCTTCCCATCATTGGAAGAAATGGATTTGGAAAGAGAAACCTTCTCCTTCCCCTTCTTTGGTTTGGCAACCAAAGCGCAATTTTCTTCATCAGATGCCTTTGATGAAGATCCATCCCTGGTATTCCACCTGATCTCCTCTTGCACAAGATCAGACCAAAGTCTCTCCCATCCTGGGAATTTCTCCTGACCATTGACAGAGTCCTCATAGGAATGCCAACTCTTCGGAAGACCAAGGAGAGCCAAGCTCACCAAGTCTCATCATCGACAGTCACCCCCACACTTCCCAACTCATCCCGGCATTGGGTGAACTTCGTGAGGTACTTGGGCATATTGTCTCCATTCTCACACTTAATGTTTCTGAGTTTATCCTTGAGCGCCAACTTCCTCTGGTCGCTCTTGCTTTGTAATAAATCTGTCAATGCTTTCCACATCAAGTATGGAGAAGCCTTTCCATGCAGGTTGGATACAATGTGATCCTTCACGCCCTCCAACAATCCTTCGACACTTTGTTGTCTTCTTTTGCCAAGCCTCAACGTGAGCAGTATCAATAGGCTTTGGGACCTCAGCATCTATGAACTCCTTCAACCCATTTTCATCTAACACCGCCTCCATCCTGTCTTTCCATGCAATATTGAGCTGCCTTCAAGGGCATACTCCAATCGCAATTCGTTGAAAGACATTTCAACTTCGACACTAAGAAAACACTGCTGCAAATTCGAATTCCACCACCTCAAAACTCAACCGCTTTTGATCTAAAATTCGTGAGAACAAATTATTTCTCGTATAGAGATTGACTGTATGGGATTTTATCGGATATCTCACCTTCCAAAAGAAGAATGAATCCAGAGGTTACCTGGCCTGATTACAGACTCTGCCTGAAGAAATAAAATGTAATCAATTTCTGAATAATAGATCTGATGATCAACTTCATTCTGATACCATGTATAAATTTTGAATAATATAACACTCATTCACAGAGATTATCTCGATTATACACTATTTGCGGAATGCATGCATAATACATAACCTCCTCTACTTTGATCATCAATTTTGCAGAATTAAGAAACAATCGCATCCGCACATTGAAACATCAATCACACATATCAACACAGTATGTACTGGGGAAAGCATACAGCTGAAAACCCCCAACTATTTGTATATTATAATGATAGAGAGCATGTAACAATACATAGTACAATACTCCTCACAAGTACTGAGTACTATCTCCACCTGCTACACACAAACTAGCTCAGATCTGAATCAAGTCACAGGTTCAAATCTCCTCCGTTGTCTACATGCCTCTACTGCGCAATCCAATGTGAGAATAGGAATTATCCAAGCTCATTTTCCCTTGGCTTGTACTATGCAATCCTCATTGGAAATCTCCATCATTGATTGTGAAAATCTCATGCACAGCTATACTCACAACTGATAGCAGTCTCACTCTTTCACCCACCTCTAACACTTGTCTCCACTGAGTTAACTGATATATTCTTTAGTTGCTTTATGAGTTAATAATTAGTGAATTAGTTAATAATTAATTCGCATCACTCATCACTAGTGCATTCTGCAGTTAGACTAAATACAACTAGTTCAACTAAGTCAAACTGAACACAACTCCATCAACTCCACCAAACTCAATCACTTGAGTTCTAACTGAAGTCCATCATGCAATAGCTCAACTAACCCGTAAGAAAAGTGTATTTCCTTCTTGCAGTTGCATGTGCCACATCCGTAGCTCGAACTGAAGTGCTACAAGAGGATAAGATAATTTTTATAGTCCAAATATTATTAAGAGCTAATAATATTCGACTGTTCTATTTTTAGACTGACAGTCTAAAAATAGACTCCGCCCATATGTCTAAAAATAGAAGTCCATCTATTTTTACCAACATGACCAATCATCCACAAATAACATCCTGAAACTCATATACCATGATCCATATGTCTAAAAATAGACATAGTCTAAAAATAGAATTTGCGCCAAAAATAGCCTGCGGGCCCACTTAGTGAAGGCGACTTCTTTTCACTAAGCTCCATCATCTTGTTGCATTATCAACACAACAACATTTTTTCTACTTACCCATTACTTACCCTCACATTTTTCTTCACTTATTTGGGTGCTAGCAGATCCTTTTCTTTCCTTTTCTTTTTATAAAAAAAACTATCTACTTCTAACCTTATACCTTACAAGGGCTAAGATTAAACTAATGAGCTCCTTTTATTTTCTCTACCTATCTAATGATCTACCAAGATTAAGTTGTTTGGTCAAATTTTATTCTCTAACTATAAACATAAAATTCAAAGCATGAAATAGTCAAGATTAAGCAGTTTGACTACCATGGGTTGTGGCATGTATGATAAGCTTCACACAACCATTATTTGCAGAAGAAGTAAAATAGTAGTGGCATTTAGACTTGCATACTTTCATGATCTATTTTTGTATTTGGGGTTCATATATTTTCAATTTTTGATCTTTTCTTATTCTTTTTTTCCTTTGATATTTCTTTTAGGACACACCCTCTTTACATTTTTTAATTTTTAATATGGAAAAATTTTTCAGAAATCAAAGGTATGTACAATATTACAAGGCTTAACCTTAACCAATTCAAAATTATAAATCCTATCACTATAGGACTCTAATAGTGGCTCCACATGGGGATGGCATTTCCTAGCGAAATGTCAAGAACTTTAAGATCAGTAGCCTTTGAATTGTGACTGAAGTTACATTGTAAATTGTTCTTCTGTGATTTCTGCCTTATTGTATAATCTCTGTGACTAAAAATCTTGAACTGAAATCATAGCCTTTTCTACAAACTGAAATCTGACACATGTTGTACTGAAATCTGATCTGAAATAAACTTGCTGCTGAAAAACTGAATTTATTCAAACTGAAATCCTACCTACTTACTCTAATTAGTTGTCCAACTGCTGGTTAGGTAAAATGAAATAGCCAATGCAACCATTCAAGCATCATATACATTGGTGAATTTTGCTGCTTGTGCTTGTTTGTGATTAAAACTGAGATTCTAAAGCCAATTATAACCTTGTCAACAAATGAGAAGATAAGGAAATACTTGATTTCCTTTGTTGACTCTAGAAACTGTACAAAAGGATCTTCCAAAATATATACACTAATGTTTAACTGATCTAGGCAACTGTACAATTTTTCTGGATGGCCTCCATGCCATGAAAGTGAAATGTCATTTTCATCTTTATCACCCTGCAGATTTTTAGATAAGCTTTGTGATGTATTTTCTACTGATTGAAATGTTTGTCTGGTGAAACCTTTATCATCTTGATTTTGAATCTCATAATTAGATAATGGAGAAAAATTCGGATTACATTCACCATCTAACATATCAGCTATTGGATAATAAAATACGTGTAAGGATTGCTGCAACCTATTACATATGGGTTTTAATGGGACTTCATGTATTTCTGCATGCTGTTCATCCTTTTCTTTGGAGATATTATACCATATTTCCTTTAAAAACTGAAATGATTCAAAAAATAGTGGTATAGAAATTTCCTGTGTCATCTGATCAGACGTCTGAATAGAATTTGATAATTGCACTTGTGAAACTGAAGAATCTTGATTAAGATTTTCGTTGTCTTCTTTGTTGTCAATATCAATACCTAAATATTGTTGACTTTATTGCTTTAAAGTTTTCTCTGCTAAACTGAAATGAAGCAAAACAAAGAGGCAAAGAAGCTTCACTTATTTCTAAATTTTCTACACTTTCTTCTTCACTATCGTTGATATGAATAAGATGATCACTGTTTTCAATCTGCTGAAGCTGAATTTCTTTATTTCCCAAACTAGTTTTTAATTGCTCTGTAAAGTTAATTTGGATTTGAAGAAGATAATTATCATCATACTGATCATATTTAGGAAAATCATTAAGAGAAGTAATGTCTTCAAACATACACATTAGATCAACAACTTTCCTCTCCACATATTGCTCTATAAATCTATCTTCTAATTTATGGTAGTTGGAATTAGTAGGAATTTGTTCATGGTTATCAACCTCTTCTTTTTGTGAAATAAATGTCATAGTGATTTTGAACAAAAAAATTATCTTTCATGATGATCTTTTGTATTCTTTCTTCTATTTTTCTCACCAAAATTTAGAGTTTTACCTCTGCAATGTTGCTCTTTTCCACTCCTTCTTTCAACTTTTCTCTTCTAATTTGCAGATTACCTTCCACATTGTTATGAAACCAACTCAAAAAAATATAGAAAAGATAGATCAACGCCTTAGAATTCAGCCTCTTGGAGGGGGCAACCTCCTTTACATTACATAAATGAACAATTCTTGGATGATTCAAATGATAAAAACTCCTTTCTATATATAGGAGTCTAAGGAGTCACAATATAACCCAACCGACCTAACAATAATAATATAAATCCTCAAAAATAAGAATAGAGGGATTCTATGGGGCACAGTAATAACAATATGGGAACAATAGGGGTACAACAATATTAATAAGGGATACAACTACAATAGTAATGGGGTAATCACTAGTATTATAGGGACATAACATGCCCCTCTCCTTCAAAAAAGTGTTGTCCTCAACGCTTGAGTAGTTCTGGATGCTTCTGTATAAAATTTCATCCTCCCATGTGGAATCTTCAGCGGATAAGTTCTTCCACTTGAGAAGATACTTCGAAATTCATCGATTTCGTAGCTATCGAGTTCTTGTTTCCGTGACTGCTTCCGGTTCCAATATAATTTTTCCTTCCTCGTTAAGTTCTGGCAATATTGTTTGAACTGGGAACTTGTCACATATAACCTTCTTTAAACATGAAACATGGAAAACTGGGTTTAATCAAGAAGCTGTAGGAAGCTCCAATTTGTATGCCATAGTACCAATGTTTTGCGACACCTTGTATGGACCATAATACTTTGGTGATAATTTATTATCCTTCTTAGCTTGCTTGAGGGACATTTGCTTATATAGTTGTAGCCGTAGGAATACCTAATCACCTACATCAAAACTTCTTTCACTGTGATGTTGATCTGCCTGTTGTTTCATTCTATTCTGTGCCAACATAAGGTTATCCTTTAAGACTTGGAGGACTTGTTGTTGATGTTCAATGTGATGTTCCACTGCTTGAGCCTTAGAATTTTCTCTTAAATATGATGTGATGGATGGTGGCTGGTATCCATAAAGTGCCATAAATGGGGTCATTTTTGTTGCTATATGGAAGGAAGTGTTATACCACCATTCAGCCAGAGGCAACCATTTGACCCATTCTTTCTGTTTATCAGATACAAAGCAACAAAGATATCCTTCCAAACATTTGTTTAATATCTCAGTTTTCCCATCATATTGAGGATGATAAGATGAGTTATGAGCTAATTGAGTACCAATACAAGAAAATAATTATGTCTAAAAATTTCCAGTGAAAATGGGATCTCTGTCACTTACAATAATCTTTGGGTTTCCATGTAGCTTTTGAATTGTTTTCATAAATTCAGTAGAAACTGTACTGGCTTTAAATGGATGTGATAATGCACAAAAGTGTGCATACTTGGTAAGTCTGTCAACTACCAGCATCATGACACTCTTTCCCTCAGACTTGGGTAAACCTGTGATAAAATCCATTGAAACCTCCTCCCAACGTTGGCTTCGAATGGATAAAGGTTGTAATAGACTCGGTGTCTTAATTGTTTCAACTTTATTTTGTTGGAAAACCAAACATTCTGCCAGAAACTTTTGGAAATCCGATTTAAGGCCATCCAAAAAAAATTCTTTCTTAACCCTGTGGTAAGTTCTTAAAAATCCTGAGTGCCCACCTAAGGGAGAAGTGTGCAATTCCATAAGAATCTTTTGTTCTAGTTGGGAATTCTTACAGATGTAAAAGCGATCCTTGTACCATAACGAATCACTTTTCCAGCTAAATGTATCAAATGTATTGGAATATTGCTGTAACTTTCGAATAAGTGCCCACACTTCTTCATCATTCTTCCATTCCTCCCTTGCTTCGTTTATCCAATCTGGTTGGATAATAGAAATAGCGGACAACAATGCTTCCACATCCTCATCCTTTCTTGAGAGTGCATTTGTCACTACATTTTGCTTCCCTTTTTTGTAGATGATTTCAAAGTCATAACCCAACATCTTTATGACCCACTTTTGTTGCTCTTCAGAGAATAATCTTTGTTCTAAAAAGTGTTTAAGGCTATCATGGTCCGTTTTTACCTTGAAGTGTCTTCCAATTAGGTAGGGTCGCCATTTCTTAAGTGCATGGAGTATTGCCAAAATTTCCTTCTCATAAATAGCTTTGTGTAAAAACTTTCCCCTGATTGGACGACTTTCAAAAGCAATGGGTATTTCATCTTCCATTAAAACAACACCAATTCCATTTCCTGAAGCATCAAATTCCACAATAAAGGTTTTTGTGAAGTCTGGTGTAGCTAAGACCGGTGCTTGGCACATTACCTTTTTAAGATGTTCGAAGGCCTTTGCTGCTTCTGGAGTCCATGAAAATGCATCTTTCTTCAATAATGTTGTTAGAGGTGCTACTATTCTGCCATAATTCTTAACAAACTTCCGATAATACCTTGTCAACCCAAGAAATCCTCGTAGATGCTTTATGGATGTGGAGATTTTCCATTCCTTAATGGTTTTAATTTTGCTAGGGTCTACCTTAACTCCTTCATGAGATACAATATGACCCAGATATTCCACCTCTTGTACTCCAAAGAAGCATTTGGATCTTTTTGCATATAATTGTTTCTCCTCCAGTAGTTGTAGCACCCTGTCGACATGTTCAACATGATCCTTCCAAGACTTGTTGTAGATTAGTATATCATCAAAAAATACTAACACAAATTTTCTAAGGAAGGGTTTAAAAATGGAATTCATCAAACCTTGAAATGTAGAAGGTGCATTGGTAAAGCCAAAAGGCATGACCAAAAATTCATAATGACTCTCATGAGTTCTAAACGCTGTTTTCGGAATGTCTTCAGTCTTCATTCTGATTTGATGATATCCTGAATGAAGATCCAACTTGGTGAAGTAAATTGATCCATGCAACTCATCAAGTAATTCATCAATGATAGGAATGGGAAACTTATCTTTAATAGTGAGCTTGTTGAGCTCTGTATAATCCGGACACATGCGCCATGATCCATCCCTCTTATGCACCAATACTACTAGAGCAAAGAAAGAACTTTGACTAGGTTGAATTATACCAGCCTCTAGCATTTCTGCAACCATACGTTCAATTTCACTCTTTTGGGCATAGGGATATCTATATGGCCTGATGTTTGGAGGAACCCTTTCTGGAATCAGACGAAAAACATAATCATGACCATGAATAGGTGGGAGACCTTTGGGAGTCTCAAATACCTTGGAATGATTGTCCAAAACTTTTTGGAGATCTGGAGAAATAGATGATTCCAATGTGGAAACATCTAGCAAACATAATTGTGCAATTACACATCTTTGTTCCTTTTTTAGAAGCTTTGTCATACCGTTAGAGCTGATTATCTTTCCTGGTTTCCCTACAATACCCCTTAATTCAAATTCCTTTCCTTCTACAGAAAATTTCATGAAAAGTTCTTGAAAATTAAAAGCTATTGCACCCAAGGATTGTAGCCATTGGATTCCTAGAACAACATCGACACCTTCCATTGGAATGGAAAGCAATGGGCTAGTCAATACATATTCTCCCATGGATAGCTTGATATTATGGCACTTTCCAGAGCAATTTATCGTTCCTCCAGTTGCAACCATCACTTGAAACTTTGGTGTTGGATATAGGAAGTAATTCAATTCTTTTGCTATCTTACAATGAATAAAATTATGGGTACTTCCTAAATCAATCAACACTATTACCTTTTTCTTCTTGATTTGTCATTCTATCTTGATGGTTTGAGGAGTGGTAATTCCAGCCAATGCATTACAAAATATGGTCGGATTCATTTCTTCTTTATCTAGGCTTTGTTCCTGGAGTATATCCTTTTCTTTTGACCTTTCTTGTTCCTTTTCTTCTTCCTCTTCACAATCGATGTAGAATAATTTCTTCTAAGCACACTTATGACCTTTAGTGTATTTTCTATCACAACTGTAACAAAGCCCTTTTGCTCTTTTTTCTTCCAATTGTTGTGGTGTCAAACTTATAGGTTGTGGGAGACTAGGGGCAACAACACTTCCATCTTTATGGTTGTGAATGGTATGCTTCCTGTTTTTCATAATTTTGCTTTCCATTTTTCTTGCTAACCTGAATGCCTTCTCTAATGAATCAAGTTCCCAAAGGCGAACATCATGTTGGATATTATCCTTTAAATTCCCTATGAACACATCAATCCTATGCTCCTTTGGAATATTTTTTACCCTTATGTTCAATTTTTGGAACTCCTCAATGTGTTCCATTATTGAACCCTTTTGTTTGAGACTGATCAATTGGCTAAAAAATGTGTCGCTTTTTGTATCCTCATAATGTGCTGTCAATTCTTCCGTAAAAATTGCCCAAGTGATAATTTGTTTACGAGAGCAAAGCCATTGATACCATACAAATTGATTTGGTTCCAAATATAAAGTTGCAATACGTACCTTTTGTGTGTTTTGCACATTATTGAGATCGAAAAATTGCTCCATTTGTAATATCCATGTTGCGGGATCCTTGCCATCAAACTTCCTCATATCAATTTTTAGAATATGGTGGGTCTTCAGTCCAACATTAGAGTCTATGAAATTGTGATTAACATTTCTTTTTTTCTCATCATGAGTTTTCTTTATTACCCTTTCACCATTAGTAAGCATTTCTTGTAGAAACTTTGTCAAATCTGTATTCAAATTTGTCTTCGAATCTTCCATTCCTATCTTCAAATATATCTTCAAATCATCCATCTTAGCTTCCATGCCATTCATCTTAGCTTTCACACCCTTTATCTTAGATTCCATGCCATTTATCTGAGCTTCTGTTAGCTTTTGTGAGAGTGACATTTGTTGCACTTGGTCTTGTAATTTTGATATATCATGTAGCATTTCTTCCTCTTCTTTATGAGTCATGCTAACGCTTTCAGGTTTCTTACTAGATGTTTGCATTTTATTTCCTCAAGGCATCAGTTACCGATAATAATGCTCTACTATTCCCTTTGAATTCTTCGAAATAATTTTTCAAACCAAGCTTAAGAAAAAATTTAAAAAAATCTACACACCATTTTTCACTTTGTAGGAGCTTGATATTTTCTCTAATGTATCTCTATAATTTCGGATCATCCAGTTTTGAAATTGCAACCTATAGTAGCCCTCTGTGTCCTCTTTCCAATGCCACCAGTCTTATCCAAATTGGATTCTCCAAGGAAGAGTTATGCCAAATCTCCCACAGTGACCTGATTATAGACTAGTTCAGTAGAGCGAACTTGTACGGCGTGCCATGAGTCATTGGCTCGACCTTTTTCCCTGAAATATATATACAAGAAACTATAGTCCATCATCTTTCTGTGCCTTCTGATGAAATTTGAATCCGATGCTCAGAGAGAAAGTTATAATGATTTTCCCCAGGTCACCTATTTGGAATGTAATTCAGGAGTCTGCAAAAAGACTAACTTCCTCAGATCATATCTCCGCTAATATAGTGCGAAAAGCTCTAAAATTCAGACCTGAGGTTCTGTGCGATTTCTTCTCAAATGGGTGTTTTTTAGCTTCTAAAACATTGCAGAAAAAAGTTATAGCGAAAATGCCACAATCATCTATTTGGAGCAGCGAAACCCTAGAATCCAAAGCTCTAATACTAAATGCTATGAAACCAGCTCAAAAAAAGATAGAAAATATAGATCAATGCCTTAGAATTCAGCCTCTTCGAGTGGGAAACCTCCTTTACATTACATAAATGAACAATTCTTGGATGATTCAAATGATAAAAACTCCTTTATATATATAGGAGTCTAAGGAGTCACAATATAACCCAGCCGACTTAACAATAATAATATAAAGCCACAAAAATAACAATAGAGGGATTCTATGGGGCACAGTAATAACAATATGGGAAAAGTAGGGGCACAACAATATTAATAAGGGATACAACTACAGTAGTAATGGGGTAATCACTAGTATTATAGGGACCTAACACACATCTACTGCAATGTTCTTCATTTGTTCCAGTGTTGAGGGGTTTCTTTCTCTTCGCTGAAATTATGTCTCTGCATCAAATGCTTTTGGATAATGTAAGAGAGCTGCATCAAGAGGAGGTTTTATATTTTATGGAATTGAATAATAGATTTGATTAAATCTGTCACAAAATTGTTGTATTGTTTCATTTGGATGTCTTTTCAACTGATTATATTCTTCTATGATCAGAAAAAGATTGACTTTGATTATCCATTTATCAAGGAAAAATTTGACAAACTGTTGGAAATTTGAGATGCTTGCCAAAGGTAGATTCGTGAATCAACTCTTTATTTTACTTTGCAAAAAAGAGAAAAAATCATGATAATGACATCATCTTCATCAATCTCAAATAAGTCCAGATAATTCTCAAAACCTTGAATATGTTTTTGGGTAGTGATACCATTCTCTCCATCAAAACTGGGGAGATATTTGTGATAGTTATTAGGGAAATCATGGAGTATAGGAGGTAACATGAGGGGCTTATATCTATCAGGAACTTTACAAGGTACAGGAATATGTACATGGATTGTATGATTAGTCTTGATTGTTTGATGCTCCTCAATCGGAAAATGATCATCATAAGATTTAGAAGAAAACTGCTCAAATGGATAAGGAGGATATATATTTACAATTTTCAAAGGAAAATAATCAAAAAATAATTTAAGATCTTCTCTAAAATACAATATACATTGAAAAACTTTCTTGATGAGAAAGAACATATTGTATTGGATAACAATCCAAGTTAAAAGCCTGATCTTTTCATACTGTTCTTTGAGGTTCATTCCTCCAGTGGAGTCTTGATTGTGAAATTGATTTGGAGCTAGAGTCGCCAAGTGGATGATTATAACTTTTTTGTGTCTGATCACTGTCCACCATCATAGATCAGATCTGGTCTTTGTATCATTTTTCTGAAGAAAATATTCTCTTCCCTAGTATGGTCGCCATTATGTTATCACTTAGTATTTTCTCAAGGTTAAAGAAAGAAATCACTGAGGTAACTACAAACCACTTTTGGAGATCAGGACCTAGCCATCTTGATGCTCAGAGAGGGCTCTCTCTTTATAATTTAACTTTGTTTTAGTTATGTGATTTTAGGTTAGTTATGAATGTTCAAGAGGTTTTTGATTTGTATTTGAGATTGGGTGGTGGGATCTGTTTAGACAGATGGATAAAATGATGTATTTTAGACCATTGGGCTATGGAGTCAAACAATAAGGAAACAAAACTGGATTAACTCACTAAAGGGAACTTTCAAAGGGCAAGATAGCAAAGTGCTTTTCAGATCTTTGAGACAGAGGGGTGAAAGGGTTTCACTCGGGGTGAGAAAGAAGTTAAGGGTTCTCAGACCCCGATAATGAATGAGGAATGAAGGGGTAATGAAAATGAAAGGGAATTTGAGAATCCTTTAACCTGGATATTCATGAAATCAATCTAAACCAAAGAACAATTAAGAATTCTTTAATTTAAATATCAGAAGAAAACATTCAAATGCATAATTGTTAAGACAAAGTGTAATTAAACAAGTTCTGAAATATTATTCCAGTTATAACATTTAGATTGAGAAAAACATTAAATGTCATGAATAACTTGAGAAAATGACAACAATACATGAGAATACTTGTATGAAATTCCCTTAACACATGAATCCTTTGAAACGTCTAATCTTTATTCATAAATCCAGCTTGTTGGCTCAGCAAATGATACAATAACCTTTTGATTCTTTTGATAAAAAAGTATATATAAATGTCTAATAGATTCTACCTCAGAATCCTTCAAATGAAGAAGTATTTATACAAATTCTAAACTAAAATATCTTGAAAAAATATCAAGATTGGTTTTACAAATATCTCAAACTGCTTTACATTAATAGAACTTAAATAAAGGGCACTCAAAAATAATTAATCTATTTGAAACTATATTTATGGATTGATGATGACAAAGAAGATAAATTCAAATTTTATAGCAACTCTTAATTGATGATGAGGCTTCCAAGTCACTTACTACCTCCTTCCTTTGTGCATTCTGCCTCAAAACTTCTACAAAATTAGGGTCCAGTGATACATTTGTATGTATCAATTCGAGATAGATATGTAAAAAGTGAAAGAGGCTATTGTAGATAAGTATATTATTGAGATAAATCTCTCTAATTTTCCCAAAATTCATCTCCAACGGTTCACAATATTCTCTGCAAAATGATTTCAAATACAGAACTTTCCACAGTCCGAACAATAGGTTGTGAAGATGTGAATTTATCTCCATTTTTGTAATACTTGTGTCAAAAGTGAGATAGGTTTTTGTATATTGGCCTTTTATGAACATAAACCTCCTCTAATTTCTCACAATTCATATTAGATTAGCCACAATAGTTTCTGTACAATTATGAATTAAACAGGAAATTTCTAGAAAATGTACCATTTCTGTTTTGATTTCATCTTTTAACCTTAATTTTCTTTTAATTGTTTTTAACTTTGCTTTGGATAAATTTTATTGTTGCTAGTGAAAGTGTTTTCATCTATGTTTAACCCTTACTGCCTCCATGTTTACTTTTAATGTTTACCTTGACTACTTTGTTTTTTCATCTATCTTCAATTTGATTTTTCAATCTGATATACTTTTACTCATACTTTTTCATTTGATACACTTTACTTTGATGACCTGTCAATATTCTTCACTGTGTTCTTACTTTTACTGTATATTTCAACTTTTTACTGTGTATTTCAACAGTAAACCATTTAGTTTTTTTATATGTATTAGCATATGGTAATGGATATTGATCAACTTTTTGTATGTTTGATCTATTTGTCTTTTGACTGTATGCTCCGTCTAGTTCCTTTGTTTTAACAGTCAATGTCTCTGTATGAATGATTTCTTTATATGTTCTGTGTATAACTGTTTTCTTCTTCTAAATTAACATTTTTAAATAGATTTCCTTTCGAGTCTTGGGGTAAACAAGTTTTTTCACTGGTATCAAAAATGTTTAACCAAGCTCTGGTCTTCTGCTAATTCCCTGCAAAATACAACAGTTTGTTAATAAAACATAGGTATGTGAGGAGGTGACCGGATGCCGTACTAAAACTGGGAAGAACTGTGGACAGAGTCCGGAAGATGCTCGGGATGTTATCCATGGTGAAATCATGTCTCAAAGGCTCAGGGTGGCGCCGAAAGGGTTTGATAGGTTTCACTGTGTAACTGAGTAAAAGACATGAAAATGGGGTTTTTCTAGGTTTTAACGAGTAATAGGTAAATTGGCGCGGAATGTTATATTATGAACAGTGAGTGGTTTTGGGGTTAGTGGGGAGGCGGTATCAGAGGCCATCGCACTTCTTTATCGAAGAGCTGACATTTTGGTGAGGTCACCTGATCTACCTTAATGCTTGACATGTAGCAGATGGGGGCCTGGGCAATACCACTTTATCAGGCTGGCAAAGGTCAGATATCAGTTGAGCCCGATATCACTGTGAACCATTGGATTCAGATGTTGACGATTGGACGACAGTTGGGTGATAGATTAGCACGGATGAAATGAGCAGAGGTTTCGAGGGGGCTCGGAGCTTTAATCTGTGACAGTTTGTGATTATTTATGAGTTAAACATGGTATTAAATGATCGGATATGGTTTAATGAAGGGATTATCTTAGCTTTACCAAGAAGTGGTGAGTTAAGAGGGTTTTGTCAAGGTCATGGGATAAAAGTATAGTTCATAATTAAACTAAGGGTTGGGGTATTATATATAGGATTTATTTATATATGGGAAAAGGTATATCGGGAGCTATATTATTATGTTAAAAATTAATATGAAATCAAATTAGCAAAGTGAACATACCACTAAGCATAATTTAATATTTATGCGTCTTCTTTACATACATTTATACTTAGGATAAAATCTTTTTGTCGGTATTTTGAGTGAAATGGAATTTAACTTGAGTTTTTTTACTTTTCATAAGCAAATGGAGTTTAACCTTAGGAAAATGGGTTTTATTAGGATAGTGAAGAGAAATTACTTTTATGAAGGGAATCTTAACACTTGATGTCCATATGTCATTAAGCCGAGGGTCCGGTCCCACCACAAGTCAGAGAAATGCTTTAAGCCTTTATGACTTGAAGGATTTTTAGTACTAGAATATACTTGTGGATGGAGAATTTAGTAAGTATAGGGATGAAATGAATGAGGGGAAGTCAATTAAATCAACTTGTAAACCTCTATTTTTGCTTTCTTAATTGCTCATGCACATTGAAACATATGATTAAGCATGATAAATGTGCTTTTGTCCAATCAACTTTGTACTTCAGCAACCTTTCTTTTACTTACCCATTACTTACCTTAACATCTTTTCTTCATTTATTTGGATGCATTTAAGCTAGCAGACCCTTTTCTTTCATTTTCTTTTTATAAATAAAACTATCTACTTTTAACCTTATATCCTCCAAGGGCTCAGATTAAACTGATAAGCTCCTTTTATTTTCCCTACCTATCTAATGATCTGTCAAGATTAAGCTGTTTGGTCAGATTTTATTCTCTAACTATAAACATAAAATTCAAAGCATGAAATAGTCAAGATTAAGTAGTTTGACTACCATGGATTGTGGCATGTATGATAAGTTGCACACCACCATTATTTGTAGAATAAGTAAAATAGTGGCATTTGGACTTGCACACTTTCATGATCTGTTTTTGTTTTTGGGGTTCATATATTTTATTTTTTTGATCTTTTCTTATTCTTTTTGTCCTTTGATATTTCTTTTAGGACACACCCTCTTTACATTTTTTAAATTTTAATATGGAAAACATTTGCAGAAAGCAAATGTGTGTACAATATTACAAGGCTTATCCTTAGCCAATTCAAAATTATGAATCCTATCGTTATAAGACTCTAATACACAGTTATAAGATTTCCTCATTTTTTTATTTTAGGCTATTAATAAAATACTTTTAGAACACTACAGGGTTTCAGTTGTCCATATCTTCCCCTAACTTGTATAACAAGTTTCCGTTCGAAACATTGACTCAACTCCATGCAAACTTGCACAACAATTGTTATTTTAGAACACTAATAGGGTTTCAGTTGTTCATATCTTCCCCTAATTTGTATTTCAAGTTTTTGGTTGAAACATTGACTCAACGCCATGCAAATTTGCACAACAATTGTTATTTTAGAACACTACACGGGTTTCAGTTGTCCATATCTTCCCCTAACTTGTATAACAAGTTTCCGTTTGAAACAATGACTCAAATCCATGCAAACTTGCACAACAATCGGGAACAATTCACAATTCAATACAATTGACTACAATTCTTGTATTATTTAGAAAAATAAAGTAAATAACTTAACTCCATGCAAACTTGCATAATTTACAATTCACAGTTCAATACAATTGACTACCGTTATTGTATTCTTTAGCAAGATAAGGTAAATCTTTCTGGTATTTATCTGTTCTCTTTTCCTTTTCATCCTTATTCAAACTAATCATCTAGCTTTTCATATAGGCGAAAACAATTCACAATTTTATTTCCAGAAACTAACCATAAAAAATAATTCACAAAAACCGTAACTTGTAACCAATTTTTCACCATAATATAAAGAAATATTTATTTGTTCAAAATCAGTTACACTGCCACGACTAGTCATCAATTAAGAGAAAATGCTCCTCCCAATGAACATGGTAACACAACCTAGCTCCCCAAACTGATTTTTCCCTTCTTAAAGTCAACCCGAATCCCAAAACGTTGGGGGTTGCTTCGCAACCATTTTCATCACCAACCAAGCTTGTTGTTCTACCAGAACATAGCATTCTGGGTGAAACATGATAGCTCTATAATAGATATCAATCCATTGCATCTCTATATGCCTTGAAGACTGAGCCATCGGAAGAAACTCTTTCACGAGCATTCTATGTGACATCTTAATCAACATTCTAACGATTATATAAACGGGTAAATTTCAAAGATTTTTATCATATATAAATATATATATAGAAATTAAGCCTCTTTCAAAGTCACCTTGGGGATATGCAAGTCTCGTGGTATCACATTCAGTGTATTAGTTCCCATCAAGTCACAATTTCCGTTTAATTTTCACCCTGTTCATGGTAAAGTTTATTGGTTTCGATCAACTCACAAGTTCAAACTTTATTGTCCAGTTACTAGTTAAAATTTACGAAGAAAGATGAGTAGCTTCTGTAAGTCACACCTCCCAGGGATTGAGGGTAGAAGCAATTTGTGGAATAGATAAATACTCATCAGATGTTTAAATTATATATATATATATATATATATATATATATATATATATATAATAAAATAATTTTTAAGAGAAAAATTAAATAAGTGGAAGCAATTTTTGGAGTAGATAAACAATCTGATCATATGTTTAATTATATATATAATAAAATAATTTTTCATAGAAAAATTAAATAAATAAATTCTCATTTTATCTAACCAACCCAACACTACACGTGCAAAACCAAGAAATTTTTATAAAGAAATGAATATAACCATTCGCCCAATGACTTATAGCCACACGATATAATGAATGATAAAACGTAAGTGTAAACTATCACGCCCATGCATTGATGATTAGTTGGTAAACTATTATATTTGGTCATTGATGTTTGCTTGGTAAACTATTATATCTGGGCATTGATGATGGAGAGGTGAGTTTTTAATGGTAACTTCATAGTAATGTGCATTGTTAAAACCGTTGTGGGGTTTATTTTCTAATTGCAAATTAACATTTTAAAGTTATTTTATACAAAATACCAGGAAAATTAACATTTATTAGTTATCTTAAAGAAGATACTAGCAAACAATTTATAGGGCTATTTTAAAATTTTGTTTAATTTTTTTATTTGAAAACATTATTATTAAAATATTTGTATATTTAATTAATTTTATATTAACAAATATTTTTATAGGTAGGGTGGATTTTTATCCCCACACTATATTATTATTATTATTATCTAATTCTAAGGTCACACCTAAGCGAGACACCAAATTGATATATGAGACTCTATTGTTTGTGGGACAAGGGACCCACTTCTGGGTAGCAATTTGATTGCTAAGTGTATGAAGGTGTTAGACTCAGTCTTGTCAGTCCTTTGTCAGAGTCAAATTCACCAAGGTTCATTTCTCGTCATTTGCAGTCATCAAATGCCATTTTGGTCAAAAGAGTCATTTTAACTCTTGAGTCCAGGGTTTTGTCTCCAAAAGTGTGAAATAACGCTTACAGGCCAGAGGCAGGCTCAATAAGTTTCTTATTTCAAGAGTTCCATCATCATTAATGCTCACAAATATTTCTTCTTCAAAACTCTGTTTTGAAGAAGAAATCGTCAATTTTTAATGTTTGCAATGAGTTGGTAATTTTATCATGGAATACTTCGTGTGTAGCCTCTCTTGATCCTTCGCCGAAGTCCAAAGGTCATCATCCCTGCACGAATCAACCAAGAGGCTATCCTTCAGTTTCATAAAATCGAAAAGGAAAACTTGCAGAACAGAATTTGTATTAAAATTGAAAAGTGTCGAAGTTCAGATGGTGTGCACAAATAGAAAGTCAAATCCCTATCATAAGAGACATTTCTGTGTTCTAACATCTCATTTTCATGCCAAACAACGTCAGAGAACTGAAGGGAAAACATGGAGAAAGCAAATTCAATGTTGGAGGTCGAAATTGTGTTGAAACGGAGCTGCGCGGCGCATAGGAAGAAGGCGTGGCGCACATGGGCCGCGCGACGCATGGGGCGCTCCTCCGCAGTGTGAAATTAACACTGGCGTGGCGCACTCACCAGGCACAGTGCATTGGGCTAGTGCATGGCGCAGAGGCCTGAAACAAAAATTTTACCACTTCTTACTCAAATTTCGCCTCCTATGTTTTGACGTGAATCTTTAAATTGCTTGTTGGGTTCGTTTGAAAGAATACGAGGATTTATAATGTCAAAAATGTCAACTCAGTATGGACAGCAGCGATTTCAGCCTTTTCGATCATCTGTTGCACAAACATAGTTACAACACCAGCAGTATCATGGAATGACAAGGACTGTATCTCCCGAACCTGCTCCTGCATCAAACAGTTGTGCATCTCAATAAGTAGGATTGGTTGATCAAAATTTTCTAGAGCCTTTTTACAGTACTGGTTGAAGAAGCTAGACGATCCACTATCTCCTAATGTACATACGTCGTCCAATATTGTTGAATGGACATCTGGGCTCATCTATGGGAAGGGTGTGGGAATTGTGGCACATCAGACACTGAATATGGAGTGATTCATATAGAGTTGGTTCCTGAGTGCCCCCCACGCTCTGTAGCATATATACTTGATCCACTATGATTACAACATTGTGCGGGTTACCGATTTTATCATGCAGAGAAAGTACAGAGGTTTGTTGCTATTGAAAGCATATCTGAAATGGCAAATCAACCAGGGAGAAGTAATGGTATTAACAGTAATGTTGGAACGAGTTCAAATAATAGTACTAGCACAAACACCAATATGGCGATGGTGACACACCCACCGATGGTGACACAACAAGGATTCCCATATGGATATGGATATCAGTATCGTTATCAAGAACAATTCTACGCAGGATACCCTCATGAACGCTCCTTTTCATACGTTCTTCCACCACCACAAGCTCCATCCATAAACATGGTTGTGAATTTAAATCAAGATGGCAAGAACCAGGGCCATACTAATAATCATCATGTCCACCCTGGTGCTTATCAATCTCAACCAGCAACACCACAACCACAACGTCAACAGTTACAATTGCAACAACCGAAACCAAGGAGACTTGAATTAATGCAAGGGAAAAGGTCCCAAAGTGAAAGTTGTGGGAGTGGGGATTTAGTTTTCTGGAATGACTACAACCTTCCAGAATTTGTCACTCGATATGCCAATGCAAAAAATTTTGTTATCAAATCTTACAGTAAGGAGCACGTTGTTAGAAGTATTAGACATGGAGTGGGGACAAGTACTTACAATGGAAACCAAAATTTAAATGCCGCATACACTGAGGATGCCTCTCTCGAGAAAAAGGTCCAATGAGTTACTATATCCAGTGCTTCTAGTTCCAATTGTCCCATATTCTTACTATTTTCGGTGAACAGAAGCGGTAATTTTTGTGGGGTGGCCGAAATGGTTGGGCCTGTAGATTTAGGAGCGACATCAGAATTATGGGAGTGGAGAGACAAATTTCCTGTGAAATGGCACATAATAAAAGATGTTCCATTCAGAGAATTCCTCCATATTACCCTAGAAAGCAATGAGGGCCGATCAATTATTTATAGTCGAGATGCTCAGCGGGTCGAAAAGGAGAAGGGCGAAGAAATTCTAGATATATTTAAGAATTACGTTTCGACAACCTCATTGCTGGACGAAATTGCATTGCGAAGACAAAGACGAGTGGATGTACTGATAAGAAGGCCACCATCACCACCAAAAAATGTTGAGGAACAATATCAGGGTGTACATGAGAAACAACAACAGCAAAATGAAGAAGAGGGAGCCACGATGACTAGCTGCAGCGCCTGCAGTAACGAAAACAACATTCAAGAAGAAGAGGGTGACAACAATAATCAAGAAGACGAAGAAACGGATCACAAGAACCCAAGAGGAGCTGAAAATGCTGGGAGAGTCATTTTCCAGAATCGAAAGCAATTTTGGAACTTTGGTCGCATTAAACGAAGCAGAAGCCTTTCTTTGAAAGCAGTAGAGTAATTAAAAGCAGAGTTCACGCTATTGGGATTAGTCTCTTTAATGCTGGACTGCCACTGAAACTCAATTTGTAATATTCCTTCTGTTTTAGATTTGTTCTAAGCCTGATCCATTTTTGCATGGAAGTTGTGATTGCACAGCTATTTTGGAACTTTGGTTGCATAGAACCAAATGAAAGATTCTCTTTGAATAATTGGAGACAATGAAAGCGGAGCAGGGGCAGCTTTCTTTAATTCGCTGGACACATATTTTACAGTAAGGGAGGACGAGGAACAGTAGGTCTCCCCCTCTAAAAAACCTTTTTTGAAAGAGATGAAACTCCACGTCCAGTACAAAACCCAAAAGTATAAGTAAATAATAGTAAGGAAATAAGTCTCAAATATCCGGTGCACGAAAAATGTAGCCACAGACCTCTTGATGCTCCAACTAAAGCCATATTAATCCAAACTGCAGAGTGTTGTTATAATTGGCCAACAACGAAAATTCATTCACCATTGTGATGCCCGCATCAAATTGCTAAGATGACTGAAGTGTAACGCATCCATATGATGGAGAGAGAATTCAAATCGTTGGAAGCCCGTGAAGCAAAAAGACTGCAACCCAAGCAGATGTCACCGGTGCACCTGAAATTTCAGGGGATAAAATGCCAAAGAAGATAGAATCAAGAGATAGGAGCAAGAATAAAAATAGGTTAGCAGTGAAAGATCGACCCAGATTCAAAAGGTAAATTTAAAGTGGCAGTCAAAGACCGAAAGCCTCGATTTGAAACAAAATATCTATCACAGCAGAGAGAATGGAAATAAGGATACATCGGCTATGGAATGCTCTTAGGACACGTTGGGAGATATGCTTGTGAAACTAGACATCTGGATGCTGATTATAAAAAATTGGTTTTTATTAAATGGCAAATGGAAGGTTCCGCATTCTCATTGGTTATCAACAAACAAATGTAACGTTGTTCCTTTACAGGCGGTTGGCCTTTCACCTTCTGTCAATAATGTTTAAATGATCCCCCCTTTGGGTCGATCGACTTTCCCATATTGAAATTTATTTATTGTATGGAAACTCTTTTTTAAAAAAAAGGGGGGGGGGGTTTTGGTTCGGAGTTCTGAGAAAAAGTGTGGGAAGAAAAAACCCAGCACTATCACTGTACAGTTTTGACAGAGAAATAATTAATTGGTGCAGCTCTATTTTATAAGATTCTTGTGGTATGAGTTTTGGCATGCGTTTTTCTCTCTGTTTCATATGTATCCTGTGATGTTTTGTAGTTCATTCATGATCATTTCCAGCTAAATACTTTTAAGTGAGAAAGGTAGAATTCAGTCATTGCTCTGCCTTGAGGAAGTGTTCAGCCTTTATGTGTTTTCTTCTGCCTGGAAAGGATTCATACATTAATGCCCTTTTCAGCTTTCTTTAACCGTCTTTTCACCCCATTTAAATTCAATTCGATTGCTAAAACCTCATGCTTATCTCGCCTAATGAAATATCCTGTGCCTTTGGTTAAATCTCTGCTCATGCTGTCCTTGTCCCATACAACCCAGCAACTTAGTCATTAAATCAAATATCCCTCATTCAAATTCATTTACTAGCCTAAAATCAGTTACCATTTAAGTCATCTCGGACTCTATTGATAATTTTATCGAGATAGACTCGGAGAGAGCCCTCTCTTGTCCTCATAGGGCTAGCTACGAGGCTGAGCTTGGTTTGATGTTGCCTTGAACTGGCCTTCCTTCAGCTTGAGGCAAATTCAAGCGCTAACATAGTGGCGACTCCACTGGGGAAGAAAAGGGTTTGCTTGAAGATTGTGTTGCCCTAGTACATATCTCAAGTTCAGAGCTGATTGTTGATGGTGAACAACGATCAGACATAAGAAGACGGCTGAAATCATTCACCTGGTGACTCCATTCGCTGAAGAATCCAACAATCAATCCTTCATGGTGAGTATACTGCAGAGAGATCAGTAGCGGTAAGATTTTCAAAATGGATCGGATTGCAAGAAGATACGCTCCCATGAGCCGAGATCACATCGCAGGTTTTCCAAATAAAATGCCCAATGTAGATTGGTCAAAGAATTTGCCTGTGTTCAGAAATGTGGAAGGTAATGACGCTACTCTTCATCTGGTGAAATTTCACATTCACATGCATAAATTAAAGATTGATTTTCCTGAAGACTGTTTGATGAAAATGTTTATGGCTACTCTCGAAGATGAAGCCCGATCTTGGTCTGAAAGTTTGCCACCTACTTCCATTTATTGTCTAAAGGATTTTCATTCAATATTCTTTGAGAAGTATAAAGAATGTTATCCATCATTAAATTTAGTTCAGGATTGTTGCAAGCATGCTTATGGTTTTATTGAGAGCCTTGAAAAATACTATGAGGATGATAATTTTATGGACGAAGAAATCATGGAAGCATTGTATGAAAATCCGTTTCAGCAGCCTACAGAACTCTTAGAGGAAATTTTGCAGCAGGATCAAAATCAGCACGTTAAAGATTTCCATATGACTGAAAATGATGAAAAAAGAAGTACTATTTCAGATCTGGTTGAAATAAATGAGGATACGTGGGAAAATAATGTTCCAATCTCCGAAAATGATGATGATAAACCAGATCGAGAGATGGATTGTGACGAGGAAAAACATGTTGTTCCAGATCACATAGAAGAGAATTGCATTGTTGAGGCTGCCTCAAATGAAGAAGACAGAGTTACAGGCCTAACTGCCCTCATCTCATCTGAACACAGCCTTCCTACCAAGGTAATCTAGTCAATTCATGAGCAGGAAGAGGATATCTTTGTTCAAGTAGGTGAAAAAGTTTCTCTGGATGAATTTATGATAGATGATAGAGATGTCATGCTTGAGTTTCAAGAATCATCTGAAGTTACTTTTCACATGATTGATGAATGTAATGAGAATCTGGCTGTCAAATCATGCCAAGATGATCAGAAATATATTCAGACTATAGCCGACCATACCATTATGGATTCCATTTCAGATTATTCTTCATATGTTTCATGTTTTGAAACGTTCTTTGAAGAGGAAATCTGCTCATCTACTTGTTCAAAAATTTTTGAAGACCTGGAACGTGCTCTTATTTATGAAGAAAAATCAGAAGCAAGAGAAAAAGACATCTCGTTTTCTCAGCAGGAGGTGGCAATGGAAAATATTCATGTTTTTCAAGATCCTCTGGCAAGTTTGTTGCAGTCAGCAGTGAAGGTGATTATTGCAGTATTAAGTGATGAAGGAGATCATGGTAAATCCTCTTTTTGGAGACCAAGTTACAAGCATCTACTGTTGACCAGAAGATCTGATAGGAAGAATCAGTCAAGAAGCCATCTTCTTGATTAGTTGAATTGGCATTTTGATATAGTTTGAGGATATATTGTCTTGTAAGAAACACAGGTGGCCATGTACTGCCACCAAGCTTTAAGTTTTAAGTCCAGGTCTTTGACATTTTGAGTTAGTTTGTTAAAGTCAAGTTTTTCAGGCATTTTAGTTTGCATTGAGTTAGTTTGAGTCGAGTTTCAGTCAATAAATTGAGTCATGTTGGTTTGTCAGAATAATGGACTCCATAGCCCAATGGACGAAGGTACTGCCTGCTCTCCCAAAGATCTGTTGTTCTTGGCACCTCCACGGAGTGGCAGCTGCCATCCCAATTGGAGCCAATGTTAGACTCAGTATTGTCAGTCCTCTGTCAGAGTCAAATTCACTAAGGTTCATTTCTTGTCATTTGCAGTCATCAAATGCCATTTTGGTCAAAAGAGTCATTTTAATTCTTGAGTCCAGGGTTTTGTCTCCAAAAGTGTGAAATAATGCTTGCAGGCCAGAGGGAGGCTCAATAAGTTTCTTATTTCAAGAGTTTCATCATCATTAATGCTCACAAATATTTCTTCTTCAAAACTCTGTTTTGAAGAATAAATCGTGAATTTTTAATGTTTGTAATGAGTTGGTAGTTTTATCATGGAATACTTCACGTGTAGCCTCTCCTGATCCTTTGCCAAAGTCCAAAGGTCATCATCCCTACACGAATCAACCAAGAAGCTATCCTTCAATTTCATAAAATCGAAAAGGAAAACTTGCAGAACAGAATTTGTATTAAAATTGAAAAGTGCCGAAGTTCAGATGGTGTGCACAAATCGAAAGTCAAATACCTATCATAAGAGACATTTCTATGTTCTAACATCTCACTTTCATGCCAAACAATGTCAGAGAACTGAAGGGAAAACACGGAGAAAGCAAATTCAATGTTGGAGGTCGAAATTGTGTTGAAACGGAGCTGCGCAGCGCATAGGAAGAAGGCACGATGCACATGGGCCGCACGACGCATGGGGTGCTCCTCCGCAGTGTGAAATTAACACTTGCACGATGCACTCATCAGGCACAGCGCGTTGGGCTGGTGCGCGACGCACAGGCCTGAAACAAAAATGTTACCACTTCTCACTCAAATTTCGCCTCCTATGTTTTGATGTGAATCTTTAAATTGCTTGTTGGGTTCATTTGGAAAGAATAGGAGGATTTATAATGTCAAAAATGTCAACTCAGTTTCAAAATCCACTATGGACAACAACGATTTCGGCCTTTTCGATCATCTGTTGCACAAACATAGTTACAGCACCAGCAGTATCATGGAATGACAAGGACTGTATCTCCCGAACCTGCTGCTGCATCAAACAGTTGCACATCTCAATAAGTAGGATTGGTTGATCAAAATTTTCTAGAGCCTTTTTACAGTATTGGTTGAAGAAGCTAGATGATCCACTGTCTCCTGATGTACATACGTCGTCCAGTATTGTTGAATGGACATCTGGGCTCATCTATGGGAAGGGTGTGGGAATTGTGGCACATTGGACACTGAATATGGAGCGATTCATATAGAGTTGGTTCCTGAGTGCCCCCCACGCTCTGTAGCATATATACTTGATCCACTACGATTACACCGTTGTGCGGGTTGCCGATTTTATCGTGCAGAGAAAGTATAGAGGTTTTTTGTTATTGAAAGCATATCTGAAATGGAAAATCAACCAGGGAGAAGTAATGGTATTAACAGTAATGTTGGAATGAGTTCAAATCATAGTACTAGCACAAACACCAATATGACGAAGGTGACACACCCACTGATGGTGACACAACAAGGATTCCCATATGGATATGGATATCAGTATGGTTATCCAGAACAATTCTATGCAGGATACCCTCATGAACGTTCCTTTTCATACGTTCTGCCACCACCACAAGCTCCATCCATAAACGTGGTTGTGAATTTAAATCAAGATGGCAAGAACCAGGGCCATACTAATAATCATCATGGCCACCCTGGTGCTTATCAATCTCAACCAGCAGCACCACAGCCGCAACGTCAACAGCTACAATTGCAACAACCGCAACCAGGGAGACTTGAATTAATGCAAGGGAAAAGGTCCCAAAGTGAAAGTTGTGGGAGTGGGGATTTAGTTTTCTGGGATGACTACAACCTTCCAGAATTTGTCACTCGATATGCCAATGCAAAGTTTTTTGTTATCAAATCTTACAGTAAGGAGCACGTTGTTAGCAGTATTAGACATGGAGTGGGGACAAGCACTTACAATGGAAACCAAAATTTAAATGCCGCATACACTGAGGATGCCTCTCTCGAGAAAAAGGTCCAAGGAGTTACTATATCCAGTGCTTCTAGTTCCAATTGTCCCATATTCTTACTATTTTCGGTGAACAGAAGCGGTAATTTTTGTGGGGTGGCCGAAATGGTTGGGCCTGTAGATTTATGAGCAACATCAGAATTATGGGAGTGGAGTTACAAATTTCCTATGAAATGGCACATAATAAAAGATGTTCCATTCATAGTGTTCCTCCATATTACCCTAGAAAGCAATGAGGGCCGATCAATTATTTATAGTCGAGATGCTTAGTAGGTCGAAAAGGAGAAGGGCGAAGAAATTCTAGATGTATTTAAGAATTACGTTTTGACAACCTCATTGCTGGACAAAGTTGCATTGCAAAGACAAAGACGAGTGGATGTACTGATAAGAAGGCCACCATCACCACCAAAAAATGTTGAGGAACAATATCAGGGTGTACATGAGAAACAACAACAACAAAATGAAGAAAAGGGAGCCACGATGACTAGCTGCAGCGCCTGCAGTAACCAAAATAGCATTAAAGAAGAAGAGGGTGACAACAATAAGCAAGAAGACGAAGAAATGGATCACAAGAACCTAAGAGGAGCTGAAAATGCTGGGAGAGTCATTTTCCAGAATCGAAAGCAATTTTAGAACTTTGGTCGCATTAAACGAAGCGGAAGCCTTTCTTTGAAAGCAGTAGAGTAATTAAAAGTAGAGTTCGTGCTACTGGGACTAGTCTCTTTAATGCTAGACTGCCGCTGAAACTCAATTTGTAATATTCCTTCTGTTTTAGATTTGTTCTAAGCCTGATCCATTTTTGCATGGAAGTTGTGATTGCACAACTGTTTTGGAACTTTGGTTGCATAGAACCAAATGAAAGATTCTCTTTGAATAATTGGAGACAATGAAAGCGAAGTAGGGGAAGCTTTCTTTAATTCGCTGGACACATATTTTACAGTAAGGGAGGACGACGAACAGCAGGTCTCCCCATCTAAAAAACCTTTTTTGAAAGCGATGAAACTCCACGTCCAGTACAGAACCCAGAAGTATAAGTAAATAATAGTAAGGAAATAAGTCTCCAATATCCAGCGCACGAAAAATGTAGCCACAGACCTCTTGATGCTCCAACTAAAGTTATATTAATCCAAGCTGCAGAGTGTTGTTATAATTGGCCAACAACGAGAGCTCATTCACCATTGTGATGCCCGCATCAAATTGCTAAGATGATTGAAGTGTAACGCATCCATATGATGGAGAGAGAATTCAAATCGTTGGAAGCCCGTGAAGCAAAAATATTGCAACCCCAAGTAGATGTCACCGGTGCACCTGAAATTTCAGGGGATAAAATGCCAAAGAAAATAGAGTCAAAAGATAGGAGCAAGAATAAGAATAGGTTAGCAGTGAAAGATCGACCCAGATTCAAAAGATAAATGTAAAGTGGCAGGTGAAGACAGAAGGCCTCGATTTAAAACACAATATTTATCATAGTAGAGAGAATGGAAATAAGCATACAGCGGTTATGGAATTCTCTCAGGACACGTTGGGAGATATGCTTGTGAAACTAGACATCTGGATGCTGATTATAAAAAATTGGTTTTTATTAAAATGAAAATGGAAGGTTCCACATTCTCATAGGTTATCAACAAACAAATGAAACGTTGTTCCTTTATAGGCGGTTGGCCTTTCACCTTCTGTGAATAATGTTTAAACGATCCCCACTTTGGATCATTCTACTTTCCCATATTGAAATTTATTTATTGTATGGAAACTCTTCTTTAAAAAAGGGGGGGGTTTGGTTCGGAGTTCTGAGAAAAAGTGTGGGAAGAAAAAACCTAGCACTATCACTATACAGTTTTGACAGAGAAATAATTAAATGGTGCAGCTCTATTTTATAAGATTCTTGCGGTATGAGTTTTGTCATGAGTTTTTCTCTCTGTTTCATATGTATCCTGTGATGTTTTGCAGTTCATTCATGATCGTTTCCAGCTGAATACTTTTAAGTGAGAAAGGTAGAATTCAGTCATTGCTCTGCCTTGAGGAAGTGTTCAGCGTTTATGTGTTTTCTTCTGCCTGGAAAGGATTCATACATTAATGCCCTTTTCAGCTTTCTTTAACAGTGTTTTCACCCCATTTAAATTCAATTCGATTTCTAAAACCTCATGCTTATCTCGCCTTATGAAATATCCTGTGCCTTTGGTTAAATCTCTGCTCATGTTGTCCTTGTCCCATACAGCCCAGCAACTTAGTCATTAAATCAAATATCCCTCATTCAAATTCATTTACTAGCCTAAAATCAGTTATCATTTAAGTCATCTCAGACTCTATTGATCATTTTATCGAGACAGACCTGGAGAGAGCCCTCTCCTGTCCTCATAGGGCTAGCTACGAGGCTGGGCTTGGTTTGAGGTTGCCTTGAACCTGCCTTCCTTCAGCTTGAGGCAGATTCGAGTGCTAACAAAAGGCATACTTATTTGACTGCTAAGTCTACTAAGACATACCTACTTTGACACTCGCTTGTTTGTGGGACAAGGGACCCACCTCCCGGTAGCAATTTGACTGCTAAGTCTACCATGGCATACTTACTCTACCCCCCTCTGGCTTAGAATCTTTGACCCCATATAAGGAAAAACATGCTTTTAACCATTAGGTCTAGTCAAACTGTATCTATTTATAAAGATATATGAATGATTTCGTTTTGTAAAATTTGTTTTTTATTTGAAAATTAAATTTTGAAGTTTTTTTTTTAATATTTAATTAAAAATGTTAGTTAATATTTTTTTATTAGTTGAGTGTTTAAAAAACAAATATTGTATTAACTATGAAGTAAAATGTCTATTATATTTTATTTTATAATTATTTTTTATATCATTAATAATAATAAAATATAATATTTCTTTACGATTATCACATTGAAATTATGAATAGACAACAATATTTACCAATCTCACCATTATTTGATTAATTTTATATTAGCAAATACTTATATAAAATTGTAATAAATACTCAAATCAAAATCAAAATATAAAAATAAAAATAAACATAAAAATAAAAATAAAAATAAAAATATGCAATGCCTATATTTCAATACTTATCCACACACTGTATACTTGGATATATGAATGTTTGGTCATACAATACCTATATTTCTATACTTATCCACTCACTATATACTTGGATATATGAATTGTTTGGTTTAGTGAAATATGATTTTTATTTGAAAATTAAATTTTGATTTGTTTTTTTTTTAAGATGGTAGTTAATATTTTGTTTTATAAATTGTGTAATGCCTTTTAGTAAAAAGTAAATATTTAATTTAATTTTGCTGCGGTAATTTAATAGAATGCTTTGATGTAATGTTACAGATAAGAGATAAATGTTTATTTTATTCTAATTAAATTAACAAGATTAGTTATAGATGATGGGAAGGTAGTTACTCATTCCCCCTGGAGATAAATATCTCAATTAGAGAAAGGAGGGGAGAGTGGATAGAGAGGAAAACGGGAGGTAAACAAGAAATAAGAGAGGAGAACACAGACATGATTTTGTTGTGGTAAGGCAAATCGTTGCTATAGAGAAATTTTTTATCTAGATGTGCCTAATGAAAGATAAGCTCTAATAGACATGGGCTAATGGAAGATAAGCCCTAATAGACTTTGGAGGTCACTGTCTAAGAAGACTTTCCAAAGAAAAAACATAGCTTGTAGCAATTTTTTCACCATAATATATAGAAATACTTATTTGTTCAAGAATGCTCCTCCCAACCAATGAGCATGGTAACACCACCATAGATCCCCTCGAGTTTGCTTCCCCTCCACGATAGTTTTTTATCCCTAGTTACATCCTATATTTTCCTTGAAAATAATGTAAATTCAGCAAGATTTTCACAAAATCTTGTAGGGATTTTTGTAAATCCAGATTATAGTTGTAAAACCTCAATATTTGGATGCCTCAGAGGTTTTTGATGGTGCTGAATCCATTTCCACCATTAAAAACATGATTCAAGAACTGCTACTGCCATCTTTCTTGAAATTTTTTTGGTCGAATTCCGACCACTTTTTGACCATCCGACCAATTCCTCCCCTCTGTAGCCTTCTTCAATTATTTTTAAATTAAATATGTTATTTTTTTATTTGAAACTGAAAATCCATTCAAATACTTTTCATATTATTCATAAGATGATGTATTAGATGAAAATTATTCTCTTGAAATAAAATCTTGTCCACTCATTTATTTAAAAAATAAAATTTCTCAAGTACAATTCCAATACAGACCATGCCTGCCACTTAATAATGTGTAGGGAACTTATTAGGTAGTTTTTTAATAACAATTTTGTTTTTTATTATTTAAATTAGTATAATTTGGAATTACGGAAAGGAAAGACCCAAAAAGAAGAGGTTAAATTTTGCTTATATGTAAATGTATTGAATGTGAAATTAACAATTCATTTGAAAGAAGCAACTACCACTCAAGTTAGAAAACTAGCATTGGTCAATGCCAAACTGATAGTGGTTACTAGGAAAATTGAATCTTATAACCCTACTTTGGAAGGAACTAATAAATTGAGATGTCCACACATTTACAATTTCACTTCTACATAAATAATGGTGGGAAGTAACTCTTCGTAAGTATATTTATTTACATCTTATAAGTATGTTTTCTCATGCAAAATTTTGTTTAAATTATTGTGGGACATAATGGATAATGAATACGTTATTTACATAAGTATGAACTATTTTTAAATATTTTTATTTTGGATGGGTTTCTTGCAAAGCCTAAGAATGAATAATCACTACAAAAATATTTAAGAAGTGTAAGGAAACTTAATCCCTGCCACTCAAGTTAGGAATTATGCTAGAGGAAATATTGTGTAAAAAATTATAATTTACATTGGTCATCGTTAATAGTGGTCAGTAACCAAATCAAATCTTATAGTCTGAATTCGATAAATTAATTCCTATATTAAGCATAAGGAATTGTATAAATGTTGGTAGGTAGTAACCACTAGGTTGTCTACACATTTACAGTTTTACTCCTACATAAGCTCTGAGGAAAACACAAATAATGGTGTGAAGTAAGTACTGGTAAGTATATTTATTTACATCTTATCCCTATCCATATTTATGAAATTATTTGCATCTTATCCCTATCCATCTTTATGAAATTATTTGCATCTTATCCCTATCCATCTTTATGGAAATACTTGCTTAAATTATGGAGGGAAGTAATTGATGGTAAATATGTTATTTACATGTTCGAGGATTTTATTTTTGGATGATTTTCTTGCAAAGGTTAGGAATAAAAAATAACTACATAGATATCTAAAATCATGCATCAATAATGCAACCATATCCATAAATATGGCATATTCACATGAGATTATATTGTGCAAAGGATGCAATAAGACCTTCAAGTTATTCCTAAAAATACCGTGTTGATTTTACTTCATTTCTGTTCTATTTCCCCTAATTAATGATATATAGAAAATCATCTCTAAAGCTATCACAAAACTGATTAAAATCCATCCTCCCCTCACTTCTCTCTCCTAAGCAAACTAGTTATGTGGAAGGAAGACAAATTGTGGACAACGTAATACTAGCCCATGAACACATTCACTCACTTAATTCCAATAAGCCTCTAGGTATGCTCATCAAGCATGATATGTCAAAAGCATTTGAAAATTTGAGTTGAAAATTTATTTTCCACATGCTCGCTCCCTTTGAACTTGTAGAAGGATGGATTCATTCGGTTCTTGACCTAATTTCGAAAGCTTTGTTCTCAATCCTAGTTAATGGGTCTCCCTCTCCCACTTTTGTTTGGGGGTATTAAGTAGAGATATCCCATTTCCCCTCACATCTTTCTCCTCGTTGATTAAGGGTTGGGTAGATATATCAACTGAGTCCTACAACTCAACCAACTAAAAGGTCTTCCTCTTGGTTATCATATTCTCTCTTCTTTTCACATGTAACTTGTGGATGATACTCTTCTCTTGGGCATCCCCACTATCAAAGAAGCCATTACCCTTGAGAAAATCCTTCAAGACTTCCCTAATTCTCCGAGAACCTCTATTAACATAGAAAAATATCAAATCTTCTTTTTAACTACCCTACTAGCTACTCAAATTCACATATCTTGTTTTCATGGTTATCAAATGAGCTCTATTTCATCAAAATACCTAGGAACCCCTTTAAGTGGAAATCCTCTTAGAAAAAAGGTATGGGAAAATGTCGTGGCGGAAAAAGTCATTTGGGCTGACACAACTGACCTCCCTAGGAGTATGAACTCTCTAGCGACAAACAAGACAAAATGGAGTGATCTTTCTCTAAATATACCTTTTACAATATGAAAAGTACAAGTGTTTAGGCTTACCTTATTCCAAAACGCTATTGTTGAAGTCCGTTCTTGACGATCCGGATGAGCTCCCCCTTCAAGTCAATTCCTGCAACCACAAACAATCAAACAATTACCGAGCACTTGTATTTCATATAATAAAACATACATTCAACATGCAGACCAAGGAACACATGAAATAACTCATTAACACAAGCTATTGAGAAAAATAAACCAGTTTGTATTAATAACGAAACAAAGAAACTCTTACAACCTGGCCTTGGTGTTGTGCAAGTTCCTCCCAGGGTCCATCAAGTGTCTTCCTCTACTTTGACAAAGCTCACCCACTTCCAAGTAGAATCATGTAAAGACAATCTCTCCTCACAAAGGTTCTAATGGAAGACCTAAATCCTGCAGCATTTACCCAAAGAAAATGTATAGCTCCAACCTCTCCTCCTTCTGGCTCAATGCCTTTATTTATAGTGCTGTAAAGAGGTTATTCAGGTCCACTATCAATGGGATCATCCCCCTCTATGGGTGGGATAGCTCCCTTATTGATGGGATAAGTTCCCTCTTTATAGAGATACATGAACCAACTGGAGGCGCATCCATTTCATCAAACCGACCTCTAGAATGTTCTAGAAGTAACCACAAGTAACTTTCTCAAGATAAAACTTGCGCATTTTGCCTTTTACAGGAGGACGCACCTGTCCTTTAACATACAGAGCGTCCCTGGACGCAGTTTTTGTGAACATGGCCTGCGTCCCCGCAGGTAAGGCTAGAGAGAACCTGCGACCCCAGAGATAAACAAAGTTTTTACAAGACTTTCTCTCTTCTTTGAGTTTGAGATGGATAACAGAGGCATAGACTTGCCTAAGAGGGTAGCATGACTGTTGATTTTGAGCCATACTAACTGTAAGTAGTCAAGGTGACATTTTTTAGTGTAACAGATTGCCCCCTAAAGTGCGAAGCCTGGAATAGATTGGTGTTTTATAATTCTAGGAAGGGTGAAGCGCTTTATCATTTCAAGGATTGACTTGTGGATGACCTGGTTAGAACCTGCAATTTTCAACACAAAATACATGTATAAGATTATATCATCATTGAGGTAGGCATTCCCATACTCAGATTCAAAACTTTAACTAATGGACTAACTATTCTGATACAGGAATGATCTTGCAGTACATCATTTTATAGACTTTTGTAGACACAGTATGGACGCAGCCATCTGTTTATGATTAGTCTACATAGATAATGAATACAAAACTCCTCGCAGCCTGGATGGTAGAAACTAGATCCAGGGTCTTCACTCCTACTTCCCGAATTGGTACGATTCTAAGCATGTGATTAAATGATTTGATGTCGAACATGTTAGAAACCACTTGATTACCAGTCGATGATGTGAACTGTTAACAAGCGTGAGAGAGACCACCAGTAATGTCAATGGTTCTCAAAGTACCAAGCACAACCCGTGAAATGTGAATATATGTTCTGATGTCGAACACTTCACGGAATCCTTTGATCGAAAGTCAATGATGTAAACTGTCGTCAAAGGCGAGAAACCTGCCATTGATGCATGCAGACTTCAAGGTACTGTCGATTCCTAAGTCATCTTTCTAGATAATGTGTTGATGTCGATAGAAAGCGACTCGTTGCAGGCAAGCCTGCAACACGAAATCATTGCTCAAGTTGAAGAAATGTTGCTGTAAGGACTGACTCAGGGATGGTCAAATGGATGATAAGTATTTTGCAGATGAAAGTTTTGCTTGCAGACCTCTTGAACACATAACGACACAACAGATGGTTTGGTGACGAATAACTCAAAGTTGATCCCTGAACCCGGTTAAAGATTTTCAAAGTGATTTGGTCAACTGTGAGGTAAAAGATTTCCCAACCCAGGTGAAATGCAAAAGTGTCGTGTTCAAGAGTGGTAATAAAGTTTCGTTTGAGACAAAAGGTGACAAATAGGTTCATTCTTCTCTCTTTTCCCCCACCATTTCTGGCAAGTACCTCTTTATTTTTAACAAGCTTGAGGAGGATAACATATGCTTGGTTATAAGCTCATCCTTCGGACGAGTCCAACCTAGTTTAAATTCGAACCCTAGGAAGGAGTGGTTCGTTCCCGTTTGTAATTGAACAGGTCCTTTACTGTAAAAGTTTAACGAGCCCAGTATAGGAGAAACTCGGTATTTTTCAATTTTAGAGAGTCTGAAAAACTTAAGGAAACTCCACGTTGAACTTTTTCGTAAGTTTGTGTCCCTCAAGCCCGAAAAAGTATAAAATAATACCTGGGGGAACCGCTTGATCTTGCGACCAAGGAGTACTTTCATAATAGTGTCGTCGACCTGAAAAGTAAAAAGCGATCAAAGACACGTCGTTTTAGTTCCTTATCGAGTTTGAAACGACAAAAACCCGGCAATCTTTTCCTGATTTCACGGTCAGAAAAGAGCTAAAAGGGGACCGTCTTTTAATTCCGTTTTAACGAGTGGAAAAGAGACACTCGGCGATCTTTTCATGTTTTAGGAGTCAGAAAAGGGCTTAAAAGATGACTCTGATATTTTTATTAGTGAAAATTACAATTTCCCTCGAAATCCCTTTGTCCTGCACAAAAGTGACACATTACTCATACCTGTTTAAAATAGGCAAAAAATACGTCGAAAAACATCTTTTCATGGTAAAAAATGAACTCATTCACCCAAAAAACCTATAAAAAGACCTTTTACAATGTCATTTTCACCGTTTGACTTTGGAGGTTGAAAAAGGAGCTTTTGACAAGAAACTTCCCGTGGTTGCTGCGGAAAATCTGACCGTCGGAATCGAACGCCGCTTCACCCGGGTATTTTACACATCCCACTCTTCATTTCTATCCGTTTAGTTTGTTGTTTTTGGTCTCTGTTTCATTTTTTGGGGGGGTTTTTAGTTCAAAATGCGCCTCTCGGCGGACGCAGGTGCCCTTCGGGTGACCTGCGTCCCCCGACTTTTTCTCACACGGGAAAAAGGTCGGGGGACGCAGCCCGCCTTCAGGCAAGCTGCGTCCGGACGCCCTGTGCTACAAAGCCGGGGTGCGTCCTCCGCAAAGGGCGCATTTCAAAACCCCAACTCTCTCAAAAAACCACCAAATTTGCTCAAATTAATTTCTAATTGACTCTTTTGATGTGCAGGACCTTAAACATGTTAGACTGGAGAGAGAGAGAGCACGTAGAGGACGATGAAGCTGCGATTAACCACCAACCCTCTCTGGATGCCTTAAGAACATGTGGATTGTACAAATATTGGACCATACCGGGCATGAGGGGCCAGGTAAGATTTTTGGAATGGCTGGTTGAGCGATGGAACGTTCAGGATCAATGTTTTTACATTGGAGGGCACCAGCTCGAGATAGAGCCCTCGGATGTATACTTTCTCACTGGCTTGCCAAACAGAGGTGAGCAACTCAACCTTGCGGGGACCAGGCCGGGTGGCCAATCCCTTGATGATCTCCGCGAGGAGTGGTGCAGACCAGGGACTCGCCATAAAAAAGGCGTGGAGATAAAACACATCGCTCTGGCGGAACTTAGAGTTATTGCATTTACGGTCACCAGGATTTGTGGCGCGGCCGCCTTGCACATTGCTTCCGGATCCCAAATGCGGATGGCAGTTGACTGTTACCAAGGCACCATCTTCAACTGGTGCGAAGCTGTGTCGGCTCATATGAAGAGCCAACTAACCAAGGCAAAGAACGGACGACTAAAGACTTTTGGATATGGGCCTATAGTCGTGAGCTTTGCCTTGGAGAGAGTTCCTATGCTGATCCCTCAGCAACTCACTGTTGATGACTTGGGTCCTCGGGAGCCAAAGCTTGTTCGATGGGTTGCGGTGATGGCCCGGCATCCTGACGAGGGTGCTGCAGTGGTTCGATTCTCGGACAGTTACTTCGACTGGCTAGAGGGCCAGCTTTTTGTGATACAAGACTTTCCATATGCCGGAATGGATTTCAGAGGTGATCCGGACATGGTTCTTCCACAGGGAGAACAATGGGACGACAGAGGTACTTTCATTTTCACAAGTTTTCTAATTATGTATTTTTTATTTTTCATATATATCGTCTCAAACTAACAGTAAAATTTTAAAAATGCAGATGTTGGACCACAGCGTCCAGCCAATCTCCGGCCTTACGACAGACGACATCCAGCTGCACCGGCACCGGCCCCACAGGACGCGGCTGCGGACGTACTAGCTGAGTTGGAGCATGACCTAGATCGTCTCACGGTAGACATACCTGAGACTTCTATGGACGACATTCCTATCAGGCTTCAACGTTTTGTAGTCGCGGTCCCTGGACCGTTTAGGAGATTTCTGCGCAAGGTAGCCCGCGCAGTGGTGTCGTACAGAGAGCACCACCAGTGATTGACTAGTCACTTTTTGTAGTCACATGTGACATTTTTGACTTTTTGTACTATCATTTTGCCGATCATAAGGTGTGTTAAACCTATGATCGAAGACGATGTATATATTTTTGGACACACTTCTACCTATATCTATATATCACTATTACCGGCTTATCTTGTTTAACATGTATGATGAAATGTCTTTAAATTTACTTGCATGATTATTATAAATGTCTGTCCAACACTCGAGAAGCAATTGCATCTGCTAATGTATTCAGGGACCTTGGAATATGTTGATATTCAATGTAATCAAATTCACGTTCCAAGAGACGCACTCTCAAAAACAACCTTAACAACACAGGATTTCTAATGGCATAAACTCTATTAAGCTGTAATACAACAAGTTCAGAATCTAACCTCACAATCAAACGTCGAATTCCAAATGAAATAGATTCGGATAATAATTCAACCACTGCACTGTATTCTGCAATGTTATTCGTTGTTTGACCGAGGCTTACCCCATGCATAGAAACTAACTCGTCAGAGGGTGAATAGATAACCCAAGCTGCGGAAGAGATATTCCGTGTACTACGACAAGCACCATCAGCGAATCCAATGTATGTTTGGAGAGGCGTCGACATCTACAATATCAAGAGTAAAACCAAGATAAGCCAGGATAATGACAAAAACCACACTCGCTAAACTAAGCACACTGACTAAACTAACACACTTGCTAGCTAGAAAGGAAATCTAACCTATCTAAAAATTTCTCCATCCATCATTTTAAGCATAATACCTCTTTAGGTAAAGTCCATTTCTGGGTTTGCCCAAAGAGTCCCCATCAAAATCAACTAACTCATAAGCCCCTTTTGCTAGCTTTCGCTTTACAATGTAGGGCCCATGCCACATGGGAACGAATTTTCCGGCACCTAGCTTATCGTTAGCTTGATCATATAATAGTACTAGGTCTCTTTCTGAAAAACTTCGAGGAGTTACATTTTTATCGTACTGGGCTTTCATTCGTTTTGCGTGAGTCTCGATAGCTAAAGTAGCGTCACGTCGAGTCTCATCTAATTTAGCCAAGTATAACAACCGTTTCTCCTCTTCGGAAGTAGCTGGAAGTAATTCGACAGCCATTTGAAGTGATGGGATTTCGCATTCAATAGGTAACACAGCTTCTAAGCCATAAACTAGCTGGAAAGGGGTGAAACCTGTTGAATTTTTCACTGAAGTTCGATATGCCCATAGCGCCGAAAATAACATGTTATGCCAATTCGTTCGATGGATACCAATGATCCGTCGAATCATGATGACTAGAACTTTGTTGATTGACTCAACCAAACCGTTGGCTTGCGGATAATAAGGTGTAGAGCTATCGTGGCGCAAACCAAGCTGGCTTGTAAGCTCAGTCATCATGACATTTCGAAAATGGCTCCCATGGTCAGTAATGATTGCTTGTGGGACACCAAACCTAGTTATGATATGATTGAATACGAAAACTGCAGCTGTTTTGCCGCTTGCGTCGAATGTAGGCATCGCCTCGGCCCACTTAGTAAAATAATCAACCGCGAGGATGATATACGCATGCCCCCTGGCCGAGTGAGGGTTACAAGTAATAAAGTCAATACCCCATTTGGCGAATGGACCAGCGGCAATTATAGGGTGGAGAGGAGCAGGTGGAGCGCGCATCTTGCGATCAAACACTTGACAGTTGTGGCATTTTCTGACGGCAAGGATACAATCTTTAAACATAGACGGCCAGAAATAGCCAGCGCGCAACACCTTCTGAGCTGTGGCATACCCAGACATATGACCGCCACATGCTCCAGAGTGACAATCATTCAAAACTCTCTCAGCCTCATCGTGAGTTAAACAACGTCGAAAAACTAAGTCTGCCCCCAGGCGATAAAGTGTATCTCCAATAATTCTGTATTGCTGGGATTGAAACCGAATTTTTCGACGGTCTTCCTTGGAAGCTTCAGGCCGAAAGGTTTGGGTTTGGAGATAGATGATTATATCCCCATACCACGGATCTACAGTGCTAATAAGAAACAAAGATTCGTCCGCAATGGACTCCTCTGCCACAGTCTCTGTGTCAGCACTCGGGAAATCACACATCAATTCCGCGAAGACTAAAGATTTCTTAGACTTGGACTTCTCAAACTCCAAGTCGAACTCTTGCAGGATGACGATCCATTTAGAGTACTTGCCCCCTAGCAGTTGTTTTGTCAAGATATAAATCATAGGGTTGCAATCCGAAATAACAGTAGTTTTGCGGAGAAGAATGTAGTGACGAAAACGCTGGACAGCTTGAACGGCTGCCAGGGCCAATTTCTCCACATGTGAATATTTTAACTCAGTTGGATTTAAGGTTCTGCTAAGATAATATATCACATGCTCTGCCTTGAATTCATCTTCTTGAACTAACACCATTCCAATGGTGGAATGCGAAGCGGCGAGGTATAAGAAGTAGTCCTGGTTGTAGTTGGGAGGATGCAATAACGGTGCATGGGTCAACGCGTGTTTGAGTGCATCAAAAGATTGTTGGGCAATCTCGTCCCAAAAGAATTGTACGTTCTGTTTCAACAACCGTGTAAAACCTTTAGTGACCTCGGCGTAGTTAGGGATGAATCGGCGTAAAAAGTTCGCTTTCCCTTGCAAACTTTGGAGTTGGCGCAAACTCGAAGGAGGAGGCAATTGGATGATAGCCTCGACTTTCGAGGGATCGACGCGAATGCCGGCTTTGGAAACAACAAATCCCAGCAATCGACCTGTTTCTATACAGAAAACACACTTGTGGGGATTCAACCGGATTCGATAATGCCTACACCTCATAAAGATTGCTCGTAAATGGACAAGGTGATCAGCTCGACGTAAAGAATGAGCAGGCAAATCATCGAGATAGGGTTGCACAATGTGCTTGATGTCATGAAATGCATAAGACATGGCCCGTTGAAAAGTAGCGCCGGCATTCTTAAGCCCAAAAGGTAATTTGCAATAAGCAAATGTCCCCCATGGACAAATGAATGCCGTTTTTGGTTGATCGGCAGGTAGAATATTGATTTGATTATAACCTGAGAAACCATCCATGAAGGAAAACATCTCACTTCCGGCACAATCATCAATTATTTGATCGATATAAGGCGTAGGATAGTTGTCTTTTGGACAAGCTCGATTGATATCCCTATAATCGATACAGATTCTTATTGTTCCTTGTTTTTTATTGACGGGAACAATATTCGATACCCAATCCGTTAACGGGATCGGATAAATGAAACCTGCTTTCAACAGCTTTTCGACTTCGGCTTTGATTGCAGCTGCTTTTCGAGGGTGAATCTGACGCAACCGTTGCCGAATGGGTTTAGCATCCGGGTAGGTTTTGATTTCATGAACAACAATGGCAGGATCGATTCCTGGCATTTCCTCGTAGGACCAGGCAAACACGTCGCGGAATTCTTGGAATAGGGCCTTGTAAGTTTGGATTTCTTCTTCAGTACATGCGGCACCTATATGAATGTTCTCCTCAATTCCGGGCTTCACTGATATATCAATGGGAACAGTACGAGAAATATTCCCTAAATTCAGCTCTGAATCAGAATGTTTCGTTGGATCCTGAGCGTCTTTGACATATTCAGCGGTAAAGATAGATGAAAAATCATTTTCAAATGCATCGCCCTTAGGTAAAAACGAAGATCTGTGATGGAGATCTTCCCATGGTAGATCATCTACACTTAGGATTTCGCGAAGTTGTTCGTCAGATGACACTTCTTCGGGAAACGTTATCCGTTCTAAAGGTGAGGTGAAAAGTGACTCTTCACTGACCACATTCATTTGGTCGGGTTCGGTTGAATGAAAATCGGTAAAAGACATAAGAGCTTCATAAGCAATTTCATACGGACTCAACGGCATAACATCACCGAGTGAATCTAGCTCAGAGTCAGAGGGAACATACCAAGGATCATCATAAATAATGTTTTCTGACGTGATCATATGAATCGTTGCAAATGAAGGATCTACATTGAGTGGAGGGAGAGGAAAAGTTCCCAGTAAACCGGAATCCTTAACTAAACCTACACCAATGTCCTTATAAGGGATTGTCGTTTTACCAACATGTTGGATAGTTTCGGAAGAGGATGGGTCGGATGAAAAGTATGTCAGCTGATCAATAGTCACGATCTTACCGTTATGTGGAAATTTAATGACTCTGAAGACCGATGAAACGACCGCTGTCATAGCATATGACCAACTTCGACCCAAAAGAAGGTTGTAATCTAGAGGGGCATCAACCACTTCCACATCCAGACTAACGGTTTTACCTTCGACCCCTATAGGCAATTCTTGTAGAATACCAAACGGACGGAACCCACGGCCATCAAAGGCCTTAAGGATGGTGGGGGATTGGTTCAACGAAGGAGAACCAAGCGATCTCCAACATTGAATCGACATAATACACGTAGAAGCTCCCTCATCAATCACAGTCCGATGAATAGGCCTGTTTTTGACTATCACTGGGATTTGGAAAGCCATTTGATGGGGGAGACGTGGTGTACTATTTTCTAGATCAAAGATCATTAGGTTCGGGTCCTGAACATCGACAGCTCCGATAGCCGACAAAAGCAATTTTCGTTGCGCTGGACATGATTGCAGCACTTCGAGTGCCGACATTGCTGAAGGTGAAACAGCTAAGTCTTCAACAATGTTGTAATTCTGGGCTGCTCTCGCATGTGGATTGAAAGCAGACCTTCGAAGTACACCCTTGGCGGGCGGCTTAATCACTAAGTCTGGGTTAGGTTTCTCGATCTGTAGTGGATCGGAACCAGGAGTTGAGGTTGATGGGTTAGAGTGAGAAGATTCTGCTTCTTTACCATCAACAGGAGCCTTACTACCATAATCTTGCGATCGAGTCGCAATCCTGACATGAGACATCATCAAAATGGGTTCTTCACTGGCATTCGAAGAAGAACCTATCATCTTATTTTCCTGCTCGGGAAATGGATTCTTTAACACAGCAGGAGTGGAAGAACCTTTAACGATTTTCACTACCTCGGCCCGATGAGGGCAGTCTCTCGTAAAATGATCTTCTTCACAAATGAGACAAGGATAACGAGGTTTGCGTTTTTCGTCATTGGTTTCCGATTTTTCTATTTTCTCCTTTGGAGCCTTGTCTGCTTTGGCCTTCTTCTTTCCTTTCTTCTTTCCACCGTTTTTTGGTTTGGCCGTAGATGACTCTACGGCGTGAATGTCGGCGGTGAGTTCAGGAGAAGACTCTCCTGTCGGAGAATCAGGCAAAGTGATAATTGGAGTAGTTGAAGCCTTGGAAGACTTCTTCTTGCTCTTCGTAGTCACGATACCAATCATACCATCAGCGGCATGAGATCCCGAAGGAGCAGCAGCGATTTGGTTTGACTTGGGAAGATCCGGGATTTTCTCGTGTAACGTACCCGACTGAGTATAAACTAAGTCAAGGTACTGTGCTTGAGCAATGACTTGCTCCTCAGTAACTACTCCGGCCTTAGCTACATCTTCAGTAATTTGTGGTAATAATGATTTGACAAACCATTCAGCTAAGATTTGGTCCGGGATAAAAACTTTCACTAATCTCCTTCGACGTCTCCACTCATGGATGTGATCAGAAATGTACGTGGATGTCGATTGTTTTAGCGAAGTTAATAATTCTGTACCATTATCGTATCTGACTGGTAACTGAAAATGAGTTAAGAACGAGGTAGCTAACTGGCTAAAGTTGTAAAAAGAGGCCCGTGGCAACTCAATGTACCACTTGGCCGCGAGACCAATGAGTGTACGCTGGAAAAGACGTAAGCGGATGGAATCATCTGAGATGGAATTTGATGCACACCAGAGGTGGTAAGTCATCACGTGATTGGATGGATCCTCTCCAGACTTACCTTCGAACTTGGGTATATCGCTGGGCAACTTATTTGGCATTGGCGGCCAGAACTGTTGATATTGAATTGGATCGTTTGTTAGGCGCGTCAAGTCGGGTAAATCTAAAGTTGCAATAAAAGGTAACTGCCGGTTAGGATCTCTAAAATTCTGAGTCACAATACCAGCCCCAGGAGGAGGATATCCAGGATAACTAGGAACAGGAATCGCATTGGGGATATTATATCCTCCTGGAAAACCAGGATTAACCGGACCGTACTGGGGTTGCTGAGGTTGTTGATAAGTGTACCCAGGATACGGTTGATACTGGTAAGCCGGTTGTTGGGCAGCTTGCGCAGGTTGATACGGTCCCTGGTACGGAGGTTGAACAAATTGAGGTTGAGTAGTAACAACCGTACTTGTACCAGGTGGTCCTACAGGCATCTGGACTGTGGTTTGGACTGTAGGTCCAGACAACGGAACAGATGTCTGAGGAGTGGTTACAGGGACTGTAGAAACCGGAGCTGCCGATACTCCAGAAGTAAGCATGGTAGATGAAGCGGTAGTTGCTGCAGCCGTGTGAGGTGGAGTACCAGGTGCAATTGGCGGCTGAGTAACTACCGAAGTTACAGGGGTCTGAACACTTGACTGGACAGGTTGCGGTTGCTGGGGTGGACCAGGAACTACAGGTTGTCCTGCTTGAGGTGCCGACTGTATACTTGGCTGCAACATCTGTTGACCCTGTGATGGATCCCATGTTAACAATCCAGGGTACTGACTCGTAACAGGTTGAGGATACTGAGATCCATAGCCGTATTGAGGATAGGGTTGATAACTGTAAGGTGCAGTCCCATATGATTGCCCTTGAGGTGGTTGATAACTTTGACCAGGGTATTGACCCGTAGGTTGATAACCTTGAGGTAAATACGAATACTGGGGTTGACCTTGACCTTGAGGTTGGTATCCTTGAGGTTGATATCCTTGGGGTTGATACCCTTGAGGTTGCCATCCTTGAGGTTGCCATCCTTGAGGTTGATATTGATACTGAGGTTGACTTTGGGGTACATATTGAGGCTGGGGTTGATACCCTTGGGGTTGATACCCTTGAGGTTGCCCCCCAGACACGAATGAAGTACCTTGAGGTTGCCCCCCAGGCATTAACGAAGGTTGCCCCCCAGGCGGTAATTGGCCACCTTGAGGTTGGTTAACGGGAGTTGAACCTGACATCATATAAACATCACCTATACTCAATGGAACGTTACCACTGTTTCCAACGAATAACCCATGCTCAATGGGTCGAGGAGATGCTCCTGAAAAAGTACCAGAAAGTGACTGATACCCAGCAGGAACAGAAGGACCACCATGTAAAAATGATTCAGGATTTTGTGAAAACACAGATGACAGACCAGACATATTTACAGGATTATGAATTCCTCCGGGTGGAAAAGGAGTACGAGGTGTAGAAAAACCTACTGAGTTGTCTAAAAAATTGGTTAAAGCAAGGTACCAAGGTTCACTTCTAGGAGGACTGTAAAAGATGGACTCACGCTCCCTTAGATCAAGGGTAATTATATCTTCAGAATCAGAAACGCCTAGTTCTTCCTCTGGAACAAGTTCTTCTATTGCAATTAACCCAACAGGAAGATTTTCGGTGATAATTCTTTCTATTCTTGGTGAATCAGGAACACTAGGAGTTGGAGTAACAGGTTCGGAAATTTCAGGTTTTTCGCCTGTTTCACTGGCAGATGAAAAACTACCAGTAAGCTCGGAAACTGTAACAGCTTCGGGATTGTAACCTGTTTCTAAACTTTGGTAATCTGGATGGACTACCAAGGCAGACTCTCCTTCTTCAGGTGAACCTACTTTACTGCCACTAGGAGTTACAAGGACCTTTAAACCCTCTAAATTACCCGGACTGTCTTCAGAAGATTCACCCCGCGCTTGACGGAGTTTTCTTAATAAATCTAATCCGGTGACAATTTCAGGAGACTGGCCCCCAATTCGACGGGACCGTCTCGGTAATTCCGCCACAATTAATGATTTTTAATTACAACACACGAAAACAAAGTAAAAAATCTCAAATCAAATCACCTAAGTCTTCTAAAGAACCAAACAAATTTGAAGCACACGCCTAAATAATCTAGAGTGTCAAAGCACACACAAACAGTATCTTCCGGACCAAAAGCGCTAGTTGGTGATTAGGCCCAACCTCGCAGGATTCAGTACAGAAATGGCGGGTGGAACAGTTACGCCGACAACCTGCTTAATGAATAGACTGGACCAAGTACCTCCACTTTAACCGTCTCGAAGTGAAGCGTACCCCCCAGAAAATCCAAGTGAGTATAGCCGACGTCTGCTCCAGGTACAGTGGGACCTTCCCTCCACCGTCACCTTGGGTAGAATCCTAGATATTATGGCCACTAAGGTTACCAATCACAAAAATTACACCTGGGGGAACAGTCTAAACTCTGACAGCACGCAAGGGCAGAGTAACAAGCTCCAATCCCCTTACCGGCTCCTTGACAGTAATCCAAGGTTTACCGATAAGTGACCCCTGGCTCCTCGACAATGGTTAATCCGAGGTTTACCGTTTTTAATACGTACTGCCTGGCGTCGTTCCCAACGAGGGAGGAATGATCCCCTCACTGGTTCGGACACGAGCTCGTGCTTCTCCTTTAAGAGGAGCTTTCCCAGAATGTAACTGAAATAATTGGATTTGTTCTACTCGAGATAGACTAACTGTTTGGTTTTGTAGTCTTGGAGAGTTAAGTACTCACCTACTCCAAGACCCTAGCCTAAGCTATGTTGGTGCTTCAGAGCCCTAGAAAATAAAAGTTACTAGATCAATTTTAATTTAAGCGTTACTTTTAAGGTTGTTCTTTAAGTCAAAAGGTGATGGAAGTGAAACTAGTGGTGTGTTGACTCGACTCAAAACCACTACAAAATGCACCTAGGATGATTTATCCACTACTTTTGCTTTTTCGATGAATTGTTTTAACTAAAAAGTTGAGAGAATGCAATCTTTATAAAAGCAACTTCTTAATTGAAGACAATCAAAGAAACAATTCAATTTTCTTTTCCAAGCATAAAAACATAACTTCTCTTTACATGCACGAAAAAACTCTTTTCTTCTTTGAAAAACAAAAAGCTACTTGAAACAAGACTTTTTAAAGAAGATGTTTTTGTATTTTTCTTTTAATAAAGCAAATAAAACTAATATAACCAAAAGCAATCTTTAACAACTATCAAAATCTATGAAAATCCACTCATAAGCAAACTAAAGGCAAATTTATTCTAAGCAATTCTAACAAGGTCAAAACTAACAATGATTATTCTAAGGTGTTTTACTTGATCACAATCAAATCAAGGACTAGCTTATTGCAGAACCAAAAACTAGTCAAAACAAAATTCTAACCTTTTTGTTCTTTTTTTAAAATGGAAATCAATACTTTATAAACAAGTAATTCGAAATTTGACCCAAAACAACTCAAATGGCAAGTTGCTCACACAAGGAGACTTTACGACAGGCCCGACTTCTAAGAAGGTTGACTAACCAGAGAGATCTAAGGCTGGACAACTTTCTAAGCTCAAAGTCACTACAGAACCTATTCAAAAATCAAACCCTAGGTCTAAACTTCGTTGAAATCCACTAAAACACTCAAAGCTCACAAAACCAGTTCAGGTGAGAATTCTTGACAGGGTACTAAAGGATCTGGGCAGAAAACACTAAGGAAAAACAAAATCTAAAAGTAATTTAAAGCAAAATGGAATTTTCTTAACTTTTACAGGAAGACGCAGGCCACCCGTTGTCACAGGTGCGGCCCCGCACTGTGCAGTCGACAACAACGCGTCCAAGGACGCACTGTGCAGCACACAGAGACTGCGTCCTTCTGGAAAAAGGAAGAAAAACTAAAGCCAACTAAATCTACAGCTAAACCACCCAAATACTAATTCCCACAGCCAAAAACCAGAAAAATAAAAATGATTTTCACAAAGCAAAGTTCATATAAAGGAAAAGACTTATCCATTAATGGAGTCCCCAGCGGAGTCGCCAATTTGTCGTGGCGGAAAAAGTCATTTGGGCTGACACAACTGACCTCCCTAGGAGTATGAACTCTCTAGCGACAAACAAGACAAAATGGAGTGATCTTTCTCTAAATATACCTTTTACAATATGAAAAGTACAAGTGTTTAGGCTTACCTTATTCCAAAACGCTATTGTTGAAGTCCGTTCTTGACGATCCGGATGAGCTCCCCCTTCAAGTCAATACCTGCAACCACAAACAATCAAACAATTACCGAGCACTTGTATTTCATATAATAAAACATACATTCAACATGCACACCAAGGAACACATGAAATAACTCATTAACACAAGCTATTGAGAAAAATAAACCAGTTTGTATTAATAACGAAACAAAGAAACTCTTACAACCTGGCCTTGGTGTTGTGCAAGTTCCTCCCAGGGTCCATCAAGTGTCTTCCTCTACTTTGACAAAGCTCACCCACTTCCAAGTAGAATCATGTAAAGACAATCTCTCTTCACAAAGGTTCTAATGGAAGACCTAAATCCTGCAGCATTTACCCAAAGAAAATGTATAGCTCCAACCTCTCCTCCTTCTGGCTCAATGCCTTTATTTATAGTGCTGTAAAGAGGTTATTCAGGTCCACTATCAATGGGATCATCCCCCTCTATGGGTGGGATAGCTCCCTTATTGATGGGATAAGTTCCCTCTTTATAGAGATACATGAACCAACTGGAGGCGCATCCATTTCATCAAACCGACCTCTAGAATGTTCTAGAAGTAACCACAAGTAACTTTCTCAAGATAAAACTTGCGCATTTTGCCTTTTACACGAGGACGCACCTGTCCTTTAACATACAGAGCGTCCCTGGACGCAGTTTTTGTGAACATGGCCTGCGTCCCCGCAGGTAAGGCTAGAGAGAACCTGCGACCCCAGAGATAAACAAAGTTTTTACAAGACTTTCTCTCTTCTTTGAGTTTGAGATGGATAACAGAGGCATAGACTTGCCTAAGAGGGTAGCATGACTGTTGATTTTGAGCCATACTAACTGTAAGTAGTCAAGGTGACATTTTTTAGTGTAACAGAAAATATTCTTCCTATATTTGAATCTAAACTTTCTTTTTGGACATTCATATCGCTTATTCTAGTAGGTCACTTGATCTTTCTCAATTATTTCCTTCAATCACTCCCCACCTACCTTCTGTCAGCAACGACATCCCCCAAAACCATCCTAAACAAGACAAGGAATATTCAGTGCAACTTTCTTTGGGGTGGCACCAAAAGAGATCGATAATGGGCTCTAGTTTCATGGGAAAAAATATATCATTTGAAGGAAGGAGTAGGACTTGGTCTCTGTGATATAGATATACTTAGCAAAGCCTTAAGTGATAAAACCTAGTGGAGATGGATAAAAGACCCTTAGGCTTTATGGAGAAAAAAGTGAAAATGTAAGTATACCCCAAATATCGAGGTATCTCAACTCATCAAAATGACAAGCAACGTCAAGCTTTCTCATATATGGAATGTTTCCTATAGCAACAAATATATTTTCGAAGAGCATAGTTTTTAGGAAATAAAAAATGGTAACAATGCACTATTTTGGGAGGACTTGTGGCATCAATGACCAAAATTAGCTCAGAATGGATCACTTCACGCAACCAGGGACTCATGCATCCCTAAGGGCCAAATGTTGGTTTCATATTTCTAGGAATCAAGCCCCCATAATTCCCAATGGTACAATTGGAAGTCTTGTGATGGATGTACTAAGCCTCCCTCCCAAAAAGAAAGCACAATTATCAATCAAGTATTAGAAAATAGAAGAATTTTGGTCCAAGAGGGAAACAATATTCTTTATTTGGGTTATCATTCTTCTGGAAATTTTAAGCTCTCTAAATCTTGTACTGTTCTCACAAGAAACAACAATGAGGATGATCAAGGAAAATGGCATAAAATATGGAATCTCAGGCATTGGCCCAAAATCACTCCTTTTTTGTTGCCTCTATTATGTAACAAATATTTGACATGGTGCAAGCTTCAAAGTCATGGATTTTAGGGCCCTTATATTGTCTTCTTTATTTCTCCAATTCAAAAAATTTCAATCATCTTCTCAATAGCTATAGCTTCTTTGTTTCTACGTAGGACCATATTTCTATGCTCTTTCAATAGCATACAAAATAATTTCCTCTCCACTCTACAATTCTAGAGTGGCTCCCCTTTTACTAATCCCAATTTTAATAGAGCATGACAAATCATCTCAGGATTCATCTTATGGGATATTTGGAATGAGCGTAATAGACAAACATTTAAGAATATCAATGATTCCATGGACTTTATTTAGCAACCTGACCTAATTAAATAAGGAAAACAATTTATTCTCTTGCTTGGTCCTCCAAAGATTGGGAATCCAATCAACTTGAAAAATTCATTCTAACCAAAATGGGTCTCTCCCCTTATTCCTTATTGTAGAAACCCTCTATACCCATTTTCTTCCCTTCTAACCCTTCCTTTTGGAACCCCCCACCCTCTCAAGGAATTCATCAAACTTAACTCCAACTACACCTTAAAGGAAATCCAAGACAAATATGTTGGCATTTTTTGTAATTATAATGGGAAGATTCTAGATTATTAGGTAGGTTCTGTTGTAACATTATTTGGTTTTGATAAGTTAGTATATTAGCCAAAAATAAATTCAAAATGTTAAGTTAGGATATGGATGAAAAAGAATGAAAAATAAAAATGTTAGGACAATTTCATATTTTTATATACATCCATATCAATAAAATGTTAGGAGTTAGTTTCCATAAATAAAGAAGGAAAAAGGAAAATAAAATGTTAGGGAAGCAAAAATAAAACAAAGGGTTGATTTTCAAATAAAAATAAATGCAAGGGATACTCATTTCAATGCCCCACATTAGAAAAATGTTAAATTTTGTTAATTAATGATTAATTCCTTAATCGAGATCAATTTTTGGTTATAAACCTTTGGAATTAAAAATTATGTTATATAATGCATATATGATTAGGCCAAAGTCAATAAATGACAAAATGTCTTGTGAGATTTCAATAAATGGAGTGCATAATTTAATGGCTAATCTATTCCCCGCCCATATCAATGGCGGAGAGAGACTTCACACCCCCCCCCATGGCTATTTCTTGTTAATGCAATGGGGGGGTCCACAAAGTGGGTTTAATTATGGAAACCCCAACCCTACATGGTACCAACTTATTACTCTGCACCCCCCTCCCCCCACTCAAAACCGTAAACCACTCGCTACCCCCCACGCAAACCGCTCATGGTTTCTCTCCGTCAACGTCTCTTCCATCCTGCGCCTTAGCCGTTATCCTTTGACCAATCCCAAGCTGCCACCTCACACACATGTTGCCTATTCATCCTATCCGTTGCCACCTCACATGCTCGCTTCCCTGTTTTCATACCCATTATATTCACCTGTTGTAGCTCCGCTCCCATGCATTAAAGCAACTATGATCATGAATAAAACTGTTAGCCCTTCCCGACATCTTATAAATAAAACTATACCCACATCTTTGTCACTTTTCTCTAACTCTTTTCTACTATTTGTAGGTAAAAAATTTCTGCAGGAACCTTTTTTATTTGCTCAGTCTATTACCAGAATCGCTCTTCCTCCTATATGCCAGCATGGCCACAAAAGGGAAAGATAAAAAGAAAAGTGCAGAGGAAATCACTGCTACTCCAACCCAGCTCGACCTTGACCATGTTCCTCTTGTAGACTCACTGTTTAAAATTGCAGAAGCCAGGTGTGAGTTCAATTTCTATGAGCTGCATTTGTGGCTCAAACAAAATTACCTAGACAAGTAAGACCCAATCATATTTTGGGAATCCCTATTACCTTTATTTAGTTTCCCAAATACACATGAGTTCCCTTACCTCATTACCTCGTGTAAAGCCAAATATGACCCTGTAAAAAGAGTAGTCATGGCTCAGAATGGAGACATTCTGGTAACCATCTCTGCTGAAACCATAAACCAGATGCTCCTAATCCCCCAATTTGACTCTCTCAGTCATTTTTCACCAGCAGCTCTTATGGATATGTACCATAAGGTAACATTTCCACAGAGAGCCCAAATATTTGAAATCACTTTACCTAAGGATGCAAAATTACCCAAAACAAATCCACCATACTCATCTTCCATGTTTTCTGAATCCTCCAGACATTGTATTTCTTTGCTTTCCTACTTATTAAGATATCCATATGACCAGTCTATTGGTGATACTATCCTTAGTTTCCTTTCTAGTTTTAACAAATATCAGCAACCAGAATTCATGTATAACTATAGTCAATTCCTGGCTGATAATATACATGAACAATTCATGAACTTTACTATATGGGGAGTGTTAAGTTATAGTTCTATAATTGTCCACATGTTTCTTTTTCAGCAGGGTGATATTTTGCATATCAAACTCAGCAAGCAAGATGAACAAGGAGTGAATCAATCAGTCATTCACTGGATAGAAAAAGTCAGGACAACTTCTACCACCTCCTCATTTTGAGAATGTGTAGATACATTCATACATCCAGTGGCAAAACTCCTCAACAGTCAGACAGAGCCAAGTATTGGAGATGAAATTAAAAGGATTTTACACTTAAGTGAGCAAACCAAAACTAGAGACTGGTATTTATACTAGAACTATACTAATATAAGAGTATATGGTTGTGATCTTGCACCATATAAGCTGACCAAATATGTTCCTATGGGAATCATTTCTTTGGAATATATTAGGCACATGATCCACATGGATGACCTACACTTTGTGTCAGGAAAAAGGAAGTCTCAATTCAAAATTAAAGCACATATTGGATCATTTATTTGCAACACTAGAGTAGCTAGTGTTGAGGCAGATACATTGTTAAGGAAGATGAATTTCTAGCCCAGCGTCACCTCGTCCTATAATCATTTTGGCATTATTTCTTCTTTGAGAGTTAATCTCAAGATGACTCCTTATAATCATACTCCTAGGCCAGAAATAGAAAAATTCATGAATCAAGAACAATGGTTTGATGTGACTCTTCAAGAGGTAGATGAACAGGTTGTATCTACCCCCACTGAACAGACTCCAGTTGCTCAGAGCAGGAAACAAAAAAAGATAAGAGAGGAGACTTCATCTATTGAAGATATTATGAAAGGATTCATTTTTCAACAAAAGAAGCCAAAGGTTGGCTTGGTCACATGAACAAAAGAATCTAAACCAGTGATAATTTATCTTGGAGATCCAAAAGTGTCTACATCAGCAGGAGTTAGTGCTTCAACCACTCCTCCTACAACTTCACCTTCTAGAGAGCCTCTAGAAATTATTTAGTCCATAGGAACTATTTCTTCAGATGATAAGAACATATTTTCAAGGTTCCTTGAGATGAAATAGAAAAATGAGACTTTAAAGTCCAATGTGTACAACCAATTCTGGAAACAAACTTCAACTTCCCAGCATAGGCTTCTTTTTGCTTTTCACAGCGATAAAGGAAGAATGCAAATGACATTCTTACAAGCTGAGATTCCATTTCCTAAATCACCATCAGATTATAAAAATACTATGTTTTCATTTGATACCAGTCAAATTCATCCAATTGACCAAATGTATTTGCACAGACACACTACTGAGATGTTGTTTTCTACTATGCCAACTATACTTATGTCTCTTTCTAAACTTAGGACTGCACTATCTAATGTTCAGTCTCAACTTAAGTTAGAAAATATTTATTCTTAGGCCAAAGACAACAGAATAAAATCATTGGAGGATTTTGTAATTAAAGTAGGATATGATCCCAAAGATGTAAAAGTTGCAGAGCTACTCCTCAAAAATAAAGATGCAGACAATGTTGCATTGAAGAAACAGTTGAAGCTACCTTCAACAGAGGATCCTCTAACAAAGGATATAGCAGAGAATGAACAACAAAAGGAGGATATGCTCGAGCTTATCATTGAGCAGAATATACAATTGAAGAACATGGAAGAGCAGATTGAAGAGTTATTAAAAGAGAGAAGAAGCACAACTTGAAATGGTTCCAATTACAGTAGTCCCAATAGAAGTTGCAGGCACAGAGCCTAGTTCATCATCAATAACATCTAATCCAACCATATTATGACAAGATTTGACCATACAAAAACAGGAAAATGAGAAATTACTACAAAAATTCCAAAATCTAGAGTTGCAAAAAATCAAGAATGACACTTTGTATGTGTAGGAGATAAAGAAGTCCCACAAATTAGTACTTAAGATTCATAAATTGTAGAGTGAGTCCCTAATGGCAGTTACTTTGGTCCATGCCAAGGAAAATATTTGAACACAAATCATCCAATCTATGATAGATGTATGGCCATAAATAAAGATTATTTTTGAGCACCAAGAACTCATCACTAGATGCAGAGAAGTGATAGAAGAATAGAAAGTAGCCTTGAAGACCAAGCCAAAAAAAGCCACAGATATGATCAAAGTATTAAATTCAAAAATTAGAGAAGAAATAGAAGAAATAAACATTTCTGACAGAACAACTACCATCTTAGAAATTAAGAAGTTATTACAAAAGAGGAATTTGATCAATCAATTAGAAACTAAATGTCAAACCCTAGATATTTCTGTCAAAAGATTTCATTCAAAGTTTAATGTCTTAAATAAGAAAGGACTGCCAGGATTGGTAGGTTTGAATGATAAATTGATTAAATTAGAATATTATTGCAAGGAATTGTATACTATTGCAGTGGACAGAACCAAATTTGTAGGAGTCAAAGGATAGATAACAGGGAAGGATTTTCTAGAATCCTTGGAGTTTGATTTAACCATCATGCATGAAATTAAACATTTATTTCTCATGAAGACCAATTTCAAGAGATACATAGAGGTGGATCAAACATTTAGAAAGATGGTGAATGTGCAAATCCCAAGTGAATAAAGATGGGATTAATTGTGTGAAACAATTTAGTAATTTCTCATTCTAACAGCATGAAAAATCATCAGTATTTTCGATCCAGATCATCAATAGATTCCCAAAGGATAGAGCCACTTCTTCAGCAGTTTCTCGGTTCCTATTATATTTTTATATTTTTGTAATTTTGTATTATTTTTTTATGCCATTCCAAACAGATTGTAGATCTTTTGCAAATTTTGTATAAATAACTCCTCCTTTGAGTTATTATGGGTTGAACCCTTGAACAAGCTATCAAGCAGATTTGTATTAAGTTGGAGCATTTTTTTGGAATAATAAAAGATTCTAGATTTACCTCATGTAGTCTGTTTCTCAGTGAGTTGTGTTTCATCTTGTTTATTCATTATTTTTTCTTCATATAAATTAATTCTTTTTCAGTTATCCGATTCAAAATTTAACTGAGTTTCAGTCTCATTTTGGATACTTTGTGAAGTTGTGATTTAAATAAGAGAATATTTTACATAACTGCTTTTTATTGTAAGTTCCTCTTTATAAATAAATTACATCGGATCTCTGTAACAATTTAATTATATTTTGTTAATTAAGTAAACACTATTTTCTTAATTTCTTATTATAACTCGTTAAGTATTTAGTTTGAATATTAAATCAATTATACTTCTCCAAGCTCTACTTTTCCACCCCATTAAAATTAAATTAACTATGTGTAGTTAAAGAGAAGCCTTTTATTTTTCTTGGAAACCTATCTAAGTTTTGAAGCACTTATTTATAAAATTGTTCACTGGTCATCCAATCATTAAAAACACCAAAACATTCTGGATGCTTTGTCATAACTAATTGACCTAGAGTTATCTCAAAGGACAACATCAGATTGGCACCGTTGCCGGGGAGCAAAGGATTGAAAGTTTTATTTTACCTAGGGCAACAATTTTTCCCTTTTCCTTTAAGGTGAATAAAGGATTAGATATAGGTCAAAAAATTTCACCTGGCAATTCCACTATTTCAAGCTGGCTCCTGTTAAGCATACCAGATCACGCTCTGATTCTGATATTGTTAGCCTTCTTCTAGATCCATAGAGACTTATTAGAGGAGCCTATTTAAGGAGAAGACATCAAACCTCTTCTTCTTCTTCAACATTACATTTTGAACATATATCACCTATAGATCCTTTTTCATTTGTTCTATCTAATCCTGAGTGGACTGAACTACCTCCTAGGGTTTATGAACTCCATTCAAAAGGATTAGATCTTCAATCAACTTTTTTAATATAATCACTTGAGTCATATCAAGTGCCATCCATTCCTATAAAATCAACTTCATCAGAGGAAGAATTGGGTTTACATTTTGTAGAAATTTCACCTATAGAACAAACCGATATATGCAATGTCCTAAAGTATAATACTTGTTCTACTTCTACAAAACATTAAGCGGAAGTATAATCAAATTCATGAGAAGCATGAAGTAGAAACATGCATAACTAATCAAGAGAAATAATCACACATAACACAAGATATATCCAGGGGAAAGCACCAGCATAAAACCCTAACCATGTATTATCAATCAAGTGGAAATCCTCTTCAACATACAAAAAGAATCAACTCAATAGCTATATTGCTATCTCTATACTCTGATGATCTTCAATTAGAAGGTGAAAATCATGGACTACCTAGGCCTCAATATATAGGCCACAAGTCCTCCAATCTCCTATAATAGATCCTTCTCCATGCAAGGAATACTTACTAGAAATATCCAAACATCTGATAGTACACTATCCCACATCAGATCTAAATTGGGTCTCTGACAGAACTGACATGCAACAGTTATCCATAAGTGAATTATCAGTTATCTAAAATAATAGTTGTCACATGCATGCAAACATTAACAAACTATATTTTATTATTTTAACAACTTGTTAAAATAATCTAACTGGACATGACTAGTTAGAACTAAGTCCATTGATTCTCTCATTATAGAACTCATACTTAATTCCTCAATCAGTGGAGGAAATTAAGGATAAATTCCTCAATTATTGGGAAAACTCATGTGCATGCTCACAAAGACTTCAAATTTGAATTTCCTTAACTAATTAATTCAACTGAATTAATTAATTAATATTTCCAACTGTTGTTAAGACCAAAATTAATTTTACTTCCTATAGATAGACTGGGGACTGCTATAAATAGGAAGGGACCCAAAAATTCTATTTTTAGAACTTTCTATTTTTAGCAGTTTCACCTCTCACCCAATGTGGCCAATGACCTCACTAGCCAAACTGCTATTTTTAGCAGGTCTATTTTTAGCACATTCTAAATTTAACATTTCTTGTTGCACATTTTTCAACATTCCCTCTCAACAAGAAAGGTTTCCTCTAGAACCTGATCATGTAACTCTGGAATGTTCTGCATGCAACACATCTACCTGGTCCACTTGCTCCAACAACACTTGGAACAAAAACGCTCCCAACTGACCATTATGTTGGGCTAGGAACATACTTTGATGCTAAAGCTCTACCTACTACTGACAAGTGCTCCCACTCTGACATCTACGCTACTGCAACATCTCCATGCATCTCGCACCATTACACACCACTCTGTGCCACCTAGCACTATGCAAAACACTTGTGCCTCTCACATTGCTGCAGCCTACTAGCTATGCGCTGTCCTGGGATTCTGTGCACTGTCGCTCTCTCTACCGCTCCATCTACATCTGTCTCTACCCAATTAGTCAGTTCCTGCTACTCCACATTGGGGCTCGTGTAGCAAGGTCTCATCCAAGAGGTTGGGTACCTCAAGGATCCGCCCCTCCTCCTTGGGACGACCACTCTATATCGCCCCACCTTCTACCTGGAGGTATTGTTGCATGTGATCCCTCAGCCCACCTGACTCGAAGTTTCCCCCTGCTGGAGGTCTCTGTATGAGTAGATGTCTCTACCCGATCTCCTCTCAGCTTCCCTTGTTGTGGCTGCTCCACAACCTCCTGAAGTTGCTGCACCAATCATGGCTCCTCCACAATCGTCTGAGACTTCTTCTGGCTCTTCATGTTGAGAGGTAATATACCCTCCCTCTCAACCACCAAGTCTCCATCAGTTGCTTTGCTGCTCAAGGCTTTGCATGCATCTTGAACCTCAATAGCATACAGGTTCTTGACCCATGAACCAATCTGCTTCACCTGTCTAGTGATGATGTGTCTAAGGAAAACCTTTCCCTTACTGAAGACTACATCATAGCCTCTATCTTCCAGCATCACGATCGACACCAAGTTTCTCTTCAATCCTGGTACATACTTGACATCGGTCAAGGTAAGGGGAGATCCATGCTCCCTCTGAAAAATAACCGTGCCTACACCTAAGACACTATACTTCTCATGATTACCCATCCCTATGAGTATCTGGAGATCTTTCTCCTCCAAAGTATTGAACAAACTCTTGTTTCTAGTCATGTGGAAGGAAGCTCCACTATCAAGAAACCAAAAACTTCCTACCATGGATGAAACCATGCATGCGAAGAGTGTGAAATCCAACTCAAGCTATGAAGCAAGTGCCTCACCTTCAGATCCTTCTGTGGATCCCTTCTTGGATTTCCTTCGTGGACAATTTGTAGCATAATGGCCCACCTCATGAAAATGAAAGCATCACACTTTCGATTTGTCAATCGTCTTCCCATCATTGGAAGAACTTGATTTGGGAAGAGAAACCTTCTCCTTCCCCTTCTTTTCCTTACTCGCTAAGGTACAATTCTCCTCATCATGCATGGATGAAGAACTATCTTTGGTGCTCCATCTGATCTCCTCCTACATCAAATCTGACCATAGTCATTCCCAATCTAGCACTTTCTCCCTTCCATTCACCGAGTCCTGGTAGCTATGCCAGCTCTTAGGAAGGCCAAGGAGTGCTAGACTCACAATATCCTCATCCGATGTCACGACCCCTACACTTGCAAGCTCATCCCTGCATGTGATGAGCTTGGTGAGATACATAGAGATCGTCTCATCCCTTTCACACTTGATCTTTCGAAGTTTGTCCTTCAGTGCCAGCTTCCTCTGATCACTGCTATTTTGATATAAATATTTCAATGCTTTCCACATTGCATGCGGAGTCTCCTTCCCATGGAGGCTCGAGACAATGTGATCTCACACTCCCTCCAAAAGAATTCTCTTAGCTCTAGCCACACACTTCCTCCATTCCACCTGCTCAGTCTTGTCAGTAGGCTTAGGAATTTCTGGATCAATGAAATCCTTAAGGCCATTATCTTCCAAAACTGCCTCCATGCAATCCTTCCAAGATATATAGTTTGAGCTGCCATCAAGGGCATACTTAAGCCTCAAACCATAGAACACCATCGATGAAATAGATGTGATAAGAACTTGAGATCTATATCCCAAATAATCAACTTTGAATTTCTCCTGCTTGTATATTGTTCTTGCTTGATCACTTGTGCTTCGATACCATGTAGAAATTTCATCTGTAGAACAAACCGATATATGCAATGTCCTAAAGAATAATACTTGTTCTACTTCTAAAAAACATTAAGTGGAAGCATAATCAAATTCATGAGCAACATCAAGTAGAAACATGCATAATTGATAAAGAGAAATAATCACACATAACACAAGATATATCCAGGGGAAAGCACTAACATAAAACCCCAACCATGTATTATTAATCAAGTGGAAATCCTCTTCAACATACAAAAAGAATCAGCTCAATAGCTATCCTGCTCTCTCTGTACTCTGATGATCTTCAATCAGAAGATGAAAATCATGGACTACCTAGGCCTCAATATATAAGCCACAAGTCCTCCAATCTCCTATAGTAGATCCTTCTCCATGCAAGGAATACTTACTACAAATATTCAAGCATCTGATAGTACATTGTCCCACATCTGATCTCAACTGGGTCTCTGACAGAACTGACATGCAACAGTTATCCATGAGTGAATTCTCAGTTATCTAAAATAATAGTTGTCACATACATGCAAGCATTAACAAACTATATTTTATTATTTTAACAACTTGTTAAAATAATCTAACTGGACTTGACTAGTTAGAACTAAGTCAACTGATTCTCTCATTATAGAACTCATACTTAATTCCTCAATCAGTGGAGGAAATTAAGGATAAATTCCTCAATTAGTGGGACAACTCATGTGCATGCTCACAAAGACTTGAAATTCGAATTTCCTTAACTAATTAAATCAACTGAATTAATTAATTAATATTTCCAACTGCTGTTAAGACCAAAATTAATTTTACTTCTTATAGATAGACTAGGGACTACTATAAATAGGAAGAGACCCAGAAATGATATTTTTAGAACTTTCTATTTTTAGCAATTTTAGCTTTCACCCAATGTGGCCAATGACCTCATTGGCCAAACTGCTATTTTTATACATGCTATTTTTAGCACATTCTAAATTTAAAATTTCTTGCTGCACATTTTCCAACACATTTACCTGAATTCAAACCTACGGATTTCATCTCTCCAACTCCTTATTTTGTTCCATAAACTTCTACTAATCTTGAAGAGACATTCTCTATCTATTCAAATCCTTTGTTTGATAATAACTAAGACTTTCCATCAGAAGTTCAGAAGTTGGTTATTCAAACGCCTTTGAAATCTTCAAGGAGATCTCCTCCTTCTTTCTCTCCTCCACATACTAATACCCCTACCAATTCTTCTTCTTCACCTTCATCTTCATCATCTTCTTCTTCATATTCATCATCCACTCAGTCACCCCAGACTCCACCTTCCATCATGGATTCTAAACCCATTATACAAGCAAGATATGTTGCTTTAGTTCTTCCTTAAAACTTGGGAAATTTTCTTGATGGATATCTAAAGCATTTACCAAGATTCAATGGTGAAACTGGTCCTTCAGCAGAAGATCATGTAGCTGTTTTCCTAGGTTTTCCTGATAATATGAGCATAGAACATCAAAATCTTTATATGATATTATTTTTCCAATCCTTAGAAGGAAATGTTAGGATCTGGTTTATAAAACTTAGACCTGACTCGATTAGAACATGGAATGAGCTCATAACTATCTTTAAAAATCAATGGGGGTGAAGAAGGATCCTGTTTACTTTCTCACTGAATTTGAAGAATTGAAGAGAAACCCTGGTGAACCAGTGGCCAAATTTATCAAAAGAATTAATAAACTCTATCATAAAATTTCTATTGATTGTAAGCCATCGGTAGTAGCTACAAAAGTTAGATTTTCCAAAGCATTTGAGGATGACTTTGCAGTCATGTTAAGAGAAAGAGTGTCCAATACATTAGAAGATATGCAGAAAAATGCCATAGAGGTTGAAGCTAATAGGTCTGCTTCTAGCAAACTTAAAGCTAAAGCAGAAAAAGAAGAAAGAAAATTAAAAGCTAGGATTGATGACTCATCTTCCTCCAAATCCAAACTTGAAGATCAAAAAATTGATGAAATTACATCTTTACTTAGAAACCTTTCCAATAGGATTTCTAAAATTGAAGCACAACCTAGAACCACTCAACAAATTGTTGTTAGGCCACAAGCTCAAACTCAATTTCGAAGAGCTCCTCAAATGTAGATCCTCCAGAGACCAAATTTTGATCAAAACATTCAACGGCATTATTGATTGATGATCAACAACCTTAGGATGTAGGTCCTTTAATTATTGAAGATATCAATAATCTTGATTCATCAACAATACAACTAGCAATATTACCTACATCTTCCTCTCAATCTTTTGAACAAGAACAAGGAGATACTCAAATTTCCAAATATCAAGCATTCTCTGAATTTTTTATTGCAGAATTAAATAAGAGGTATGATCTAAGACCCAGATCAGGCCTAGGTAGACCTACTAAATCTACATCTATAATTGAACTTACAACAAAATCTATTCAAACAAAAACTCCAACACCTCAAACTAGAGAGACATCTACTGAAAATTTTTCATCTAATAAAACCATTTTGACAACTTTTAATATTAAGAAAAAATTGGAAAGAGTCAAGATTCCTATCCCTTTAGCTGAACTTTCCAAGAACCCTGGTTATAAAAATCAAGTGTCTAAATGGATACAATCCTCTAGTGTAGATGTTGAAGGATATATTAATAGTTTACAAGATGAAAAACCTTCAGTAGTTTTTGGCCCCAGTTCTAATATGATTGATGAGATTGTTCCACCCTTTTATGTAACTTTAAAGGTCCATGATTTTCTCTTGTATAACTACATGTTGGACTCTATAGCTTCTCATAACCTTATGCCAAAGGTTATTATGGACCAACCTCAGTTAGAGGTTACTCGTTCCTATCACGACCTCTACACCTTTCATTCAAAGAAAGTATCATGTGTAGGATTAACCAAAGACCTAGTTGTCACCCTAGCTTAAATACATGTTAAAAATATAGTTTTAGACATAGTTGTCACTGATATTCCTGCCAAGTTTGGCATGCTTCTATCTAGATCATGTTGTGCTAAACTTGGAGGATCACTTAAGATGGACATGTCTTTTGCCACTATTCCATTTTATAGAGGTGAACATTTAAGATTATATAGGGAAGTCAGATTCCTCCATATTGTTTGTAGGTCTGATCAAGAAAAAAATCACCCCATCTATGTAGTAGATCAGGATTTTGGTTGCTTTCAATTATCATTGCAAAATTCATCAAACACTCAACTTGCTATCAAAAATACAGTTTCAAAACCTAAAATTGTAAAATCAGACATCTAGAAACTTTATTTTGATGGCTCTTGCTCAAAGGAAGGAGCAGGAGCAGGCATTGTTTTAATCTCACCAAATAAAGAAAATATTACTGAGTCATGTAAACTTGAATTTGAAGTCACCAATAATGTGGCTGAGTATGAATCTTTTCTTCTTGGTCTTGAATTGGCTAAGAGTTTAAAGGTTCAAAACTTGAGTGTCTTTTATGATTCTGAGCTAATAGTGAAGCCGGCTAGGAACTTGTGTCAATGATGATGATGATGATGACGGTGGTGGTTAACGTCCACTGAGACCAAATTGGTTTATTGGACCTATAATTTTCTTAGTTTCTAATTGTCTGGCTCCTCGTCTTTCTTGGTGAGATTGGTGTTTAGTCAATTTAGTGTTGTCTAAATTGCTATTATTAATTGTCAACCCGGGGCTCGTAAGCTGATGAAGTGAGGTGTACAATATGTACTTAAGTAACCTTTTCTAAGTCTTTTTGTCATTTTTAGATGATGTTTATGGTGGATTTAACTTCCTAAGATGGAGTGATGAATTTATAAACAAGTGAGTGAGTGTGTGTAGTTGGTGGTTTCTACTTGAACTCTCAAATGAAAACTTGAAAAGTAACTTGAAATGGAATTGAACTTAAAATGAAAACAAAGTGTTAAACAACCAACTAATGGCACTAGTCCACTATCTATGCTGCTGATGAGAACAAAAATAGCATCTATGTTAACTCAATGAAAAGTGAAAAATACTACTTTAACTACAAAATTTTAATGACAAATCATAACACTTTATTCTTTCTTAACACCTTGCCTCTAGCTGAAATTGTTCATGTAAAAATAGTTAAGAAGGAATCAGTAATATGAGTCAAAAAGCTAATCAACCCAAGCTACCACTTAATGATATTTTGGTCCAATAAAGATTAGTTAATTATGATGAAAAGACCATCAAAAGGTTAGTCAGCAACTTGTCAAAAACTTGATGAAGTAAACTAGTAATGAAACTAAATAAGCAAGGTAAAGATCAGCAGCTAAGACAAGACTACTTCAAATACCATCAGTGATTAAAAAGAAATGAAAACAACTATCCCGGGCTCCTAACACCTGCAAGAACAACTGATCAGTTTTGAAAATGCTGGGAATGTAAAGGCATGAAATCAAACTGTACACTATTATACATGATGAAAGAAATAAAAATTGTTGGAATTCAAACTATACATTATTGTACATGTGAAAATGAAAACAAAGAAAGGCAGGAAAATGAAATCAAACACTATGTACACAGGCTGTCATAGATGGGGGCCCTCCATCCACGCAACCAGCTAAAGATAAGCTACGAAAAGGTGAACAGAAACAATCTTCTTTTATAAAACCAGCATGTCAAAGTACAGTGAAAAAGTGTTGTAGAAACAGCTTTCTAAAACAGAATTTCGATAACAAAATAAGCACAACACTTACAATATTCAAAAAGCTAATCTATAAGTGTTGGCACACGCTTTATTTATAAGCACAGGGATAAACTACCCTCTGCGTGAACTAAGCAACTACAGCCTAACTTATTAACTACGCAGCAACACGCAGTCTTAACTAATTAACTTATGCAGCAACACGCAGGCAACTCCGTGCACGTTTAGAGGAAACGGTCATCATGGGAAGTAAATCTATGTTTGGATCCTGTCTTTTGATGTCTTCGTGGCATGGAGGAAGTGCCAGCTATGGTTCCGTGTCTCAGTTGCTCACGGCTCCCGTGCCACCGTCTAGAACTTGACTGTTTGACCGAGGGAACACCTGCGTTGACCAAGGGCATACGTGACTGGTTTGGCTCAACCAATAGCATACGATCCATGTGTACATCCATCCCAACGTGCCCATGTGGCCCGTTCCTTGAGAAGACACGTGGAGTATATCAAACAACAAAAAGGCTACGGAATCTCTGAATAGCTGCGGAATTGCTGAACAGCTGCGGAATTGCTGTATATGTTCCAAAATTCTAATCAAACAGTCAAACATTAGCATAGTTAGCAAACCATGATAAAAATACATGTAATGCAATAATTTGAACAAGTTAATGGAGGAAAAGATGGAAAAAGGAAGAAGTGAATGGGAAAAGGCTGTTGGGAAGATAGCTAAGTGAGTGCAAGGTTGAGGCTCAACATACCCCCACTCTGAGGGTGTTGCATGTCCTCATGCAACCAAAACTTTGCATAATCCTTTAGTTCATATGCTCGGATGCCTCTGCCAAGACATCCAACCTTCTTCTCTTCCTCTTTGTTGCCAAACTTGTTCTCGGTTTCTTCACCAAGCACCTGAATTTTAAGTTGATCAATGCCCGGCTCAACTTCTTGCATTTTCTCTTCAACTTTCTGTTCTTTCTTTGCCAAAGGCCCAAATGAAGCATGGTATTGTCGTGGATCATCTTGTCCAAGTTACCTTGTTGTTTCAATGCTTCATTTTCATTTTTGATGTGGCGATTTAGGACTTCTAGCTCAAATATTTCTTGCTTCAGAGATTGAACCTGTTGTTCAAGGGGCAAGACTGTGCTAGGACCAGCAACAGATTGCTCCAATGTTTCTAAATAGTCATATGCTTCTTGCTGAACAGGGTCAATATCTGGAGTTTGCCTTGGTCTGAATTCAAACCCTTGAAAGCTGCTCTCTCTTTCTTGTTGAAAAGGGCTTTCCTCTCTTGGAGGACTTGAGTCAATGTCTAGCTGAATTTGCCTCTTCTCAGGTGTGCTCAAGTCAACAAAATGGGACTGTTTTCCTTTTATTACACTTTTCCTTTCTATGATTCTTCTACTTCTTCTTACCTGTATGCTAGTGCTTTTCTTCTTGGAGATGGCAGTTTCCTGAAGCTGAGCAAGCCTATGAGCTAATGTTTGGGTATCTTCTTCGGTTGAAGGCTCAGGTGAAGGGGATGGTGTTTGCAAAATAGCTTTTCCTTTATCCCTTTTCTGTCTTTTTGTTTTGCTGCCCTTTTCCTTCTCTTTTTGACCAGTTTCCAGGACGGTTTCTTGGGCAATTTCTTGAAGAGTTTCTGCAATGATTTCTTGGACAGTTTCTTCTACATCAGTATCTTGGGCAGCAGTTTCTTTTTCTTTTCTTCTACTTCTCTGGGGCACTTTAGGAGAGCTAATGGAGGCTGGTACTTTAGGAGAGCTAACAGAGGTTTCAGCCGCCTCCTGAAAATGGTTCCTAATAAGGAATTTCTCCCATGTGTCCTTCCTGATTTTTAACTGCTCTTCAATTAATATTTTGATGAGGCCATGGTGGTATAGGTGTGGCTCAATGTTACCCACATGTTTTTGCACAGTAGCACTCATTTTCTTTAAACTAGACAACAGGAAATAAGGGAGATTGATGGTATGTTCACCCATAAAATGCATCATTATCTTTGTGTGATAAACATACATTGTACCAAATCTGCCTTCACATGTCAAAAATTTCTGCACTAGCAAAAGTAAGGCAGTCCATTCCTTTTTAATGTTACTTACAGGTATTCCTTTGGTGAAGATAGTAGTATCCATACCTGGATTTTTCAATATGTTCTTCCACTCTTGGCTTTCAACAGTTCAATTCTTGAACCATCGCTCTCTAGTACGAGGAAAAGCAGTTGCTTGAGCCAAGCTACTTTCTGTGACAGTGAATTGCAGGTCCCCAATCTCCACAGTGTTTGTTTTCCCATCAAACGACCGAGCAAAGGCCTTGGTAACCTCTTTGTGGTATCCTTTGAATTTCTGAATAAATTTTAACCACTTGGCCTTCTGCAGGGCATTCCTTGTTTGTGGGTAACCGTCTAGAAATTTAGAACCTTCCGGCTCTGCTCTTAATAGCTTGCCCATTTCGGTTACCAACTTCTCTTGCTGCTCTGACAATACTGTTTGAACGCTAGAGGAAAGAGACTTCACGGGAAAACAGTGTTCCTCAGCGTAAATTACGGCTGGAACAGAGAACTACACGGCTACAGTAGAATGGCCATAATGGAAATTGGGAAAACAGTGTTCAGTAGTGGGTATTACGGCTACAGTAGAATGGCCGTGATGCAATTGCGAGCCTGTTGGTCAGGGTTTTAAGCGGAGAGATGAGGTGAATGGAGCAGCATAGGTTTACGGTGAGACAGAGTAGTGAATGAACCGAGAGTGAAATCGATGAAATCGAGGGAGTGAACAACGATAGGAATGAAGTTATGCATGCGTAGAAAGGTATTAAAGGATAAAACGGCCGAATCCCATCGACGTCGGGTGACTGTATACACCTGGCTGCGGAATGATCAGTTGAAGAGCCGTGGTATAATAGGACACGTCATTCTAGTACGAAGAATTAATGCAAGGGAGCGGGCCATATCAAGTTTGAATCACAGCGATTATGGGACCGTTAAAACGGAGGTGAGGTGGACTACGCAGCATAATGGACGAGGAGTGAACGGAGATCTTGTTCAATCATTACACTAGGTGCCTAATACCATAATCCGAAAACCATACATAATGATATAACTGTTAGTTAGAGGTTTAGAACATACCTTTGTGTATTTTGATTCCTTTGCTAATCATGATGCTAACCTTTGATTTATTGCTGCCTTTGTATATGTTGTGTGTCTTCACCCTTTAATGATGATGGTACTTCTGACTGCAGACTTTTTCCTTTTTGAAACAGAGTTTATTTTTGTTGCAGGGAGAGAGTGTATTAGCTGTGGAATTCGGATATCAGCTGCGGAATTGGCTCCTAGCTGTAGAATTTGCAGCAACATTTTTCTTCCTGCACCAAGAGAATTAAAACAACTTGACTGAATGAAATAGTCCTGATAGGGACTTTATTGATGAGAATGAGATGGAGTGAATGGACTGAAAAAAAAATGGAATGGAATGAAGATGATGAGATGGATGAAGTGAATGAGATGGATGAGATGGAAGAAGAGGGATTTTTTTTTTTTTTTTTTTTTTCTTTTTCTGGAAAATATAAAGTGTCTGGTGACCCTGATTTTCACCTTACATTTTCTGCATAAGACTGCCAATCCAAAATTGGTTTTCAGGCTTATACAGGAGATTTTTTTCTTCTTCTTTTTTTTTTTTTTTTTTTAACTGAAAGAAACAGAGATTAGGCTGATGGAGGAGAAGAATTCTTCTCCACCAGCCTCATTGCAGAATCTTCTTGGAGCAACTTAACAAATTCCTCCCTTGAGAGTGGCTTGTGGTAGACTTTTAACCGGTGGCCATTCACAATGAAAGGAGTCTGAAGCTCATCAATGGTCTTTACTCGAACTGCTCCATTGTTAAAGACTTCATCAATCTCATATGGTCCAAGCCAATGAGTTTGAAATTTTCCTTTGAAGTCCTTAAACTTGGAATCAAACAATAGTGCCCAATCTCCCTTCTGAAACTTTCTTTCTTTGATGTGTCGATCATGCCATTTAGTTCTTTGGTGCTGAACTAGATCGGTCCTTAGAATTGCATCTTGTCTCATTTCATCTAGTTCATTTAGCTGGTCCATTCTGTGCTTTTGGGCTTCTGATAAGCTCATCCCCAACTGAACTGCCGTCTTGAAGGTCTTGATTTGGAACTCAATGGGGAGCAGGACTTCCTTCCCATAAACAAGTTCATAGGGAGAATGTCTTGTTGTGTTCCTCCATGTAGTTCTATAGGCCCATAAGGCTTCAGGAAGCCTTTCTGCCCAATCTCTTCTCTGAAGATGAACAGTCTTGGTGATGATGCTTTCAAGAACTTTATTTGTAGATTCCACTTGACCATTTGCTTGCGGATGGTGTGGAGTAGATGTTCTATGCTTGATTTTATATTCCTCCATCAGCTTCTCCATCATTCTAGATGTAAATTGGCTGCCCTGATCTGTCACAATTTCCCTTGGGACACCAAAACGAGTGAAAATATCCTCAAAAAGAAATTGAACAACTGAATTTTCAGTGGCAGAAGGCAAAGCTTTGGCTTCTACGCACTTAGTAACATAATCAGTACAAACCAGTATATACTTCTTTTGCTTTGATGGTGGATTAATTGGTCCAACGAAATCTAGAGCCCATTTCTCAAAGGGTTCGATGCATACCTGAGGCTGTAGTGGCATTTTATTTGAAGGAGTTGGTCTCCCAACTCTTTGGCAGCTGTCACACCTTCTAACATACTGCTTTGCATCTTTAAAGAGAGAAGGCCAATAATATCCTAGAGAAAGGATTTTATAGGTTGTCCTCTTGTCAGCAAAGTTCCCGCCGCATGGTTCATCATGACATGCCTTAAGGATTTCAGGTATTTCATCTTCCCGAACACACCTTCTGATTATACAATCTGGCCCTATTTTGAACAATTCATTAGAAATCCAAGAAAAATGTGAACTCTCCTAAATGATTTTCCTTTTCTCATTAGGAAATAAGTGTAGAGGTAGCTTCCCTGTAACTAGATAATTAGCCATATCTGCATACCAAGGAGTCTTGGTAGTTACTGCAAACAGGTATTCATCTGGAAACTTGTCTTCTACTGGAGAATCTTCATTAGTGTTTTGGATTCTAGACAAGAAATCAGCTACTGTGTTTTGTTTTCCAGGTCTATCTAACACAGTAATGTTGAATTCTTGTAAAAGTAAAAGCCATCTTGTAACTATGCCATTAGTAACAGGTTTGTTCATTAAATATCTTATGGTAGAGTGATCAGTATGGACAAAGGTTTCATAGCCGGTTATGTAGTGTCTAAACTTGTTGATCGCATGTACTACAACTAAGAATTCTTTTTCTGTAACAGTATAATTTAACTCAGTGGGAGTCAAATTTTTACTGGTGTAATAAATGGCATAAGGGATCAAATCCTTTTGTCCCAAAACAGCTCCTAGAGTTGTATCTGAAGCATCAATAGAAATGTGGAAAGGGAGTTTCCAATTTGGCACCCTTAAGATGGGTGCTTCAGATATTCTAGTCTTTAAAGCTTCAAAGGCAGATTGACACTCAGGATCCCATTTGAACTCACAGTCTTTGATAAACAATTTGAAAAGAGGAGATGCTATCTTAGTGAAGTTTTCAATAAATCTTCTGTAATATCCAGTAAACCCAAGAAAACTTCTAACATCTCTCTGGCAATTTGGAACAGGTAACTTGGAGATGACTTCGACTTTAGATCTATCAACCTTAATCCCATCTCCTGAAATATGATGTCCTAAAACAATCTCTTCAGTAAACATCATAAAACACTTTTCATGACTTAAAGAAAGATTTGTTTCCTTACATCTTATCAGTACTTTTTCCAAATTTTCCAAAGCTTCTTCAAATGTATTACCATAAACTGTGAAATCGTCCATGTAGACCTCTACACAATCATGAATTAGATCTGAAAAGATTCCAAGTACAACCCTTTGAAATGTAGCGGGTGCATTGCACAATCCAAAAGGGAGTACTCGGTAGGCAAAAGTTCCCCAAGGACAAGTAAATGTGGTTTTGTCTTGATCTTCAGGTGCTACCTGAATTTGATTATACCCACTAAAACCATCCAAGAATGAGAAATACTTTTTACCTGCTAAAGTGTCTAGTACCTGATCAATAAAAGGTAGAGGGAAATGATCCTTTAAGGTTGCCTTGTTCAATTCTCTATAATCAATGCAAACTCTCCATTTACCATTCTTTTTGGGCACTATAACCAAGGGAGAAACCCATTGGCTATCTGAAATGGGGTAAATGAAGTTTACCTTGAGCAATTTCTGGAGTTCTTCTTTCACGATTTCCCTAAGGTTTGGATTCATCCTTCTTTGTGGTTGCCTAATAGGTCTGCTATTTTCTTCAATATAGATGTGATGAATACAAGTCTTAGGATCGATTCCTTTCATGTCAGTGTATTCCCATGCAAAAGCGGTAGAATGTCTTTGCAAGAGTTTGGTTAGCTCCTCCTGTTGAGACTTTTCCAAGTTTTTGTTAATGTTTAATGTTTTTCCTGGAAAGATCTCAATTGCAGAACTACCAAATTCTTCCATAGAGAAAAGAGACATTTGCCTAGATGATAGACACTCTATGTCAGAATTCAACTGAAATTGTGTAGAGTCATATTCTGATGATGGTTCAAAATTTTCTAATGCATTCAGAATTTGACTATCTTCACTAATCTCAGAAATAGTAAAGACAGGTTGTATAGTATCTTCATCATCAATCCACTCATTGTCTCTTATTTATGTGATTGCTTTTGCTGGAGGATACAGATTGAACTTCTTTGTTGAATTACCATCAGAGATATACATATCCCCAGACCTACAACTTATGAAAGCATCAGCCGTGGCCAGCCAAGGTCTTCCTAAAATAAGAGGATGTCCTCCTAGATTGTTCTTGGGAGTTAAAATCATAAAATCAACTGGATATTCCCAAGAGTCTAGGGAGACTGGAATGTCTTCCAATACACCGTCAGGCTTAATGATTGATCTATCTGCAAGTTGCAGTAAAGTAGGTGTAAAGAGAATATTAGGAAGTTTTAACTGGTCCATGGTTTGTCTACTCATAATATTGATGGCAGCCCCCAAGTCAATCAAAGTATTTGGTATTTCTACCCCATTGATATGTGTTTTGACAATTGGGCTCCCAGGGTCTACATATTTCTGCATAGTAATCTTTCCCATCATTATGTCTGCAATTTTCCCTACCAGGTGGATCTTTCTGGTATCTCTTGGTTTCCTTCCTGGTCTTTTAAGGCTCAAATCCTTTATTGTCTTTGCTAGAATGGGAATTTCTTTAATGGCTTGTAACAAGGGAATCTTGATACAGACATTCTTCAATTCATCTAGAAAATTATAGTCAGGCAACCAAATTTGTTTTTCCACTCCCTTGTCAATTTGTAACCTTTCAGGGAAAGGAGGTGTGGCTAAAGATGTAGGTTGTTCAACTATGGGAGTTGATTCTTTTTCTTTTTCTTTTTGGATATTTTGGTTTTGAAGTGATACTTCAGAACCCTTATTGACTTTGAGAGATTCTTCCTCAGAAATGCTTGGTTGTTGAACACTTGTAGAAGATTGATCTAGGATTCTACCCGATTTGAGTTGTACCTCATTGAGAGGAACAATCATATAGGTAGGAAATGGTTGACCTTCCATCATGTAAGCATTTTGAGGGTTCCTATTATTGGGGTTTGGTTGAGGCTGAGAAGGAAGTTGATTTGGCCTCTGTTGAGATTGAAGCAAGAGTTGAGAATTTTGATTTTGTGGAGGAGGTTGTTGTTGTTGAGGGAATGGCAATGATAGCTGTTGACTTTGATTTGGAAATTGGGGAGCTTGTTGATTCTAAAAGGGTGGAGGATATTGATAGAATTGAGCAAATCTCCCATAAGGATTTTCCATGCTTTGCATCCATGCTTGGAAAGGATTTTGTGGTTGTGGCCAAGGTTGTTGCCAAGGATTCCAATTCGGTGGAGGTTGGAAATTCATAGAGTTGTTAAACCCTTGATTTTTCTGCCCCTGCCAAGGCCTCCTTGCAACAAAACAGAGAGATTCAAGCATACTTGGATCTTCTTGAAAGACTGCTTTGAGCCCAGGAATTGAAGGACAATCCTTGGTCTCATGTGTTTCTGAGCAAATTACACATGTTTCCACAACTTGTGCTTCCAAGGGACATTCCCTTAAAGCATGTTTTTTCCTACATTTCGAACAAAAGATGGCTAAGGCCTCGGTTTCTGCTTTCTATTTATTGTGGATCTTAAGGGTGTCTAATTGTTCACTAAGACCCCCTAAGATGTCAATTTTAAATTCATCAAGCATATTACCGATCTCAGCCCTACTTACCGTTCCTGTTGCAGATTTATTGGCTCTAAGGAGAGAAGGATCTCTAGGCCCTTTTTGATTTTTTGATTTTCCCCTTGAGAGATGAACACATAGGTCTGCTATATCACCGAGTGAAAGTTGAGATATATCTCCTTTCTCCATCACGTTTAGAATGTCTATCCATTCATCCCTAATGGCTTTTAGTAGGAGGGCCTTCAGGGTCTCCTCATCCAAGTTGCTCATTTTTGCTCTTTTTAAGTTATATTGGAATCTTTCAAGTAAATCTTCTAGGTTCTCATCTTCTCTTTGTTCCATTTTAAATACCTCATCCTTATGGTTGGTAGGCATACAGTAATCTAAATATCTGTCCAAAAATGTCTGTTTCATGTCATTCCAAGACCTAATGGACTGAGTGACTAACCCCATGAACCATTTCAAGGCTTGATCTTTCAATGTGGAAGGGAACAATTTGCGTTTTTGAGTGTCATCCAGATAGTCATAAGTTCGACACACAACTTCAAACTCAAATAAAAATGTTTCACGGTCCTCAGTTCTCAACCCATGGAAGTTTGGGAGGACAGATGGCGATATGTTTTTCATAGTAGCTCGGGAATCTTCATCAACGATAGGAAACCCAAATGAGTTATCCCCATCTCTATTTCCTCCTCCAAGGGGACCTCTACCTCCTCCATTATTGTTGTTTCCTCCTCCTCCTCTACCTCTACCTCTACCACCTCCTTCTTCCTCTGCCATGATGGTTACCCTAGGGATTTCAAAATCTTCTGGTTCCTCTACAAAGGGTGAATGAGAAGAGATTTCTCCTTCTTCTTCAGGTGATTCTACTTCCTCAATTACAATTGGTCTTTCTGTAGGAGAAAGAGAAGAGTCTCTTCCTAGTTCAAATTCAATAGAAGGTGTAGGAGAGTCAACTCTTGGCTCTTGAATTCCAGGAATTCTAGGACTAGGAGTGTCGGTTGGAGATAAGGGAGGTGTCTCTTGTCTATCCCTTGAAGCAGATGGACTTGTAAAAATTGAACTTCGAGCTCTAGCTAAAAACCTTCCCCTAGAATCTCTAGCTCTATGCATGTCATTTTTTATTATTTTTCTTCAAGTCAAGTTAATAGTTCTTTTTCTGATCTTCCAGGTCACTCTAGGTGCAAGAAGAGAGCATACTCAAGAAACTACTAAATAAATAACTTTCTCTTTTCTGATCCTCCAGATCACTTTGAAGTGCAAGAGGAGAGCATACTTTGATAGGTTATCAACTTCTTTCCTTGAAATTTTATGTTTTTTTTTTTTAAGAATATGGCTACTTAATTTCACTTCCCCGGCAACGGCGCCAAAATGTTTAGTCAATTTAGTGTTGTCTAAATTGCTATTATTAATTGTCAACTCGGGGCTCGTAAGCTGATGAAGTGAGGTGTACAATATGTACTTAAGTAACCTTTTCTAAGTCTTTTTATCGTTTTTAGATGATGTTTATGGTGGATTTAACTTCCTAAGATGGAGTGATGAATTTATAAACAAGTGAGTGAGTGTGTGTATGTATGTGGTGGTTTCTAAATGAGTGAGTGTGTGTAGTTGGTGGTTTCTACTTGAACTCTCAAATGAAAACTTGAAAAGTAACTTGAAATGGAATTGAACTTAAAATGAAAACAAAGCGTTAAACAACCAACTAATGGCACTAGTCCACTATCTATGCTGCTGATGAGTACAAAAATAGCATCTATGTTAACTCAATGAAAAGTGAAAAATACTACTTTAACTACAAAATTTTAATGGCAAATCATAACACTTTATTCTTTCTTAACACCATGCCTCTAGCTGAAATTTTTCATGTAAAAATAGTTAACAAGGAATCAGCAATATGAGTCAAAAAGCTAATCAACCCAAGCTGCCACTTAATGATATTTTGGTCCAATAAAGATTAGTTAATTATGATGAAAAGACCATCAAAAGGTTAGTCAGCAACTTGTCAAAAACTTGATGAAGTAAACTAGTAATGAAACTAAATAAGCAAGGTAAAGATCAGCAGCTAAGACATGACTACTTCAAATACCATCAGTGATTAAAAAGAAATGAAAACAACTATCCCAGGCTCCTAACACCTGCAAGAACAACTGATCAGTTTTGAAAATGCTGGGAATGTAAAGGCATGAAATCAAACTGTACACTATTATACATGATGAAAGAAATAAAAATTGTTGGAATTCAAACTATACATTATTGTACATGTGAAAATGAAAACAAAGAAAGGCAGGAAAATGAAATCAAACACTATGTACACAGGCTGTCATAGATGGGGGCCCTCCATCCACGCAACCAGCTAAAGATCAGCTACGAAAAGGTGAACAGAAACAGTCTTCTTTTATAAAACCAGCATGTCAAAGTACAGTGAAAAAGTGCTGTAGAAACAGCTTTCTAAAACAGAATTTCGATAACAAAATAAGCACAACACTTACAATATTCAAAAAGATAGTCTATAAGCGTTGGCACACGCTTTATTTATAAGCACAGGGATAAACTACCCTCTGCGTGAACTAAGCAACTACAGCCTAACGTATTAACTGCGCAGCAACACACAGTCTTAACTAATTAACTTATGCAGCAACACGCAGGCAACTCCGTGCACGTTTAGAGGAAACGGTCATCATGGGAAGTAAATCTATGTTTGGATCCTGTCTTTTGCTGTCTTCGTGGCGTGGAGGAAGTGCCAGCTATGGTTCCGTGTCTCAGCTGCTCACGGCTCCCGTGCCACCGTCTAGAACTTGATTGTTTGACCGAGGGAACACCTGCATTGACCAAGGGCATACGTGACTGGTTTGGCTCAACCAATAGCATACGATCCATGTGTACATCCATCCCAACGTGCCCATGTGGCCCATTCCTTGAGAAGACACGTGGAGTATATCAAACAACAAAAAGGCTGTGGAATCTCTGAATAGCTGCGGAATTGCTGAACAGCTGCGGAGTTGCTGTATATGTTCCAAAATTCTAATCAAACAGTCAAACATTAGCATAGTTAACAAACCATGATAAAAAGACATGTAATGCAATAATTTGAACAAGTTAATGGAGGAAAAGATGGAAAAAGGAAGAAGTGAATGGGAAAAGGCTGTTGGGAAGATAGCTAAGTGAGTGCAAGGTTGAGGCTCAACAATTGGTGCTGTAGCTTTATTTTTCTTCTCTACGGTCAAGCAAAGCACCCAAGACTTAGATCCTATACAAATTGAGTTTGGGATACAATCGAAAATTTCTTCCAAGGATTTAACATAACTGCTATACCCAGAGATGAGAATATGCATGCTGATTCACTTGATGTTTCAGCAAGAACTTTCAAAATCCCTGAGCTAGTATTGTTAGAAGATCAGATTCAAGTCAAGTACAGACCATCAATTCCGGATAACCTTAAACACTGGCAGGTTTTTGGGGATGATGAGAAATTAAAATCTTTTCTTCAAGTCATTGATGAATTCTCAAATATGCAAATTGAAGAATATCAAAAAGATGTCCAAGAATCAAATCAACAAAGCCCAGAAACTTCATTCAATCCTAAAATTCTTGATCATGATATCATTCAATTATCTAATAATTTTATTCCCAATGGATTAGTTCTATTGGAAAATCTATTTGATAATAATGATGTCTCCAAAAAATCCTTCTCTAATTCACCTGAAGAAGAAATCAAAGAGTGAAATATTGGGACTTTAGATGAAGTGAGAAATGTTAAATTGTCATAATATTTGCCTTTGGATGTTAAAAACAAATATTTGAATCTTCTTAAAAATTACAAAGATGTTTTTTCCTATTCTTATAATGAATTAAAAACTTATGATACATCTTTAATTGAGCATAACATTCCTTTGAAACCATAACAAAAATCCTTCCAACAAAAATTAAGAAGAATCAATCCAATACTTCTTCCAACCATTGAGAAAGAACTTAAAAAGCTACTTGATCCTCATATCATAGTACCTTTGAGGTATTCTAACTGGGTGGCTAACCTAGTTCTTGTTAGGAAGAAAAATAGTGAAATTAGGCTATGTGTAGACTTTCGAAATCTGAATAAATCGTCTTTAAAGGATAACTACCCATTGCCCAAAATGGACCATCTACTTCAAAAAGTTTTAGGTGTAAATAGGTTTTCTATGCTAGATGGATTTTCTAGTTACAACTAGATGATGGTAAGTCAAGATGACCAAGATAAAACTGCTTTTACTACTCCCTGGGGTACATTCATGTATGCTAGGATTCCATTTGGACTAGAAAATGCTGGTGCCACTTTTCAGAGAGCCATGGATCTAGAATTTGTTGGTAAGACATATGAATTTACTATCATTTATCTAGATGATTTAATTATTTTCTCTGATTCTAATGAAAATCATTTAAAACACTTGAGTAAGGTTTTTTACATGTGTATAAAATATGGCATATCCATAAATACAAAGAAGTCTTTATCAGTTGTAAAGGAAGGGAAATTACTAGGGAATATTATCTTCAAAGAGGGAGTTATCATTGATCCAAAGAGAGTTTCAGCTATTCAAACTCTATCTCTACCTAGAAATAAGAAGGAGATACAAACATTCCTTAGGAAAATTAATTTTCTCAAAAGATTTATCCCTAATTATGCAGAAATAGTCAAAGATATAACTGATATGTTAAAAAAGAACAATGAAGGGAAATGGACAGTTTTTGCTAGATATGCTTTTGATCATATCAATAAGGTTATATCTGAGGCCCCTACATTAACTAGTCCTTATTACTTCTCTCCTCTTAGAATATTTTCTTTTGCATGAGGGACAACCTTAGCAATTGTACTTTTACAGAAGAATACAAATGGTGATGACCAGCCTATAGCCTTCTTTTCTAAAGTCATGATGGATGTTGAGCTTAGGTATGACATTATTGAAAAACAAGCTTGTGCCTTAATCCAAGCCCTCAAAGCCTTTAGAAGCTATGTCTTGCATTCACACATCATAGCTTATGTCCCTAATCAAGGTGTCAAAATTGTTTTGACCCAACCTGATACTCATGGAAGAAGGGGAAGATGGATTGCTGAAATTATTGAATTTGATCTTGAGATTAAGACCAGAAAGCTATTAAAAGGTCAAGTTTTTCCAAATTGTTAGCTGAATCTAATTGAAAAGTATTGGGGATAAATTTTATTTGTGAACTGCAATCCAAGAAGAATCCTCAAGAACCTTCTCAAATTTCACAAAGGGAGAATCAAGAAGAACCTTCCTTAAATGCAGAAGGGGGGAATCCAAAAGATCCTTCTCAAAATTTATAAGAGAATTCACAAGAACGCCCTTCTTCATTACAAACCACCCTCTTTAATATACATAAAAAATATCTACTTCCTTATTGGTATTCTGATATTGTGTAGTTTCTTAGAGATTTTCAATGTCCAACTGAACTTGACTTGAAGCAGTGTAAAGCCCTGAAGCTTAAAGCAGTGAAATATTGTATTGTCAATGGTAATCTATACTAGAAGGATCCTCTCAATATCCTTATTCTTTGTTTAACTGAAAATGAAACAGAGGGAATTATAGATCAGTTACATGCAGGGTTTTGTGGTGGACACTATGCTTGGAGATCAACAACTTACAAAATTGTAAAGGTGGGTTTCTACTAGCCCACACTGTTTAAAGAAGTTGGAGCAAGAGTTAGGAGTTGCACATAATGTCAAATATTTGTGGGGAAACAGAAGCTGTCAGCACTTCCTCTTATTCCAGTATTGGTTCAGGCACCTTTTCTACAACGGGGGTTAGAATTCATAGGAGAGATTCATCCACAATCAAGTAATCAACACAGATGGATTCTGACTGCTATAGGCTATTTTACCAAATGGGTAGTGGAAATACCTATTAAAAATGAAAATGATATTGTTGTAATTAAATTCCTTGAGGAAAATATTTTATCAAGATTTGGATGTCCTCAACAAATTGTTACAGACAATGCAACAACTTTTTGCAATATTAAAATGATTGAGTTCTGTCAAAAGTGTTCAATTTTTTTACATCATTCTACACCATATTATCCAATGGGTAATGGACTAGCAGAGTCCTCCAACAAGAGCTTAGTTAAGGTCATTAAGCAGACTCTTTAAGACCATAAAAAGAGTTGGGACAGTCACCTCATCCATGCAATTTGGGCAAATAGAGCTTCTCTTAAGAGATCCATAGACAAGTCTCCTTTCCAATTAGTTTATGGTAAGGAATTAGTTTTCCCTACTCATTTGGCTTTACCAATTATGAGGTTCCCTCAGGAATCTTATGAAGAAAATATGATTTCTCAAGAAGGATTAATCAAATCATTGAGTTGAATGAGGACAACGATGAAATTCAGTACAAGGTAAGGAAATATCAAAATAAGATGAAGGAGTTGTTTGATAGAAAGGCCGGAGAAAGGAATTTCAAGAAAGGTGACCTGGTGCTTAGATGGGATACAAGGAGGGAGGATAAAGGCAAGCATGCAAAATTTGATAACCTCTGGTTTGGTCCATTTAGCATTGTAGAAGTCAAAGGGAATAATACATTCATCCTACAGAATTTGGAAGGAGAGTATTCCTCATTTCCAATTAATGGGAAATAATTGAAACAGTATATCCAGTATTAGATTTTCATCCATCCATTCATCATATGTAACGCAATGGGGAGGCTCCACAAAGAGGGAGTAATGGCGGACATCCCAACACTATGTGGCACTACCTTATTACTCCGCACCCCCCCTCAAAACCTTAAACCACTCACTAACCCACCCCCCCTATCCCCGCAAACTGCTCATGGTTTCCCTCTGCTAATGGCTCTTCCATCCCACGCCTTAACCATTATGCTTTGACCAATCCCAATCCACCACCTCACATACCCGTTGCCTATTCATCTTGTCCATTGCCACCTCACATGCCTGTCGCCCTACTGTCATACCTATTATATTAACCCGTTGTAGCTTCGCTCATGTGCATTAAAGTAGCTACAGTTATGAATAAAACCATTAGCCCTTCCCAACATCTTATAAATAAAACTATACCCACCTCTTTGTCCCTTTCCTTTCACTCTTTTTTATTATTCGCAGGTAAAGAGTTTATGAAGTACCTTTTTCTTTTCGCTTAGTCTATTACCAAAATCGCTCTTCCTCCTATCTCCCAGCATGGCCCCAAAAGGAAAAGCTAAAAAGCAGAGTGCAAAGGAAAACACTGCTACTCCAACCAAGCTTGACCTTGACCATGTTCCTCTTGTAGACTCACTTTTTAAAATTGCAGAAGCCATGTGTGAGTTCAATTTCTATGAACTACACTTGTGGCTCAAACAAAATTACCTAGACAAGCAAGACCCAATTAGATTTTGGGAATCCCTATTACCTTTCTTTAATTTCCAAAAAACACATGAGTTCCCTAAACTCATTACCTAGTGTCAAGCCAAATATGACCCGATAAAAAGAGAAATCATGGCTCCGAATGTTGACATTCTGATAACCATCTTTGCTAAAAACATAAACCAAATGCTCCTAATCCCCCAATTTGACTCTCTCAGTCATTTTTCACCAGCAACACTTATGGATCTGTACCATAAGTTAACCTTTCCATAGAGAGCCCAAATTTTTGAAATATTTTTACTTGAGGATGCAGAATTACCCAAAATAAATCCAACCTACTCATCTTCCATCTTTCCTGAAGCCTCCAGACATTGCATTTCTCTATTTTCCTACTTATTAGGATATCCAGATGACTAGTCTATTGATGAGACTATCCTTGGTTTCCTTTCTATTTTTAACAAAGATCAATAGCCAACATTCATGTATAACTACAACCAATTCCTAGTTGATAATATACATGAACAATTCATGAACTTTACTCTATAGGGTGTGTTCAGTTATAGTTTTGTAATTGTCCACATGTACCTTTTTTAGCAGGTTTATCTTTTTCCTATCAAACTTAGCAAGCAGGATGAACAAGGAGTGAATCAACTAGTGATTCACTGGACAAAAATAGTCAGGACAACCTCTACCACCTCCTCCTTTTCAGAATTTGTAGATACATTCATACATCCAGTGGCACAACTCCTCAATAGTTAGATAGAGCCAAGGATTGGAGATGAAATTAAAAGGATTTTACACTTAAGTGAGTAGACCAAAACTGGTGACTAGTATTTATACCAGAACTATACTGAGATAAGAGTATATGGTTGTGAGCTTACACCATATAAGCTACCCAAATATGTTCCTATGAGAATATTTTCTCTGGAATATATTAGGCAGATGATCCACATGGATGACCTACACTTTGTGTCAGGCAAAAGAAAGACTGAATTGAAGATTAAAGCACAAATTGGATCATTTATTTGCAACACCAAATCAGTTGGTGTTGAGGTAGATTACATTGTTAAGGAAGATGAATTTCCATCCCAGCTTCACCTAGTCCTATAATATTTTTGGCATTATTTATGCTTTGAGAGTTAATTTCAAGATGACTCCTTATAATCATACTCCAAGGCCAGAAATAGAAAAATACATGAATCAAGAACAATGGGTTGATGGGACTCTTCAAGAGGCAGATGAACAGGTTGTATCTACCCCCACTGAACAGACTTTAGTTTCTCATAGTAAGCAACAAAAAAGGCTAAGAGAGAAGACTTCATCTACTCAAGATATTATGAAAGGATTAATTTTTCAAAAAAAAGAAGCCAAAGGTTGGCTTGGTCACACCAACAAAAGAATCTTAACCAGTGATAATTGATCTTGGAGATCCATAAGTGTCTACATCAGCAAGAGTTAGTGCTTCAACCACTCCTCCTACAACTTCACCTTCTAGAGAGCCTCTAGAAATTATTCAGTCAATAGGAACTAGTTCTTCAGATGATCATAATATATTTTCAAGGTTCCTTGAGATCAAACAGAAAAATGAGAGTTTAAAGTCCAATGTGTACAACCAATTCTGGAAACAAGCTTCAACTTCCTAGCATAGGATTCTTTCTTCTTTTGACAGTGAGAAAGGAAAAATGCAAATGGCATTCTTACAAGCCTAGATTCCATTTCTTAAATCACCATCATATTATAAAAAGACTATGTTTTCATTTGATACCAGTCAAATTCATCCAATTGACTAGATGGATATGCATAGACAGACTAGTGAGATGTTGTTTTCTACTATGAGAACTACAACTATGTGTCTTTCTAAACTTAGGACTGCCATATCTAATGTTCAGTATCAGCCTAAGTTAGAAAATATTTCTTCTTTAGCCAAAGACAACAGAGTAAAATCATTTGAGGATTTTGTAATTAAAGTAGGATATGATCCCAAAGATGTAAAAGCTGTAGAGCTACTCCTCAAAAAGAAAGATGCAGACATTGTTGCACTGAAGAAATAGTTGATGCTGCCTTCAACAGAGGATCCTCTAACAAAGGATATAATAGAGAATGAACAAAGAAAGGAGGATACACTCAAGATTATCATTAAGCAGAATATACTGTTGAAGAAAATGGAAGAGAAGATTGAAGAGTTATTAAAAGAGAAGGAAGCAGCACAACTTGCCATGGTTCCAATTACAACAGTCCAAATAACAGTTGCAGGAACATCGCTTAGTTTGTCATCAACAACCATTTAGTCCACATCAACAACAGCTGATCTAGCTATATTATCACAAGAATTGACCATACAAAAACACGACAACGAGAAATTACTACAAAAATTCCAAAATCTAGAGATGCAGAAAATCAAGAATGACACTTTGTATCTGCAAGAGATGCAGAAGTCCCACAAATTGGAACTTAAGATTCAGAAATTGGAGAGTGAGTCCCTAATGGAAGATACTTTGGCCCATGCCAATTAAAATATTTGGACACAAATCAAGCAATCTATGACAGATGTATGGCCATCCATACAATTATTTTTTAGCAGCAAGAACTCATCACTAGATTGAGAGCAGTGATAGGAGAACAAAAAGCAGCCTTGAAGACCAAGCTAGCAGAAGCCATATATATGATTAAAATATTAAATTCAAAAAGCAGAGAAGAACTAGAAGAAATAAACATTTCTGGCAGAACAACTACCATGTTAGAAATTAAGAAGGAATTATAGAAGATGAATTTGATCAATCAATTAGAAACTAAATGTCAAACCCTAGATATTTCTTTCAAAATATTTCAATCAAATTTTATTGTCTTAAATCAGAAAGGACTACCAGGATTGGTAGGTTTGAATGATAAATTGATTAAATTAGAAGATTATTGCAAGGAATTGTATATTATTGTAGTGGACAAAATGAAATTTGCAGTTGTCAAAGGATAGATAACAAGGAAGGATTTTCTGGAAGCCTTGGTGTTTGATTTAACCATCATGCATGAAACTAGACATTTATTTCTCACCAAAACCAATTTTGAGAGGTACATAGGAGTGGATGAAACATTTAGAAAGATGGTGAATGTTAAAATCCCAAGTGAAGAAAGATGGGATCAATTGTGTGAAACAATTTAGTAGTTTCTCATTCTAAAAACATGAAATCTCGTCAATATTTTCAGGCCAAATCATCAACAAATTCCCAAAGGATAGAGCCACCTCTTCAGCAGTTTCTCAGTTCCTATTATATTGTTCTCTTTTTGTAATTTTGTACTATTTGGTATGCCATTCCAAATAGATTGTAGATCTTTGAAAATTGTGTATAAATAACTCCTCCTTTGAGTTATTATGGGTTGAACCCTTGAAAAGCTATCAAGAAGATTTGTACTAAGTTGGAGCATTTTTTTGGAATAATAAAAGATTCTGGATTTATCTCATGTAGTCTATTTCTCAATGAGTTGTGTTTCATCTTGTTTATTCATTATGTTTTATTCATATAAATTAAGTCTTTTGCAGCTATCCGATTCAAAATTTCAGTCTCATTTTGGATCCTTTGTGAAGTTGTGATTTAAATAAGAGAATAATTTACAGAGCTATTTGTTATTGTAAGTTCCTCTTTATAAATAAATTACATCAGATCTTTGTAACAATTTAATTATATTTTGTTAATTAAGTAAACACTTTTTTCTTAATTTCTTCTTATAACTGGTTAAGTATTTAGTAGGAATATTAAATCAATTATACTTCTCCAAGCTCTACTTTTCCACCCCATTAAAATGAAATTGACTATGTGTAGTTAAAGAGAAACCTTTTATTTTGCTTGGAAATCTATCTAAGTTTGAAGCACCTGTTTATAAAATTGTTCACTGGTCATGCAATCATTAGAAACAAAAAAACATTATAGATGCTTTGGCATAACTAATTGACCTAGAGTTATCTCAAAGGACAACATCATATTGGCAATTTATATTTGCAAACAATTTCACAAGCTCATTATTGAAGGATATTCCAAGGAAATTATCAATATCTTTTTCAAAATCATATGTGGATCAAATCCTTCCAAAATATATAAGATTTTGCTTTTGCAATATCAAATAGGTAATGATATAAAACTCTTGGTAAAAATTACAACTTCCCTCCCCTCTCATGTTTCCAGTGAAGTAAACAAACTAGCTCATAAGCTAGCCAATTTTGGTCTTAGCATAACAAGTCATCCCCTTAAGTTGGATTAGAGTGAGGATAGTCAAAAATACAATCGAAATCACTTTAAATGTCTATATATAAAGGACCTTCTACCCCGAGTGGGGTGCCCTATAGTGGGTGTCCCCCGCTGTCTTGATATGATTTTAGCTCACACGAAAGGGGTTGCGGCTCCCACTATACTTGGCACATTGCATACACTCCCGTCACTTCATTGAACATGGCACAATATTGGTACAATCTTAATAATCATTTAAATATTGCAACAACATAGGGATGTAGATGAAGAATCTATAGGATAATTATATCAAAGTGGTAGAGTTGGAGGAAAACATTGTTAACATATACCACAAGCCAACTATTCTAGCTAGGAGATTATCCAACATCTCCTTCTCCTTAAATGAGGGTAGCGGCTAGTTAGCTCGGATGCTTGGAGATTCTGCCTAATAGATGTTATGACTCATTGGTTTTTTGCTTGTAGTGCTAGCCATCTTTTTTGTCCTCTCATGTAGATGTATTTCAAGGCCTAGCACAAGCAACCTATTTTTATAAGTTTCTATGCACAAGATTCTCTAACTAGATAAGGTCTTAACAACCTCAAGACTTTGAATTGATGGTACTAGTTTGGTTTCCCTTTAGACATATCAGTAGTAGAAAATTTTTGGTTTGTGTAATCCTCATTTGACATAATGTGAAGTGCCTAACTTCAATATATATATATATATTAAATAATACATTTCATATATCTATATATATATATATATATATATATATATATACAGAGAGAGAGAGAGAGAGAGAGAGAGAGAGAGTCTTTTGAGGTCATTTCAGTATTGGACAAGATAGAAGTAGCAGTTTCTTGCTTGGCATTTAGTATTCCACAAATGCAATTTTCCTTGGTTACTCCATCTCTTGGTTGTTCTGCTCCAAAAAATATGAGACAACAAAATTTAGTAGGTGGTGGGCTCCAGTATTGTAGCAATAATGCTACAACTCCTGGGGCTTCCTATCTCTAATTTTATCAACCCGGTAGTTCGTACAAACTTGGAAGCGACGGTGCTGTATGCACAAGTACTAGCTCTTGTCGCAGCTGTCACTTGGTCAGCTGGCACAAGTCCGCTAGGGCTCAAGCCAACTTCTATATGCTCTCAGAAGAAGCTTTCTAAATGATGGACGAAAGCTATCTCAAAGGAAATTAATCTACTTTGCAAAAATGAACTGAAAGCCAACCAAAACATGGAAACCCTAGTAAACCCTAATCTGACTAGCTTAATCTCTATGATGCAATGGTGGGAGTGCAAGTGTCTAAGAATGATGCCATTACTGCTAGTGATATGAAATGCATAAACTTAAACTACTTCCATTTAAAAGAACATTGTTTTTGTATTTTTGCTTAAGTGGTTGGAGTGATTATGGTTTTGTTTCTTATTAGGGTTTGGCTGTGCAGAGGTGGTGCGAAGGGAGAGAAAGCTTGGGAAAGGTCAGGAGGGCTAGGAGAGGTCCCAGGGGATCCCTAGCATCATTCCACAGAAGTCCACAACGTTCAGGTGCTCGGCAACCAAGTTTGCAGGCTTCTACAGGATGTCTGCAGGGGATCCTACAGGAAACTCAGGAATTCTACAGGAAGTCTGCTAACTTCTACAGGATGTGTTGTAGTTGGAGTTTTGGGTGATGGAGGAGTGGAGGAGTGGTATGAGTGGATAGGTAAGATGGAGATGGAGCTTGTGATGGCTCAAGGGCAGAGAAATAAGATGGAGAAATAGTGCATGAAGTTGGTTGGTGGATAGAAGGGTGGAAGAAGGAAAAGTTAAAAAGATGGAGCTACGTGAGAAGTAGAAGGGTTGGAAGGCTAACGAGCTGAACAGAGGTCAAGCAGGTGGCTTTAGGCGTGGTTGAGAAGAAGAAGAACACGATAACGTGATGCTATGCATTGTAAAAGAAACAAATCCTCTATATCTTGCACAAAACCGAGAATTCCATCAACCTATTCTAACTGTGTTATTAAACCAATGAACAACAATGTAAAGTGTGGAGAAAAATTGTGCATGGTGTTGGAACGAAGCAGTAGTGCTCAAGAGAAAAATGCATGGATGGATCTACAATTGCAATGACTGTGTGGCAGCTTGCATGAAAGCATAAGACTGCGTTTTTGGTGGTTGGTACAGCCCACACCCCCAATCTCTAAACAGAGATGGTAGCGAGTGAACTATCAACCTTTTTTGGAGCTCTAATGAATTACAATCCTCCTACTCTAATCTAAGCAACTGAAAGCACTTGAACTGTAAACTAATCCTACTCAATCACATAAAAGAAATCAAATCAGCAGACTGTAAATTCTAAATGCATGTCAAAACAGAGGAAATAAAGTGCTGCAAGGAAACAAGTAACAATACAAGGAAGAGGAGGTCTATTGCTCTCAGGTTGGGCCCTAACCTGAGAGCTATAGCTCCCTTAAAAACTCAGAATTGAATCCAAAGCTGCCTGCCTTTATTAAATAATCATGAGTCTAACATCATGCCAAAACTGGCTTACAAAGAGCAAAAACCCAAATTGACTAACTGAAATGAGGTCTTAAGCCCTCTTATTTATACAATTTGAGGACCCAACAGTCCTCCTAGAATTTAGGGACTCGGCTGCCCAAAACTTGGAGTTAACAGCAGTCCTACTTGACTTGCTTGGCTGCCCTTGTGTTGATTGATTCGGTGGCCCTTGAACTCCGAGCTGATGGTGGAGAATTCGAGGTAAGGGCCCATAAATGAAGGGGACACCTTCCTACAAATCCTCTAGCTTGTTCTCCCACGAATTTGGCTGCCAAGTGCTCATTAAGACCTTCAATTTTGTCTCCAAATTGACCAAAAAGGCTGGAAGTCGAACGACTGCTTGTGAAGGCTTTTGCTGTTGCATGCTCTGATTCTGCGGTTGCATGCTTGGATCCTTTGATTGCATGAGGTTTGGATGATGATTTTGATTGCTTTTCCTTGTGCAGGTGTCCTTTGGCCGGATCTGAGCTGCATGCAATTGTTTTCACGTTCAGATCTGCACCTTCAAGCTGCTGCTGCTGCATGGTCACAAAATCAGAACTTGTTTTCGCCATTGCTCTCAAACGGTAAACTGGATTGATCTGAAACTCGGTGAGCATGTTCCTATCATCATTATGAATCTCCCATAGCAAAATTGTGATCAATGGATGCACGAATTTCGAGAAAAATGGAAAATGATTGAATATTTCAGAGCTCGATTTCTCGAAAACCGTGCATCGAAATCGGCTGAAACTGCTTGGGTAGGTTACGATCACTCATATGCATATCCCCTTGAAATAGGTTTTGAAACGGTTATGGAGAAAATGAAAAAATGGTTGATGGTTATGGAGGCTGATTTCTTGGAAACCGTGCACCGAAATTGGCTGAAACTGCTCAAGCATGTTGCCATCACCCTTGTACAATTCCCCATAAAACAGTTTGTCAAATGGATGCATGGTTTTCAAGTTATGGCAAAAACAAATTTTGTTCTATGGATTTTTGCCTCAAGGCTTTTTGCAAGTGTTTGCATGGAAGGAAAAACTGAGCTTGGGCTGTGATGCAAGTATGGAGATGATGGAGGAGGAGTTGGAAGATTGCATGAGGACTTCTGAACCCTTGAGGAAGCTACCATGTTCGCCAAACCACTTTTTGAAATCCATGTCTAGTTTCCCACAATTTCTACAGGAAGTTCCTTTAGAAGCACAATGAGAAGCACAAGGAGGTGGAAAAAATGATGGATAAAGGCAAGGGATGGACACACAAGTGCTTGTAGGCCTAATCAACAGATTCCCACCATTAGATTCACTTTTGAAATTGGATTTGGCTTGTCCAAAGGTTCTACAGGATGTTTCCTGTAGAAATACAGAGCTTCCTGTAGAAGGCAAAAAAAATTCTTTTGACCTTGATTTGAGTGCTCCTCCTGTCATGAAACGTCCTTCTTGCAACCTGCAATGTCATTGCTGCAACATGAAATTATTCAATGGAGATTAGCTTTATTTTTCTTTTTCTTTTTCTCTTTTTTTTTTGAACAAAAACTAGGGCGCCTCATGGAGGTTTTCACCCTAATTGCCTGCCTTGGGCGCCTCCAAGGGAGGTTTTCACCCAAAGATCTTATTCTCTTTTCTCTTTTTTTTTCCAACCCATTGACCGCCTCATGGAGGTTTTCAATCAATGAGCCAATCTAAGGCGCCTTCGAGGAGGTTTTCACCTTAGATCTCTATTTTCCCCTTTTTTCATTTTTTTCTTTTTCTTTTTTTTTTCTCTTTTTTTTCTTTTTCCTACCCTACCCTACCTGAAAAACAAAATTGTTCTCAAGTATAAGAATACTTCCAATGGAGCCATGTGCACATCGAGATTAAAGAAAAAATGATGTGAAGGCTCAAAATGCATGCTTTGACAAGTATCCAGATCTCAGAGACCAAATGATCTGGCTTTGAAGGGATCAAACAAAGCTGAGGAAGAAAGTACCGCTGCAACTTAGTGACCTTCTGAAACCATATCTCAATATAGCTTTGATGTCCATGGTCCTTTTGCTGATTTGGGTCATGTTTCATGTCACCTTCTACCATGACTTTCTCATCTTCCTCTTTTTGCTGATCTGGATCATTCTTCATGTCACTTTCTATCATGACTTTCTCATCTTCCTCCTTTTGCTGATCTTTCTCTGGAATACAAGGAATATTTGATGGTAACCATGAGGAAGCTTTCTCGATCTCTGATTCTGATCTCTTCTCTTCATCAAGTGCAGCCCATGGGTCTTTGATCTCCTCTTTTGAATCTTCTTTTGTTGGATGTGATCCTTCAATGCTTTCAAGATGATCTCTTTTTTGCAATACTTTTCCTAAGCCATGGTGAAGATCATTGAGCTCAAAAGGAGTCATTTGCACATGTTGTGCCTCAGCTTTGCAATTGGGTTGAGCTGCTCCATGGTATGGTTTTGGAAATGGTGGTACGGGTAGCTGAGTGGAGGTGTGTATTTGAGATGGATGCGGGTGGGGTTGTGGTTGGGTAGGCATTTGGGGTTGCCTTAGTGGAGGAGGAGGCGATGGTTGTGGATGAGCAGGTGGTGGAGGAAAATTAGCGGGATGAGAGTTGTACTGGGGCCTCCACCCCCGATGAGGTGCATTCCACTGAGGCTGTGGCTGAGCATAAGAGTGAAATGAATGAGCAACTGGTTGGTCATAATATGGATCTGGGAAGGAACAAGGAGGAGGTGTGAATCAATAAGGATGAGCAGGTGGTCCCCAAGAAGGCATGAAAGTGGCTTGATAGGGGTCATAATAGGTCTCGGATGTCCCTTGCAGTTCCCACTGATGAGATCTAGGTCTATGCGGCCAACTTTGGTTCATGTAATAGAGTGATTCAGTGGCTCCTTTGGCTCTCTGATATGCAGCTTTGAATCTGGTTAAGGAAGGGCACTGATCTGTAGGATGGTATTCTTCATAGACAAAACACACTTCTATGGAGTACAATGGACATTCGTTCCTAGGATGCTTTCTAGTGCACCTATGACAAAAAATGACCAAAGCCCTCTTGGCTTTGTCTTGCTTCTGTTGGATCTGCAAGGTATCCAGTTGCATGGCAAGAAACTGCCTCATATCACTCTTGAAATCTTTGATATGATTTTCAAATTCATCTTTGGACAAGATGTTGCTCCCAACATTTCTACTTGTAGCCATTTGCTCCAGAGGAATGTTTTCTTCTTCTTCTCCCCTAGAGGTTCTTTAAATATGCCTTGATGTCCACCCAGGGCTTCTTTAATCATAGCCATCGAAGAAGAGAGAACGTTGGCTGTGTGAAGCAGTGGGGGTGTTGTGCAATCATTTTTCTAACTTATCTCTACTCCTACAAGGCATGAAATGAAATCTTTTTGGTTGATTTTTTATTTTTTCTACTTCTACTTGCAAAACTGAAATAGATTGAACTGCAACTAACTATCTTGCTAAAATGAAAATGCGGAATTGAAATGAAAGCAGGAAAGGACTAATCTATTTTGCTCAAATGAAATTGCAGGAATGAAATGCTAGTCTACGCTTGCGGAATTGAAATGCTAATCTACGCTTGCAGAAATGAAATTGCGGAATTGAAATGCTAATCTATGAAAGCGAGAAATGCTAATCTATGAAAGCGGGAAATACTAATCTACTTTTGCATAAACGAAATTGCATAATGGAAATGAAATAAACTACTTAGAAGAAGATTGTAGTGGAAAATAGAAGAAAAGCGACAATCACCAATACTCTGAAGCTTCCCCGGCAATGGCGCCAAAAAGATGGTGGGCCCCAGTATTGTAGCAATAATGCTACAACTCCTGGAAATCCCTTCTTTAATTTTATCAACCCGGTAGTTCGTAACAAACTTGGAAGCGACGGTGCTGTATGCACAAGTACTAGCTCTTGCCGCAGCTGTCACTTGGTCAGCTGGTACAAGTCCGCTAGGGGCTCAAGCCAACTTCTATGAGCTCTTAGAAGAAGCTTTTTAACTGATGGACAAAAGCTAACTCAAAGGAAGCTAATCTACTTGCGGAAAGAAACTGAAAGCCAAAAATAAATACAAACCCTAGCAAACCCTAATTCTACCAACTAGTCCTACTGATGCAAAAATGAGAATGCAAACTATGAGAAGAGATGCCATTACTTCTAGGAAGGTAAAATGCATGTGTCTAAGTTATCACTATCTGAAGAAAACATCTTTTTGTATTTTTGATTAAGTTGTTGGAATTATCATGCATGTGCTTTTAACTGGCTTTTCACTGTGCAGGGGTGGATCAAGGAGGAGAAATGCTTGGAAAAGGTTGGGATGGTATAGAGAGGTTCTAAGGGATACCTGACATTCTCTCTGAGAGTTTCACAAAGTCTAGATGACATGCAACCGTGTTTATGAACTTCTACAGGAAGTCTGCAGGGGTTTCTACAGGATGTTCTGCAATTCTTCTACAGGATGTTTCGAAATGGGATGTTTGAGGATGGATGGTTGATGGAAGATGCATGGATGGTTATGGAGGTAGGATGGGGGTCTGAAGTGACCCAGGAACTGATGGATGGAGCGGTGAGATGATGTGGGAGGCTGACTTGCATCAACGAAGGTTTAGGCAATGGAAAAGAAAGAAGGGAGGGTTACGTGGCAAAAGAGCAGATGGGAGATGAGGAAACAGACTTGGTGATGGAGGAACTGATCTGGACAAAGCTCAGATGAACGAGGAGGTGATGAAGGTGATAGAGATGCCCTGCACAATGCTCATTCAAACGAATCAATGAATCCTTGCAAACAAACCAAGTCCTAGCTAACTTAATCCAACTGTCAATGAGACGAATAAACAACAGCTTTGTTTGGAAAGAGAACCATGTACATCACGTGAGTAAGAACATTCAAAAAGATCTAAATGCATGACAAACTCCTACCAATCGATTCTAACCATAAAAATCTACTTTAACCATCAAAAACAACCAAAATAACAAAGCAAGATCTAAAGAGCAAATTTCATTTTAAGAACGCAGCAAACACATAAAGATAGTCAAGGGAGGTACTGAGTGCTTGAGATGGGCCCAACCCCAAGAGCTACAGCCTCCCAAGAGAGATTTACAGCTGGTGCAAAGCTAGATTCATCTTTATTAATCAAGAATGAAGAGTTACATTAAAACTGTCCACAAGGAGAACTTGAAAATGAGCTGACAGCAAAACTAATCTATTTCCTAAAAATCGAATTACAAAATGACTACAACAAGACTATGAAATGACTAACTACCAGCTACAAAATGACTAACCACTAGCCAACCCCAAAATGAGGCCCTAAGCCTTCTTATTTATACAATTTGAGGACCCAACAGTCCTCCTAAAATTTAGGGACTTGGCTGCCCAAGACTTGTAGTTAACAGTAGTCCTACTTGACTTGCTTGGCTGCCCTTGTGCTCATTGATTTGGTGGCCTTTGAACTCAGAGCGGATGGTGGAGAATTGGAGGTAAGGGCCCATAAATGAGGGGGACACCTTCCTACAAATCCTCTATCTTGTTCTCCCACGAATTTGGCTGCCAAGTGCTCATTAAGACCTTCAATTTTGTCTCCAAGTTGACCAAAAAGGCTACACAAAGCACCCATTAGACTTGTTGGCATAATGCCTAACCAAATTCACTCTATTAACATAAAAATAATCAAAAACATGCAATAAACCAATGAGAATGGTGGATTAAGTCAAATTAGAAGGTTGAATGAGCCCAAATAATTGTCCATTTTTGGGGCTCATCAGTAGGCAAACATGTAAAACATGATATTGTTAAAAAAAATGAAATAGTAGAAGAAATAAATGAAAACTCTACCAGTGCAGTACGTTCTTTGGTATCCTTTTGAAAGGACCAAACACTTTTAAAGTTTCAATATCTCCTCTGTATGTAGGGATGCATAAGGCGCTCGGGTGCCTCCTTGCCACATTTGCATTTTGGTGATAGAAATTTCAGTGTCTCTGAAGCAATCTCTTGTTCTCCACAAATCAGTGGGAAAAAATACCAAAGACTTACATTTACATTAAAATATAGAACAATAATAATTGATGATGATGTAACAGGAAGCTACAAAATCTCCAACAAACTCAATTATAATTTAAGCATGAGTGCTTTCTTACTTCATACTAGTCTCTATTGGTACACCATCCATGTTACAGTGTTATGATTGATCTCCTACTAAATTTGAACAAGGAATATATCTTTCCATTAATTCATCCATTTCTTCCCCTATTAAGCATCCCTTTAAAGAAATGTCAGTACAATCTGTTTCAGTATTCCCTGATTGCACAAGATCCATATGGTCAGGCACCTTCATAACATGTACTTTGAAGGAATCATGCTTTCAATTACTATGCTTTTCAACAACATAATTTCTTATTCGAGCTAGAACATCTAACGCACAACAAAAGATTCACTAAACATACCTATATTCATAAATCTGGACTCTCCATAAGATCACCCAATGGCTATGGTGCCTTTGACACTCTGATCAAAATCAAAGAAAACTTGTTATCTATCATAGAGCAAAAGCAATTTATTAATTTTACCATTACCAAGATTGATGTTATTTTTTCCCAGTAAAACATACCTTCAACTTCAGTAGAATACCCTTTTAAATTGTGCTTTGGTTTTGTTGTCATAGGCTCGATTGGTCTGTCGTTGCATTTCCTGATTATCATCTAGATACATGTTATGTGTCAAAAATATATTATTGCATGAAAGATGCAGAAAATATTGTTGGGGTTGAAATTTACAGAACCCCAAGTAAATACCTAAGAAAGTTTGTAATTTATCAGTTCAACAACGATATATAAATGCTATAAACAAAAACAATAAAACACAGATGATGGAAAGTAAATAAAATGTAAAACAAAATATATCCTCTTTGATGTATATGAAAACAATATATTGTAGACATGTTTTGGCAAGATATAAGCAACAAAAGAATTTGGTCCCAACAATCAGCATAAACCTTCACCCCCCCCCCCTCCCCCCCAAAGAGCCAAAGAGTTAAATTCTATTATTTTTCCATTCCTTCGTATCTTAGTATTTAATTTAAAAACCTTATTGAAGTGTCAAAAATTATTCAAATACTGATAACTTGAAGCAATATCTTCAATAATTCAAATACTGATAGTATTAACCATGAAATTAAGTGTGGCAAGTCCTACTTAAAGAAAACATTGTACGCATGCATCACAATGCACATTCTAGCATAACAATATGAAACTAATAATCAATCAATAGTAGCAAGAGACTACAAAATAACCACCTAATTCAAGTTTGGGAATATTTCTGGAACCCAACTTCAGAATTATCTCAAACCCGAAACCTAGAAGGAAACATGCCACAATATACTTCAATAATACATATCAAAAAGTCGCATTATGGCATTTTTTCTAAATCCTAACTATTCCCAAAAGCCTTCACATGAACTAGTTTTAAGGAAAATATGACAAACATCTTCTAGGATTGAAGAGATTGATTAAAACGAAGTGTAAAGAGGATAGAAAATCAAGAAACTGCATACTACAAAAATCCCTAAATGAAACACCTATTCACACTCTGCAACGTCCAAACTTTATACCCACAAGTTGCATCTGAACAAATAGTTTCAGGTCCTCATCTTCGTGACCATTCAATGTGCACCCCACTCATATTTCATTCCAAGAAACAACATCTTGGGAAAACATTATGTGCAAATAGAAGCACTTTCTCTGTTTCCCCTAGGATTCAAAATGTTGTAAAGATCAAAATGGTGCATCTATTTCAAGCAAAAAGGTAATGCAAATGGGGAATCCCTTTCAAGAAAAAAAGAATCAACACTAAAAAATTCACTTTATAGCCACTCCGCGATGATATACAACACTAAATGACAACCTTCCCACACACTTCTTTGTCTCACATATACAGGGACAAGAACAAGGTAGTTGATGACCTTTCAAAAAGGCATTGGGGTTGGAGCAAGGTGTTTGAACCATTTCAATTTCTCAACATGAGTGGTGAGCTCCAGTATTGCAGCAATGATGCTGCAACTCCTGGGACTCCCTACTTTACTTTTATCAACCCGGTAGTTCGTAACAAACTTGGAAGCGACGGTGTTGTATGCACAAGTACTAGCTCTTACTGTAGGCTCTCACTTGATCAGCTGGCACAAGTTCACTAGGAGCGTAAGCCAACTTCTATGAGTTCTTAGAAGAATATTTTAACTTTTATGGATGGAAGCTAACTCAAAAGAGGTTGGTCTACTTTCAAGAAGAGAGATGAAAGCTGAAAGGAAATGCAAACCCTAGCAAACCGTAACTTTACTGGTTAACCCTACTTGTGCAAGAAAAGAGATGTACAACTACTGAAAAGGATACCATGGACTATTGCAAAGGTAAAATACATGTGTTTAAGCTACTTCTGAAGAAAAATATGGAAAAATCATCTTTTTGTATTTTTGAGCAATTATATGCAGAATTATTATGCATGTGTTTTAACTATTTTTTACTGTGCAGAGGTTGATTGGCGAAAGGAAATGGAGTGGGTGTTTGCAGGGGGTTAGGAAGGTGTGGAGCGGAACTAAAGGATCCCTAACACCCTTTTGGAGATTTCCACCACGCTCAGATCTCAAAAAATCTCTCGCGTTATCTTCTAGAGGAGGCTGCAGGGGATCTACAGGAAATTCTACAAGAAGTTCTACAAGAACAGGCCGAAAGTGGTTTTTAGAGGATTGATGGTGGAAAAACAGTGGGGAAGTGCAAATGAAGGATGGATAAGGATTTTAATAGGTGTAGGACCTGGTCAATGAAGCTAACGAGTGATGAAGATGGTTGGATTTGTTCAAGGATGAAGAAAGCAATGTTGCACAAAAATGTAGAAATTAGGGCTAGTTGGGAAAGTGTGGTGAATGAAGGGAAGGAATATTGAGTGAGGGACTGGAGCAGGTTGTATGATGGAGGAAGGGTAGGTAGGAATGTATTATAGGTGTTCTGCACATTACTTTCCAAAACTGATCCAAACAAAGACTAAAAAACAGAGATCTATCTATTTTGACCTAATCTGCTCTTAAAAACCAGAAATATGATGAACAACAGTTTATAGATAGAAAATCATGCAAGAGAGCTTATGGAAACTGAGCAAAAATAGATCTAAACATGGAAACACAACTGGTATCAACTTCGCCAACTCAAAATCTAACACTAGCAATTGCATTGGAAGGCAAAAACAATGTTTTTGTGGCAGCAAGTGTACCTTGGTCTCAATTCATGATCCCAAGGAGGGAGAAATGAGATCAAGGATTGCTTGGTAGCCTTTTTGTGGATCTTTTATGTTACCAAATTTTCAAATCAACCTGAAACATGAACAACTATCTTAATCATCAAAACCAACCTAAGGAATGAAGCAAGATTTTAACCTAAATAGCAGAAATTATTCTATGAATGCAAGGAAAACACATAAAAGTACACAAAGGAGGTACTGGCACTTGGGTTGGGCCCAACCCCAAGAGCTATAGCCTCCTAAGAAAGATCAAAGCTGGTGCAAAGCAAGATTCATCTTCATTGATAAAAAAATAATAGTTACATCCCACAAACTGTCTACAAGAGGAAGCTCGAAAATGTCCTGATACAGAGCTGCACTAATGTGAAAAAATAGACCAACAAAATGACTAAAATACCAAGGCTTAAAGCATTCCTACTTATGCAAAAGAGGACCCCCAACAGTCCTCCTTAACATTAGGAGCTTGGCTGCCCAAAACTGCAGTCAATAAGCCACTTCACTAGACCTGATCGGTTGACCCTTGAAATCATCTTTGGTGGGCTATAGAACTCTGAGCTAATGGTGTAGAACTCAAGGAAGGGGTTATTTAGTGCAGTAGACATCCCTACTACAAATCCTTAACATTGTTTCCTCGTATTTGGCTGCCAATCTACTCATAAATGCCTGATCTTGGTCCAAAAATGTCCAAAAATCTGTAATAAGCATGTATTAGACCTTGTGGTAAAGTGACTATTCCCATTTACACAATTAACATAAATATATTCAAAAGCATGCATAAAACTATAGAGAATGGTGGATTAAATGTGAATATTAGGCAAAATGAGCCCATATAGTTACCCATTTCCAGGGCTCATCATCATCCCGTTGTTGAATGTGTTGCTCATCTTCTGAGCAACTAATCCAGTTCATCATCCTTGATTGCTTTCACTACCTCTCTAAGATCCCAGGCATATAAGATGATGTCCTCTTCCCTATCATGAAATCCTACCTTTTTGTCTACCTCCTCCCATTGTCTTTTCTCCTCTTCTTCCTTGACCCCTTCTACGAGCCCTAGCATTAGTGGAGGGCTGAACTTAAGGCCAATCCAATTGGCTTTCAAGTTCTGTATTGATTATTTGTATAGAGGTACTCTTCTCATGGCCTCCCTCATTTTGGTTGGGGAGTGGTATTCTCTTATTTTTAGACTATGGGACAAGGTGTTCCATCTCCTTGTGCAAGCATGAATGCAATTATCACCAAAGAGTCTTTCCATGTCTTAAAAGTGAGCAATGGCCTGAGCCTGCCTTTCAACATAGTCAGGTGCGATATGAGGGTTGTCTACAAGGTACTGATGGGAATATATAAGAGTTGAGGGATCTTTTGGTTCTGCCCTGATCATAAGTGGCTCATTTAGTTCCCTGGCCATAATCTTTTGAATCTCTACTCCCCTCTTTTCCTCATGGCTTAACCAAGAAGCCATGGCCATGAGTTGCATATCTCCTAATACAGTGTTTGGGTCCCATAGATTCATGTTAGGAAGCACCAAGTTGTGTAAATAGAATTTTGCTAACTTGGCCTTGTCTTCAGCTGAGCTACTGTGACACAATTGCAAAAACTAATTGTAATTCTGAAATGGAGTGGTGCCCCTTTGGGCCAATGTGTTAATTTTAAATTGAAACCATTGGTATTTAAGGTATAATGCATAAGATTTAGCAAGTTACCTACATTGTAAGGCTTCTATTGCCCAACTAGCCATGCAAGCCATTTGGGCTTCTTTTTCTTGCAACTGTTGTTTTAAAACTTATATTTCTTTTGCTGCCTGAGATTCCTGTTCTTGCAGCATTTTTGTTAGCATCTCCACATTGGCTTGTAGCTCTCCCTCTTTCTGCTATTTCTCGGTTGTTTCCTTGTCTATTGGAGGTCCTTCTTGCTGCTATTGCCCTCCCAAAATGGACAACCTATCTTCCTTGTGGACTTCCTGTAGCTGCAACTATTTTTTCAGTAGCTCATTCTCCTCCTGTAGCTGGGCTCTTTTGTAGCTTTCTACATGCCTCACCATGGCCAATTCTCCCCTTAATTATTTTAACTTATCCTCCATGTGGACTATGTCCTCAACTCCCTTAGATTTGGCTATTTTCATCCATGTGTGTGTTCTGATCCTCTCTTTCTCTAATTCGAAAAATAATGGTACAACAAATTTCTATGGGATAATTTTCCCACCCTACAACAGATTGTAATATGTGCCCAAATCAGGTTGAGGGGCAGGTTCAGGTAGTTCTTTGGCCTTGCCCTCCCCCTGTAACTGTTTGGCTGCCTTCTCCTCCAATTTCTCTGTCTCTTTTAACTTGGCTAAAATTTCCTGTAGAGATGTTTCAGCTTCCTGTAGAACTGCCTTTCAGTCCGTCAACTTAATTTTCTCTTTCCATGTAGAGGTTTTTGGGCTTCCTCTTTCATAGGTGATGGATATCTTCGAAGGAGACTCTTCATTCTTTTTAGTGGGTGAGTCCTCAATGACAATTGGTTCCTTTGACGATGGCTGAGGTTTTCCCACTTTGATCCTTGTGATTTTTTTGGCTTTAAAGTACATGGAGGTATGCCTTTTTCTTTTCCCTTTTTGTTTTGTAGGTGTGCTTAATGCAACAAGAACAACTGCTGCCTCCCTTGCCAACATTTCATGGGATTTATCTTTCTGTTGTTCTTTCTCTTCACTTCTTGTAGAAATCTCTATGCCCCTTGTTTCTGCTTGTGTCCCCAATATCTCAGGGTGTGTCTCTTCTTTCTCTTGCTGGGTCCCTACCTTGGCTGAGGCAGCCTCCTTTTGGGCCTTCTTGGCCTTTTTCTTTCCAATCTTTGTCTTTTTTCCTTTCTCTGTTTTTGTTGTTTTCTACTTTTCTGTCTTAGGTTCAGTAGTCTTGTCAAATTTCTCTTTTTCCTTTTGTTCTTCCTCTATTTTGCCCTCTGCTGGAATGTCTTGTGCTCCCTCATCAATGTTCTTCTCGGTTTCCTCAGTTTTCTCCCCCTCATCACTGCTGGATGGGCTGATGTTCTCAGCCAAAGTTCTGATGTTATCATCCCTGGACATATTTCTGAAGATATCCCAAGCTATGGGGACAATATAGGTGTATAAAGAATCTTCCACCAATAGGTTGATGAGTCCATGATGGGCTAACTGATCTATGACTCCTGCATTTAGTTTTGTACCATATTCAATTAAAGACTGAAGGAGGAAATATGGGATGCTCAGTTTCTTGGCTGGAGGCAAGTCCATCCCATACCTCAATTCATGTAGCAGCCTAAAATGATATCCATAAATGATGCTAAACCTCCCTTTACATGTGATATACTTCATTATTTGATAGCTGACTTCACTCCAGAGAGGAGGCAAGCTTGTCCTCCTGACCCCGTTTTTGTCTTCTACAGGATGCTCCTCAGGCAGAAAAAATGTTTTCTTAGCCACTTGTCCTAATGACTTCTCCTCTTTGCTCCAAGGGAGCCCCAATGGTAAACCGGTAATTCTATTAATGACATCAAGGGAATGTTCTAGGGTCAAACCCCTAAAACTAAATGTGGCATGTGTCTTCGAATGTGGTCTCAAGGATATCAAAAACTCTTCAGTCACCTCCTCATCATAACCCTAAATTCTGTCAAAGAAGGATATCCAGTTGCCCCTCGTGAAAAGGTGCACCACCTCAGTGTTCTCATACCATTTTCTAAAGGTTAGGGTTCTTTCCTCATGAATCCTCCTAGCATGGTGTTGAGTTTGGGCTTTAACCAGAGAAGAAAATGCTTAGGTGGGAAAAAAAACACAGTCAATCACTGAGATAGAGGATAGCTGAATTTGGTTTTTTCTTAGATCAAAGAAGGAATTTCTCATGTGCTCCTTACAATATCAAATGGAAATAATTCTTTTGTTTGAAAACTGTTGTCACCCAGAATTTGACAGGGTCTCTTCTGAGCACATAGATAGATATGTAAATGTGGGTGTTTTTCAGACACACAGGTTGGCCTCTACTGCTGCATGTATCTTCCTTACAGGAGAAATTGAAAAATGACAAGGAGATTTCGGATGTAGAGAAAAAAACTGGGTAAAATCAATGAAATATGCAGGCAGAATTTCATTTTTTTCTCAATGCACAGGGAGAATTTTACTCTCGTTTTTCAATCTAATGCCATGCTCAATTCACCACCTTGCTCAAACAAATCATACACAGAGAATTTTTCTCGAGCCTACCTCGTTTTGAGCTTGAAATTCGATGAAAGTTCTGGGTTTTCTTTCTGCAGAGCTATTCTCTATTTTTCCTGTAGAACCCTTCCTGTAGAAGTCACCTGGCTCCCGTAGAATGAAACTGTGCTTCCTGTAGAGTCTGATAGGCGGGAGATTTTCGAAAAACAGGCAGAAATTTGGCGGATGACGACTGGTTAGCTACTCTGGAAGTGGTAGATGCATACTCCAGTCGAAACCATCGTGAGTGCAGAATGAACAAAAGGTGATGAACGTCTTAACTGAGCTATGTTTTCATGTGTATTCTCTTGATAAATTTAACAGATATCGCATGTATATACTTTTTTTTCTTTTTGGGTCTTCTCGGTAGCAACGAACCGAAATAACTTTTTTTTTATTCAAAAAAGAGGATTACCCCTTGCTATTCAATATTCGAATTATTTCTCATTATGTGTAACTACTCGACAAAATGGTGTATGATGCTATCAAGAGTTTATTTCCTTATGGTATATTCTGGCTCCGTGCTTTGTAAGAACATAAAGTGGTCTTTTGTTTGTTACGGTTGCTGACATAGTTCTCAGGATTACTCACCCTATAATTTTTTAATAAGAAGTTTTATCTTTTGTTATGGCAGTTTGACTCTGATGTGGTTATTTGCTTAAGTTTGTTCTTATGTATAGTTTTTAGGTTTTTTTTAATAATTAATAGGGAAAATTGGAAATAAATGCATAACATGTTTACTCATGGGTTCGGTTGGTCGCATGAGACTCTTGAAATTTAGTATGTTTCCTCTTATATTTCATGTTAATGAGATAGGGATTTCTCTTGAGTTGTCAACTTTGTTGACTCGACTCGGGAACTACTCTATTCTATTACATGGTTATATTAAGATTTTCACAGTTATAAGATTTCCTCATTTTCTTTAATGGTAGGTTCTCAATAATATACTTTTAGAAAACTATAAGGGTTTTAGTTGTCCATATCTTCTTCCCTAACCTATCTAAAAAGTTTTTGTTTGAAACATTAACTCAACTCCACACAAACTTGCACAAGTTTTGGGAACAATTCACAGTTCAATATCACTGATTACAATTCCTATATTATTAAGCAAAATAAGGTAAACTTTTCTGGTATTTATCTGTTCTCTTTTCCCTTCCATGCTTACTCAAACCAATCATCTAGCTTTCCATAGAAACAATTATCTATATAGGCAAGTTACATAAATCATTTACAAGAGTGAGTTATAAAAAGCAATTCACAATTTTATTTCTAGAAACTAGCCATAGAAAATAATTCGAAAAAAACATATCTTGTAACAAATTTCCACCATAATATATAGAAATACTTATCTGTTCAAGGTCAGTTAAGCTGCCACAAGGAGTCGCCAAGGAAGGGAGAATGCTCCTCCAAACCAATGAGCATGGCCACACCACCATAGCTCCCCTTGAGCTGATTTCCCCTCCAAGACAGTCTTCTTGGACAGTGACCTCTCAAGTCTATCAAGGCTTATCTGACCTCGCCAGGTCCTGCCCAAAATTATTGTTTACACAGACTCACAAGTCTAAACAAAAATTCCAATGACCACATCCAACTCAATAATTTCTCTAAGCCTTGCCTCAACAGAATCCTGTCTGAGGTATATAATTATCCTCTCTTCTTTCTTGTTTAGCTCCCACTTTTCTTTGTTTCCACTCTCCCCTCTCTTCTCTAACAGAGATATTTATCTCTAGGGGGAAGGAGTAATTGTCCCTTAACTACCTGATAGGGGAAATCCTCACTTAACGTTTTATACCTTCCCGTAATTCCCTCAGTTGATCATAACTAATCGTGTTAATTTAATTAGAATAAAATAAACATTTATTTCTAACATTAATATTTACTTTTCAGTGAGGGGTGTTACAAATCATTTCACCAAAACCAAACAATTCATATATCCAAGTATATAGTGAGTGGATAAGTATCGAAATATAAATATTATATATTTTTATTTTTATTTTTATATTTTAATTTGCTTTTTATATTTTTTGGACTTTACTATGAAGTTACCATTAAAAACTCACCTCTCCATCATCACTTCCCAGATATAATAGTTTACCAACCTAACATCAATGACCAGATATAACAGTTTACCAACTAATCATGAATGCATAGGAGTGATAGTTTACACTTATGTTTTATCATTCATTATATCATGTGGCTATCGATTATTGGGTGAATGGTTATATTCATTTCTTTATGAGAATTTATTGGTTTTTCACGTGTAGTGTTGTGTTTGTTAGATAAAGTGATAATTTATTTATTTAATTTTTCTATTAAAAAATATTTTATTTCTTATATATAATTTAAACATCTGATGAGATTATAGAGAAGAGTTGTTGGTATATTGTAATTTATTTATTGACGTGAATCAACAAGTGTGGTTCATCGTCAGCCAAAAATTGTTTATCTAATCCAAAAATTACTTCTATCCTCAATCCCTGGAAAGTGTGACTTGATGAAAACTACTCATCTTTTTACTAAAATTTAACTGGACAATAAAGTTTAAACTTGTGAGTTGATGGAAACCAATAAAATTTACCATGAACGGGATGAAAATGAAACGGAAATTGTGACTTAATGGAAATTGATGGGAACTAATGAACTGAATGCGATACCACGAGACTTGTATATCCCTGAGGTGACTTCGAAAGAGGCTTAATTTCACCACATATATTATTGTATAAAAATATTTGAACTTTACCATTTATGTTATCGCGAGAATGTTGATTAAGATATCACATAAAATTCTCGTGAAAGAGTTTCTTCTGATAGCTCAATAGTTCACACTTTTCAAGGCATATAGAGATGTAGGGGATTGATATCTATTATAGAGCTCTAGTGTTTCACTTGGAATGCTATGTTCTAGTAGAACAATAAGCATGGTTGGTGATGAAAATTGCTGCGAAGCAGCCCCCGACATTCTGGGGTTAGGTTTAACTGTAGGCATGGCATGGTCATGGTCCTTTCAGCCTCATTCGACTTTGTTCTTTGCTAAAGTAAGTGATAACTTTAACACTACAACACAAAGGGGTTTTAAGACAATATTTAAGATAAATTTTGGGAAAATTGTCTTAACTTGAGATAAAAAAAATTGTGTATTGTCTTAAATATTGTCTTTAAGCATGTGTCTCAAATTAAATTGTCTTAAAATATTGTCTCTATAAAGACAATATATAACACAAGCATTTTTGTCTCTTGAGAGGCAATTTCATTTTTGTCTCTCTAGAGACAATAGTTGCGATTAAAGACATAGACAATGTCTTTGATCCTAACTATTGTCTCTGGAGAGACAAAAAAATTACATTCAAAGATAATACATCACCACTTTTGTCTAAAAGAGACAATATAAAATAATGAATCTAGAAAAATATCCCACCATTGAAATAAACCAATATTAAAAGTATTTAATTAAAAATAAACTACAATCACTGATAAATTCATATTAGGACACAGTGGAATCGAACCACCAACCTCATGCTTATAAAGCAGGTGCTCTACCATTGAGCTACCACCCTTTAAAGAATTATGTGAGAATTATGATAGTCCTTGAAATTTCATATATAGGCATTGATTTTAAAGCTAGCAATTGCATCGAGAGGTGCAAAGGAACACTGATAGAAGTGGGAATGTGGAAGCCAATAAGCAAGTGAAATATATGGAAAGTGCAATTACAAAAAACTCAAAGACACCATATCAATCCTTTTTACCCCACCTTGCTTGCCCAATAAAAGTTTTGGAGTACCTGTTCCAACATTTTATAGGCTACTTGAGAAGAAAAAAAAGACACAGAAACCAATGTGACCTGCTGCTAGAAATTTATCAACAATTGCAATCTTCTTGGAAGGCAGTAGGTCAATATTACTCCAAGCTTGAACTTTTCTTTTTTAAAACTTGGCTATTATCCATCTCCAACAATCAACAACTGAAAAACTATTTACCAAAGGACCTACCCAAATAAGAAATAGTCTCCCCAAGATTCATAAGCTTTCATTTATGATTCAGCCAAGTAGGGGATTCATCTTGGCCAAAACGAAACCCTGTTTTTCCTTTCTAACAACTACTCTTGCTCCTTTTGCAAAAACATTCGAGCAAAAATTAATACCCTCCATAAACTGTTGAATCAATGAATGTGTTAAATTTGAGCCATCTGCAAAGCGGAAATTTTGATATCATATGGATAACTTACATAAGAGAAATAATGAAAATCTTTTACAAGTGACGTTTCTGTTGTTGAATGCCAATTCTCCAACACCTTTATTAGATGTAATAATAATTTGATATTTTTTCCAAAGAATATCTAATATTCAAATAATGAGGTGGAGATTGCAAGTTACCATTAAACTGGCATTCATCACTAATTTCAACCACTGAAATGGTTTATATATCAAAGCATTTTTTGTACATAGTAAAAGTGGCCAACTTTTAGGAGCTCTTTCTCTTCGACAAATTCTTGAACTATCTCGGTGATCTTACAAGGGTGTGAAAGGCTTCACCTAACACTCAATCCATTCCCTGCATCTCATCAACATATAGCACCGTTTTGTGATCTTTCTTCAAACAAGTATCCAATCTTGCAAAAGCTAAATACATTACCTAATATTGTATCTAGATACAACAAATCTTGTTGCTATTTGCTTTTGTGTTCGACAAATAGAAGCAAGGAAACAAAATTTGGGAAAAAGTATCCTCTGTAATGGTAATTGTGTCCTCTAGCTCCAGGTAAGAAGATACTAGAAACAAAAGAGAACAGTGGAGCATGAAACTAGATCGTAATAGTGCTTACCAACAACAAGGTTGGCACTACCAAGAAAATAAAATTTTACATTACCCGTGTCTTCTTAGAAGGACTGGTTGGGCTTTGATCCTAAATATAGCAAGGTCAAGGATCGACTTTTGGTAATTTAGTTTTGATCATCTTCCAATGCTTGGAGTATACATTGTCGATGCAAGAGGCTAGAGATTAGGAATAAATTAGTTTTCTTTGTACGAGGGAATTGCATACATATAATTGTCTCTTATTTTAGTATTTCCAAAAATCCCCACAATAACACATTCCATCCTTGAAATGATGATACTAACTGGCATCCCTCACAATAAGTTCTCGCCATGCAATTTTAGAAATGAGTTTGGAAGTAGTATGAAAATCACCACAAATGCAAATTATCGATGATTCAAATAGGCATTCTCCTAGAAATACTAATAAGCCCAAACGCAATCGCCAGTTTCTCACTATGATAGGATACAAATTTTTCTTTCTTCTCATCCTCTACATCGTGCAAAACAAGGTTTGTATTGGGCACATACCTTGCCTCCTTCTTCAACTTGGTTAATTCCTCTAACTTCTCATAGATAACTTTTATTTGTGGATGCCTTCTGTCTTTGATAGTGAAACTATGAACCCTACTTTTGACCTCAATCTAGCTGACTCCTAGTTACTTTTTTCAATCCTTTCTCTTTCATAATTTTCCTCACATTTGTGAGACAATACCACCTTCCAGCTGCAACATATATATTGGACAAAAACACATATGCTGGAGCATCTTGTGGTTCCAACTTGAGAATAAGTTTTGTTTCTTGTTTCCCTAAATCCACATTTCCATGGATTCTATAGGAAGACAACAAGGTCTTCCATACCAAAGAATTTGGTTCAAACAACATTTTATTTATTAAATATTCAGCCTCATTCAATTTCATTGTCTTTCTAATGTCACATGTTGTCTGCTACATGGCTATAAGGTATGGTCACGATGACCTCATATTGTGTGCTAGATAGTCTAACTGAAGCAAACTTTAGTTGTGTGTGTTGTGATGTTGAGACTCGAGAACAATGGATGGAACAATATCAAATGTCTGATGATGTGATGGAGTAGTGAATTAACACTAGTAACAGACATCACCCTATAATGTTCAAAATCATCAAAAGATTGACAAAATAGAACCTGCACACAACAAGTCAACCTGGAGGGCGGCCTAGAATGTAAGTCATTTGTACTGATGGCATGAAATGAGGGAACCATGAGAGTGGGTCTAGGCATAAGCATAGTGCAAGCAATAAAAAGGATAACTAAGAAGCTCATGAATGAATCCATCTGAAAATGAATGATGATGAGGATAGGCAAGAAGGTCATAAATGAATCCATGTGAAAACCAGAATTCTGGATTGCATTCTTTAAATGCAGGAGCTAACATGTGACTACATAAAGCCTACGGGATTGTATGAAAGAAAATGCCCTAGGATTTCTATGAACCATTTTAGAATGCAAAAAAACTTGCAGAAGATTGCTACATATGCTCACCCGCATTTGTTTTATTTTCTTCAACTCCTCAGTTCCTCCGCATCGTCATGCTTCAACCTGCATCTTTCATTCAATAGAGACAGGTTAAGCAAGAAAATTATTATATTGAATTAACACTATGGAAATTCACTAGAATATATATGATGTTACATGTACCTTTAGCTTTTTCTCTGCACTATGTTTTTCACAATATGATTTATGTTGAACCCTTCCACCATGAGTACTCACAGTCAAGTAAAACCCAGAGTCTCTTGCACATAAGGGATGAAAAGTACTTTGGTAGTGGCCAAAATTGCATTGTGAAACCACAAAATATTTCTGTCAGTTAGTGCAGAAAAAAATATAGATTCTGTGAGAATTACCAAGGATAGAACAATCTACTAACCCAACAAGTGTTATTATAAGTTTCAAACTTTCATATACATTGAATCCTAACCTTCAAACATGCACCTTTCCGATGAAAAATACTGCATGGAAACATATATCGTTCTCTAAAAAGTATTTCCTGAATTTCATAACATATTAATCGTTAATTTTAACATGACACAGATCCACCTTCATCAATATGTTAATGACCAAACCATTCAGTGAGATGCTAATAGAGGTCTCTAACAACATCCCACTAGACAGAATCTAGATGCAACAATCGTGCACATAACAAGTAAAACAAACAGTTCAGCATGCTCAAACTTATATGCATTACTGGTAGTGAAGAAACATATCAATTTAAACATACTAGCCCTTCAACAAGCTCCATTTGACCCCTCCTGAATGTACTCTCCAACTGCCACTGCATGTTCACAAAGGAAATGAAGACACCGTAAGGGGGAAAATATATTTCTCCTGACCAAATCATTAACACATAATATAACATCAATAATAAGATTTTGAATAATTAACTTCTTTCATTCTTCTGAAGTGAACACCATTCAATCAAATATTTTTACCTCAGTGTAAAATACATGAACCAACCAGCCATTAGTAGTCCTCTTAAAAGCACCACTCAAACCACCACATAGAGCACAATTCATACCACAACCAAGCATACCATGGCTAGCTATAGTTGGATGCCTCATGCCTTGGAGTTGGTATTTCCAGTTTAAAGTTTCACATGGCTAACAATACCATCCTCCAAAAGAATTCCTTAAAATACCATAGTAACTTTGGTGAACTGCTACATGCAATATAATTTTGACATGAAAATTTTAAGATACCTAGTATAATCCACTGTAACAATACTACAGTAAATAGAGAAAGGAATAGCCAGACTACCCTGAAGTAATTGCAAACACAAATCTTGTTTGATCGAGTAGATTCTGCAAATGTACAAATATCACACAAAGGATATTCTTCTCTTGGTGAGCTAGATGACACCTGGTAACAATCAAAATTCCTTTTTGATGGAACTTTTGCAACAATGGGTTGGGACATTGTCTCTTTAGCCTGCAACATAGTCTGAGAAGAAGAGCTTGAGCGTCCAGCAGTAATGTCCCCTTTCAGATGTTTCTGTAGTGATACTTTCATTGGATGTGATGTAGAAAATATGCCAGAAGAAACACGTTTCACATTATTCCATTCATCCAAGTGTGAACGATTGCTAGGAAATCTAACTTGATGCAGACTATGCTCTTCAATTGCATCTCCAATTCCATCCTTCCTAGATGAACTAATCCTAGGAGAAGTTGCAGCAACTGTCATGGCTGCAACCAAGATAGCATTTGCCTCCTTATGTCTCCTCTCTTTCCTACCCTACTTCTTAGCTTCTCTTTCCTGATTGAGGTAATCATTCACCAACAATGCATCACATCTTTTCTTCCACAATTCCTACTGCTCTTTAGAAAAATTCATTATCACCCTAAGAATTAAATTCTCTACAAAGATATTCATGGAAATATTATTATCAAAACAGACAGGAAAAGAGATATTAAATCAAGATATTCACTGATATATAAAAGAATGGATGTGAAGGGTCCAACCAGAATGAGAGTGATTTTCCCTTGCATTTTCAAGCAGGTTGTTTTGAAAGAATATAATTTCTCCTTCTAATTCATCTTATGGTGCCATATCTAAATTTTTTGTATTCTCTGCCTCATAAAGCTACCTCCATTGAGAATCTTTTGAGGTCATTTCAGTATTGGACAAGATAGAAGTAGCAGTTTCTTGCTTGGCATTTGGTATTCCACAAATGAAATTTTCTCTGGTTACTCCATCTCCTGGTTGTTCTGGTCCAAGAAATATGAGATAACAAAATTTAGTAGGCAAACATGTAAAACATGATATTGTTAAAAAAAATGAAATAGTAGAAGAAAGAAATGCAGACTCTACCAGTGCAGTACGTTCTTTGGTCTCCTTTTGAAAGGACCAAACCCTTTTGAAGTTTCAATATCTCCTCTATATGTAGGGATGCATAAGGCACTCGGGTGCCTCCTTGCCACATCTGCATTTTGGTGATAGAAATTTTAGTGTCTTTGAAGCAATCCCTTGTTCAGCACAAATCAGTGGGAAAAAATACCAAAGACTTACATTTACATTAAAATATAGAACAATAATAATTGATGATGATGTAAGAGGAAGCTACAAAATCTCCAACAAACTCAATTATAATTTAAGCATGAGTGCTTTCTTACTTCATACTAGTCTCTATTGGTACACCATCCATGTTACAGTGTTATGATTGATCTCCTACTAAATGTGAACAAGGAATATATCTTTCCAATAAATTCATCCATTTCTTCCCCTATTAAGCATCCCTTTAAAGAAATGTTAGTACAATTTGTTTCAGTATTCCCTGATTGTGCAAGATCCATATGGTCAGGCACCTTCATAACATGTACTTTGAAGGAATCATGATTTCAATTACTATGCTTTTCAACAACATAATTTCTGATTCGAGCTGGAACATCTAACACACAACAAAAGATTCACTAAATATACCTATATTCATAAATCTAGACTCTCCATATGATCATCCAATGGCTATGGTGCCTTTGACACTTTGATCAAAATCCCAAAAAACTTGTTATCTATCATAGAGAAGAAGCTATTTATTAATTTTACCATTACCAAGATTGATGTTATTTTTTCCCAGTAAAACATACCTTCAACTTTAGTAGGATACCCTTTTAAATTGTGCTTTGGTTTTGTTGTCATAGGCTCGATTGGTCTGTTGTTGCATTTCCTTATTATCATCTAGATACATGTTATGTGTCAAAAATATATTATTGCATGAAAGATGCAGACAAAATTGTTGGGGTTGAAATTTACAGAACCCCAAAGTAAATACCTAAGAAAGTTTGTAATTTATTAGTTCAACAATGAAATATAAATGCTATAAACAAAAACAATAAAACACAGATGATGGAAAGTAAATAAAATGTAAAACAAAATATATCCCCTTTGATGTATATGAAAACAATATATTGTAGACAAGTTTCGGCAAGATATAAGCAACAAAAGAATTTGGTCCCAAAAATCAGCATAAACCACCCCCCCCACCCCCAAAGAGCCAAAGAGTTAAATTCTATTATTTTTCCATTCCTTCGTATCTTAGTATTTAATTTAGAAACCTTAAAGTAGTGTCAACAATGATTCAAATACTAATAACTTGAAGCAATATCATCAATAATTCAAATAATGATAGTATTAACCATGAAATTAAGTGTGGCAAGTCCTACTTAAAAAAAAAATGTACGCATGCATCATGTTAGTTCCAGTCTTCGCAGCCTGTCACCAGGGATCAACATAAGCTCTTACTATGCCTGATTTTGTTAGATTTTTTGCAAATGATGTTCAGCATAAAACATGTCACAAGCATTTCCATCAGAAGTATCTTAGAAAAATCTTTCCAACAGTATATCACACTCCCGTAACCGGCTCCTGGATTAGAAGATATGATCAAAATGAACGGGTTATGCATGTTTTGAGGTCAGTTGCTGCACACAATGACAAATTTAGTACAAAATCAGTTTGTGAAATAATGGTAAGGAATTTTTAAAAAGTGAACGAGGTTTTTGTTCATCACATACCAAATAACAAAAACCTCCTTCAGTTTATGTACAGGTGCTACTATGTGGGAGATATACAGTTATATTTGGAGCCTACATTAAAACAAAGCAAAATTTTCATATTTTTTTTACTGTTTTTGTCATTTTAGTGTGGGGCCATTTTACAACATATGGAAAGTAATTTTGAAAAACCCAAGGATGTTTTTGTTACGCATGAGCCATATAACAAAAACCTCTTTTATTTTATTCACAGGTCTCATGGATTGGGATATGTTACTAGTTCTTTACAGCTCATTTTCACAGATTTAAATTTTTAATGATTTTTTGTTTTAGAGATGATTTTGTGGAACCGATTGCGAGCTACTAGAAATGAATTTCCAAAATTTGAAAGATTTTTTTCTCCATCATGACCTTATCTACAAAAACCTCTTTCAGTTTTGTAACAGGTGTTATGGTTTAGGAGATACGAGTTCATCTTCAACACCTATTTTCAGAAATTCGGCCCAAGTTTAATGTAACTAATTCTATTTTGAATAAAATGGTTGAGCTTAATCCCTTAGTACAAGGAAGAGAAAATGTATATATTTTATGAATTTCATAGTGTAGGGGTTGGTTTTTGGTAGAAGGTTGGATACTTGGGATTGCTTGGCACTCTATTGTACATTTCATTTCTGCAATTTTGGCTAAGGAAAGACCAGGGTTTTGCAGCACTTGTTGGGATCCATGTGGCTCTATGTTTTGATGGTGTTTTTCTCTATGTATTTGTAAGTTCATTGATGTTTATGTGTATCATTTTCCCTTCTCCTTGCTTCTTAAATTAAACAAATGAGTGATTAAGGTAGAATTCATTGGACTGTTGTGCTCTGCCTTGAAATTTTGTTTAATTTTCAATGTTTTCATCTGTTTAAGGAGGACTCTTGAGACTCTCTTGCCCTCCTTGGCTCCTCACCAGTCTGATCCATCCATACATTCAATATAAAGCATCAAAATGATTGCCTTCCTTGCCCCAATCAGAACTCTACAAAAATTTGGCCTCATCCACGGACCCAAAATTGCCTTTCCCTTTTTCCAACAAAAAATCTCCCAAAAACTCAAATCAACCCTTGCACTTCATACCTAGCCTAAGATTAGTTGTTAAATTGGTCATCTCAAGCCCCATCTGATTATCCTTTGCTAAGATTGACCCAGAGAGAGCCCTCTCCTATCCTCGTAGGGCTAGCTACGAGGCTGAGCGTGGTTTGATGTGGACCTAGAATCTTACCTTTTCAGCCTAAGGTAAATCTAGGCTCTAACACATCACAATGCACATTCCAGCATAACAATATGCAACTAATAATCAATAAATAGTAGCAAGAGACTACAAAATAACCACCTAATTCAAGTTTGGGAATATTTCTGGAACCCAACTTCACAATTATCTCAAACCCGAAACCTAGAAGGAAACATGCCACAATATACTTCAATAATACATGTCAAAAAGTCGCATTATGGCATTTTTTCTAAACCCTGACTATTCCCAAAAGCCTTAACATGAACTAGTTTTAAGGAAAAGATGACAAACATCTTCTAAGAGTGAAGAGATTGATTAAAAAGAAGTGTAAAGAGGATAGAAAATGAAGAAATTGCATACTACAAAAATCCCTAAACGAAACACCTATTCACACTCTGCAACGTCCAAACTTTATACCCACAAGCTGCATCTGACCAAATAGTTTCAGGTCCTCATATTCATGACCATTCAATGTGCACCCCACTCATATTTCATTCCAAGAAACAACATCTCAAGAAAACATTATGTGCAAATAGAAGCGCTTTCTCTGTTTCCCCTAGGATTCAAAATGTTGTAAAGATCAAAATGGTGCATCCATTTCAAGCAAAAAGGTAATGCAAATGGGGAATCCATTTCAAGAAAAAAAGAATCAACACTCAAAAAATCAACTTTATAGCCACTCCATGATGATATACAAAACTAAATGACAACCTTCCCACACACTTCTTTGTCTCACATATACAACATCAGGAACAAGGTAGTTGATGGCATTTCAAAAAGGCATTGGGGTTGGAGCAAGGTGTTTGAACCATTTCAATTTCTCAACATGGGTGGTGGACTCCAGTATTGCAGCAATGATGCTGCAACTCCTGGGACTCCCTACTTTACTTTTATCAACCTGGTAGTTCGTAACAAACTTGGAAGCGACGGTGTTGTATGCACAAGTACAAGCTCTTACTGCAGGCTCTCACTTGATCAACTGGCACAAGTTCGCTAGGAGCTTAAGCCAACTTCTATGAGTTCTTAGAAGAAGCTTTTAACTGTGATGGATGGAAGCTAACTCAAAAGAGGCTAGTCTACTTGCAATAAGAAAGATGAAAGCTGAAAGGAAATGCAAACCCTAGCAAACCCTAACTTTACCGATTAACCCTACTTGTGCAAGGAAAGAGATGTACAACTACTGAAATGGATACCATGGACAATTGTAGAGGTAAAATAGATGTGTTTAAGCTACTTCTGAAGAAAAATATGGAAAAATCATCTTTTTGTATTTTTGAGCAATTATATGCAGAATTATTATGCATGTGTTTTAACTATTTTTTACTGTGCACAGGTTGATTGGCGAAAGGAAATGGAGTGGGTGTTTGTAGGGGGTTAGGAAGGTGTGGAGAGGAAATAAGGGATCCCTAGCACCCTTCTGGAGATTTCCACCATGCTCAGATCTCAAAAAATTGCTCGCGTTATCTTCTAGAGGAGGCTGTAGGGGATCTACAAGAAATTCTACAAGAAGTTCTACAGGAACAGGACGAAAGTGGTTTTTAGAGGATTTATCGTGGAAAAACTGCGGGGAAGTGGAGATGAAGGATGGATAAGGATGTTAATAGGTGTAGGACCTGGTCAATGAAGCTAAGGAGTGATGAAGATGGTTGGATTTGTTCAAGGGTGAAGAAAGCAATGTTGCACAAAAATGTAGAAATTAAGGCTAGTTGGCAAAGTGTGGCAAATGAAGGGAAGGAATCTTGAGTGAGGGACTAGAGCAGGTTGTATGATGGAGGAAGGGTAGGTAGGAATGTATTACAGGTGTTCTGCACATTACTTTCCAAAACTGATCCAAACAAAGACTAAAAAACAGAGATCTATCTATTTTGACCTAATCTGCTCTTAAAAACCAGAAATATGATGAACAATAGTTTATAGATAGAAAATAATGAAAGAGAGCTTATAGTAACTAAGCAAAAATAGATCTAAACATGGAAACATAATTGGTATCAACTTCTCCAACTCAAAATCTAACACTAACAATTGCATTGGAAGGAAAAAACAGTGTTTTTGTGGCAGCAAGTGTACCTTGGTCTCAATTCATGATCCCAAGGAGGGAGAAATGAGATCAAGGACTGCTTGGTAGCCTTTTTGTGGATATTTTTTGTTACCAAACTGTCAAATCAACCTGAAACATGAACAACTATCTTAATCATCAAAACCAACCTAAGGAATGAAGCAAGATTTTAACCTAAATAACATAAATTATTCTATGAATGCAAGGAAAACACATAAAAGTACACAAAGGAGGTACTGGAACTTGGGTTGGGCCCAACCTCAAGAGCTATAGCCTCCTAAGAAAGATCAGATCTGGTGCAAAGCAAGATTCATCTTCATTGATAAAAAAATAATAGTTACATCCCACAAACTGTCTACAAGAGGAAGCTCGAAAATGTCTTGATACAGAGCAGCACTAATGTGCGAAAATAGACCAACAAAATGACTAAACTACCAAGGCATGAATCCTTCCTACTTATGCAAACGAGGACCCCCAAAAGTCCTCCATAACTTTAGGAGCTTGGCTGCCCAAAACTGCAGTCAATCAACCACTTCACTAGACCTGCTCCTCTGCCCCTTGAAGTCATCTTTGGTGGATTGTAGAACTCAGAGCTAATGGTGGATAACTCAAGGGAGGGGTTATTTAGTGCAGTAGACATCCCTCCTACAAATCCTCAGCCTTGTTTCCTCGTATTTGGCTGCCAATCTACTCATAAATGCCTAATCTTGGTCAAAAAATGTCCAAAAATCTACAATAAGCACGTATTAGACCTTGTGGTAAAGTGACTATTCCCATTCACACAATTAACATAAATATATTCAAAAGCATGCATAAAACTATAGACAATGGTGGATTAAATGAGAATATTAGGCAAAATGAGCTCATATAGTTACCCATTTCCAGGGCTCATCATCATCCCCCTGCTGAATGTGTTGCTCATCCTCTGAGCAACTAATCGAGTTCATCATCGTTGATTGCTTTCATTGCCTCTCTAACATCCCAGGCCTCTGAGATGATGTCCTCTTCCCTATCATGAAATCCTACCTTTTTGTCTACCTCCTCCCATTGTCTTTGCTCCTCTTTTTCCTTGACCCCTTCTAACAGCCCTAGCAGTAGTGGAAGGCTAAACTTAAGGCCAATCTAATTGGGTTTCAAGTTCTGCATTGACTGTTTGTATAGAGGTACTCTTCTCATGGCCTCACTCATTCTAGTTGGGGAGTGGTATTCTCTTATTTTTATACTATGGGACAAGGTGCTCCATCTCCTTATGCAAGCATGAATGCAATTATCGCCAAATAGTCTTTCCATGTCTTCAAAGTGAGAAATGGCCTTAGCTTGCCTTTCAACATAGTCAGGTGCGATATGAGGGTTGTCTGCAAGGTACCGATGGGAATATATAAGAGTTGAGGGATCTTCTGGTTCTGCCCTGATCATAAGTGGCTCATTTAGTTCCCTGGCCATAATCTTCTCAATCTCTACTCCCCTCTTTTCCTCATGGCTTAACCAAGAATCCATGGCCATGAGTTGTAGATCTCCTAATACAGCATTTGGGTCCCATAGATTCATGTTAGGAAGTGCCAAGTTATGTAAATAGAATTCTGCTAACTTGGCCTTGTCTTCAGCTGAGCTATTGTGACACAATTGCAAAAACTAATTATAATTCTAAAATGGAGTGGTTCCCCTTTGGGCCAATGTGTTAATTTGAAATTGAAACCATTGGTCTTTAAGGTATAATGCATAAGATTTAGCAGGTTGCCTACATTGTAAGGCTTCTATTGCCCAACTGGCCATGCAAGCCATTTGGGCTTCTTTTTCTTGCAACTGTTGTTTTAAAACTGATATTTCTTTTACTGTCTGAGATTCATGTTCTTGCAGCATTCTTTTTATCAGCTCCACATTGGCTTGTAGCTCTCCCTCTTTCTGATGTTTCTTAGTTGTTTCATTGTCTGCTGGAGGTCCTTCTTACACTATTGCCCTCCCAAAATGGACAGCCTATCTTCCTTGTGGACTTCCTATAGCTGCAACTGTTTTTTCAGCAGCTCATTCTCCTGCTATAGCTGGGCTCTTTTGCAGCTTTCTACATGCCTCACCATGGCCAATTCTCCCCTTAATTCTTTTAACTTATCCTCCATGTGGACTGTGTCCTCAACTCCCTTAGATTTGGTGATTTGCATCCATGTGTGTGTTCTGATCCTCTCTTTCTCTAATTCGAAAAATAATGGTACAACAAATTTCTGTGGGATAATTTTCCCACCCTCCAACAGATTGTAATATGTTCCCAAATCAGGCTGAGGAGTAGGTTCAGGTATTTCTTTGGCCTTGTCCTCCCCTTGTAACTGTTTGGCTTCCTTCTCCTCCAATTTCTCAGTCTCTTTTAACTTGGCTAGAGTTTCTTGTAGAGATGTTTCAACTTCCTATAGAACTGCCTTTGATTCCATCAACTTAATTTTCTCTTTCCATGTAGAGGTTTTTGGGCTTCCTCTTTCATAGGTGATGGATATCTTGGAAGGAGAATCTTCATTCTTTTTAGTGGGTCAGTCCTCAATGACAATTGTTACTTTGATGATGGCTGAGGTTTGCCCACTTTGTTCCTTGTGCTTTTCTGGCTTTAAAATACATGGAGGTCTGCCTTTTTTTTTTACCTTTTTGTTTTGTAGGTGTGCTTAATGCAACAAGCACGACTGTTGCCTCCCTTGCCAGCATTTCAGGGGATTTCTCTTTCTGTTGTTCTTTCTCTTCACTTCCTGTAGAAATCTCTATGCCCCCTGTTTCTGCTTGTGTCCCCAATATCTCAGAGTGTGTCTCTTCTTTCTCTTTCTGGGTGCCTGCCTTGGCTGAGCAAACCTTCTTTTGGGCCTTCTTGGCCTTTTTCTTTCCAATCTTTGTCTTTTTTCCTTACTCTGTTTTTGCTGTTTTCTCCTTTTTTGTCTTAGGTTCAGCGGTCTTGTCAAATTCCTCTTTTTCCTTCTATTCTTCTTCTGTTTTTCCCTCTGCTGGAATTTCTTGTGCTCCCTCATCAATGTTCTTCTCAGTTTCCTCAGTTTGCTCCCGCTCATCACTGCTGGATGGCCTAATGTTCTCAACCAAAGTTCTGATCTTATCATCCCTGGACATATTTCTGAAGGTTTCCTAAGCTATGGGGATAGTATAGGTGTGTAAACCATATTCCACCAATAGTTTGATGAGTCCATGATGGGCTAACTAATCTATGACTCCTGCATTTAGTTTTGTACCACATTTAATTAAAGATTGAAGGAGGAAATATGGGATGCTCAATTTCTTAGCTGGATGCAAGTCCATCCCATACCTCGATTCATGTAGCAACCTAAAATGATAGCCATAAATGATGCTAAGCCTCCCTTCACATGTGATATACTTCATTATTTGATAGCTGACTTCACTCCAGAGAGGAGGCAAGCTTGTCCTCCTGACCCCGTTTTTGTCTTCTGCAAGATGCTCCTCAGGCAGAAAAAATGTTTTCTTAGCCACTTGTCCCAATGAATTCTCCTCTTTTCTCCAAGGGAGCCCCAATGGTAAACCGATAATTCTATTGATGACATCAGGGGTAAGTTCTAGGGTCAAACCCCTAAAACTAACTGTGGCATGTGTCTTCGAATGTGGTCTCAAGGATATCAAAAACTCTTCAATCACCTCCTCATCATAACCCTGAATTCTGTCAAAGAAGGATATCCAATTGGCCCTGGTGAAAAGGTGCACCACCGTAGGGTTCTCATACAATTTGCTAGAGTTTAAGGGTTCTTTCCTCATGAATCCTCCTGGAATGGTGTTGAGTTTGGTCTTTAACCATAGAAGAAAATGCTTAGGTGGGAAAAAAACACAGTCAATCACTGAGACAGAGGATAGCTGAATTCGGTTTTTTCTTAGATCAAAGAAGGAATTTCTCATGTGCTCCTTACAATATCAAATGGAAATAATTCTTCTTTTTGAAAACTACTATCACCCAGAATTTGACTGTCTGTTTATGAAAATAATTTTTTTTTACAGAACAGAGCATAAGGACACAGGGTCTCTTCTGAGCACATAGATAGATATGTAAATGCAGGTTTTTTTCACACATTCAAGCTGGCCTCTACTGCTGCATGTATCTTCCTTACATGATAAATTGAAAAATGACGAGGAGATTTTGGATGTAGAGAAAAAAACTGGGTAAACTCAGTGAAATATGCAGGCATACTTTCACTTTTTTCTCAATGCACAGGTAGAATTTTACTCTCGTTTTTCAATCTAATGCCATGTTCAATTCACCACCTTGCACAAACAAATCATGCATAGAGAAGTTTTCTCAAGCCTACCTCGTTTTGAGCTTGAAATTCGATGAAAGTTCCGAGTTTTCTTTCTGCATATCTGTTCTCTGTTTTTCCTGTAGAACCCTTCCTGTAGAAGTCACCCAATTCCCGTTGAACGAAACTGTGCTTCCTGTAGTGTTCAATAGGCCGGAGATTTTCGAAAAACAGGCAGAAATCTGGTGGAGGACGACTGGTTAGCTGCTCTGGAAGTGGTAGATGCGTACTCCAGTCGAAACCGTCGTGAGTGCAGAATGAACAAAAGGTGATGAACATCTTAACTGAGCTGTGTTTTTTCTACGGGCGTGATTTGTGGTGAGGTGATGAGGTGGCCGGACCGAACCGTTGATCCTATGTCACGACCATAATGTTTCTACATGTCGTCTGACCGTCATCACCTCCCTTACTCCCGTTATCTTCTGCCACCACTAACGGTCCTGATTATTTCTTCATGAATGGACATTCCACATGTGCTGGCTACGTATCTTATCAGCAGTTTTGAACTTGACGGAGCACATTTGGATTCCATGAGGACGTGTAACTGACCGAAGGTGGCCAATTAACTGGCCACTGATTCCATTCAATCCGAACCATTCCCATAGTCATGCAGCCTTGAAATATGATTCATGTAATTGCGGAATAGGTTTATGCACTTACCTATGCAGTCGCGACCGTGTTATACACATTTAGGATTCTGGAACCCATTTCTTCATTGTTGTTGCTGCTTGCATTGTGCATGCTCGACCTCAGACTGTTGCTAATGTTTATATGTTTAAACAGAGCTCATGCATGTTTCATAGGCTATACCTTGCTGTCCCTGGCTCTGTAGTATGTTTTTTAGAGGGATCAGCTTCTACAGGAATCTTGTAGGATTTCCTGTAGCTGCTTCTCCTTCTGATATTCAAGCTAAAATGAGTAGGGCTACAACTGCTGACGAGGGTCTCGGTTGGCACGGAATATCAGATGGAGGGTATCAGGTATGGTGAGTGAAAGAACTGTTGTTTTGATTTGTCATTAAAATTTTGTTTGCAGCATGAAAAATAGGATTTTTGTGTGTCACTGTGTAGGGACATGAAAACGAGTGGAATGGAGGTGTACAAAGATGGAAAAGGGTGACATATGGTGAGGGATGGAGGTAGGGAGGTGTATAGGCCTCATAGATGGGTTTCAAACCCTCGGGTCCTCTTCTGAGATCAGTTTTGGCTTGTCTGTAGTTTCTACAGGATCCTCCTGTAGAAGATACAGAGCTTCTTGTAGGATGTGGAATTTCGGACCAAATGAGACCAGATCTTGGAAAAGATAACGATGATGGAGGAATGGATTGTGAGGGATGGATGCATCTTGGTCATATCCTCTATCTTTGACTTGCACGATCCTCCCAAAACCTGCAATGACCTTCCTGTAACCTACAATTTATTCAACAGAAACTAGGTTTATTTTTCTTTTTTTTTTTCCTTTTTCTTTTTTCTCAAATTTTTTTTTTTGAGATAGCTGGGGTGCCTTCAGGAGGTTTTCACCCTCATTGTCTACCCTGGGTGCCTCCAAGAGGTTTTCACCGAAGGATCTTTTATTCTTTTTTCTTTTTCTGTGTTTTTTTTTCTGTTTTTTTTTTTCTCATGGTGTAGGTGGAGTGGAGATAGGGACCTGCTCCATCACCAATACTGATTTGCCAAGAGTCTTAATGAACTCCTGCTTGGAAAGGGGCTTCCTATAGATTTTCAATGTATTCCCATTGACGAGCATGGGGATGGATTCTTCATCAATGGTCTGAATAAGGACCGAACCATTGCCATTGCATGTTTCCACTATATATGGTCCCAACCATTTTGTCCTCAGCTTGCCCTGAAATCATTGTACCTTGAGTCATATAACAGCGCCCAATCCCCTGGCTGGAATTACTTTTCTTTGAGGTGTCGATCATGCCATGTCCTTATCTGATGTTGGATTACCTCTTAGTGGAGAAGGGCCTGCATTCTCTGTTCATCTAATCCATTCAGCTGAAGCAATCTTTCCTGTTGTGCATGGCTGAGATCTAGGTCCAGCTGAGCTACCAACCTTAATGTGTTATATTCAAATTCTATGGATAGCAAAGCCTTCTTCCCATAGACGAGCTCATAGGGTGTGAAACATGTTGTAGTTTTCCAAGTAGTGTTATAGGCCCAAGTGGCCTCAACCAAGCAATCTGCCCAATATTTTCTGCTGCTACTCACTACCTTAGTCAAAATCCCTTCCAAAGCTCTGTTAGTAACTTCCACCTATCCATTTTCTTGCGGATGATAAGGGGTGGAAGTTCTGTGCTTAATCTTGTGATGAGTGAGTAGGTCTTCAATCAGGTTAGAGGTAAACTGACTTCCTTGATCTGTTACTAATTCTCTTGGGTAGCCAAACTTGTATAAGATATTTTCCCTCAAAAACTCAGCTACTTTTTCTTCTGTTGCTGCTTTGATTGCCTTGTTTCTGCCCTCTTTTTTCAGGTAATCTGTGCACACAATGATGTAGGACCTTTGTTTTGAAGGAGGGTTGATAGGACCCACAAATTCCATGCCCCACTTCTCAAATGGCTCGAAAGTCACCTAAGGCTACAAGGGCATCTCATCCCTTGGAGTAGGTTTCCCCATCCTTTGACATCTGTCACGTTGGCTGATGTATCTCCTGACATCTTGATGAAGAGTGGGCCAATAGTATCCTGCATATAGAATTTTTAAGGTGGTTCTCTTTGCTGCAAAGTGGCCTCCACAGGGCCCAACATGATAGATTAGGAGGATGTCAAAAACTTCCTCCTCCCTGACACACCGCCTCAAAATCTGATCTGGGCCAAGTTTTAAAATATTTTCCCCAATCCAAGTGAATGGGGCACTTTTCCTCACAGTCTTCTTTTCTCCTTTGAGGATAGGTATGGTGGTAGCTGTTCTGAAACCAAATAATTTGATATATTAGCAAACCATGGAGAGAGTACTGAAATAACAAACAGGTGTTCATCTGGCATTTGATCATCCACCATCCCTTCTTCACCTGCAGGCAAATCTAGCCTAGACAGAAAATCAGCAACAAGATTTTACTTACCTAGCTTATCAACAAAGGTCAAATCAAATTGCTGCAATAAAAGTGACTATCTAATGATACGATCATTTACATCAGGTTTGTTCATCAAATACCTAATTGCAGCATGATTAGTATGCACGAATGTTTGATAGCTGGTGATGTAGTGTCTGAACTTGTTTAGGGAATGGACTACAGCCACGAGTTCTTTCTCGGTTACAGTATAGTTTAACTCTGCCTTGGACAAGTTTTTACTAATAAGATATATAGCATACGGTAGCTTCTCCTCAACTTGTCCTAAGGCTACTACTATGGCTTTGTTCGAGGCATCTGTGTGAATGTGGAAAGGTAGGGCCCAGTTGGACCTCTGAAGATTGAGGCAGTTATCAGCTTACCTTTCAAAGCATCCAAAGCCTCTTGAAAGTCGTCAGTCCATATGAACTCAAAATATTTTCCCAAAAGACCAAACAATGGAGAGGCTAGCTTACTGAAATCTTTAATGAATCTTCCATAATATCTTGCTAAACCTAGAAAACTCCGAACATCTCTTACATTTTGAGGAGGTGGGACCTTTTGGATGATAGCAATATTGTTGGGATCCACTTGTAAACCTTGCTGAGAAATTGTATGACCTAGCACGGTCCCTTCAGTCATTAGAAATTCACATTTATCAGGACTGAGGGAAAGGTTCATCTCAATACACTTGGATAAAACTTTCCTCAGGTTAGTCAGAGCTTCTTGGAATTTAGAACCATAAGGGGTAAAATCATCCATATAGATTTCCACTGAATCATAAACCAGCTCAGTGAATATACTCAGTACTACTCTCTGGAAAGTGGCAGGAGCATTGCATAAACCAAAGGGAAGGACTCAGTAGGTAAAGGTACCCCATGGACAAGTGAAAGTGGTCTTATCTTGGTCTTCCGGGCTGATTTGGATCTGATTGTATCCGCTAAACCCATCTAGGAAGGAAAATAACTTCTTCCCTGCCAGGACATCTAACACTTGATTGATGAAAGGCAAAGGGAAATGGTCCTTCTTGGTGGCTTTGTTAAGTTCTCAATAATCTACACAGATTCTCCACTTCCCGTTTTTCTTGGGCACAAACACCAAAGGAGAAACCCACTCGCTGTCAAATATGGGGTAGATGAGTCCTGCATCCAGCAACTTCTGCAGTTCTTCTTTGACAATGTCCTTAATGACTGGATTCATCCTCCTTTGAGGCTGCCTGACTGGTTTACATTCTTCTTTAATGTAGATGTGATGGGTACAGACTAAAGTATGGGATCCTTTCATCTCCTTATAGCTCCAAGAAAAAGCATCCAAATGGTTGTTCAATAAGCTACATAGCTCTTCCTCCTGAGAGGTGGATAGGGATGAGTTGATCTTCAAGGTTCTTTCCGAGCCAAATTCCACATTCTTAACTCGGAGAGAGGTCAGATTAGCCACAGAGAGATCAACTAAAGCACTGGCTTCGGTTTCTTCCACCAACTCTTCTAATGGCAGCACACTAGGGGGTGGATTTTGAATCAAATTCTCAATAAGATCATCTTCGGTTTGAGGACCTCCCCTGGTGGCTTCCACTGTGCACAATGGGGCAAATTAGACTTCACCTTCATCTTCCTCCTCCAACCAGAGAGGTAAGTCATGTTCTAGCAGAGGTTGGGCAGGCGGATATAGGACTAGCTGTTTGGACATATGGCCATTCTTGAGGGCCATGCTCCCAGCTCGACAACAAATGTAAGCATCTGCACTAGCTAACCAAGGCCTTCCTAAGATGAGGGGATACCCAGTGATTTTTTCCTTTGGCTGAAGGACCAAGAAGTCTGCAGGGTACTCCCAGGAATCAATGGAGACCATGACATCTTCGACAATCCCCTCAGGAGTCACAATGGAGCGGTCTGCCAACTACAGTACTGTTGAGGTCTTTCTTAGGGAACTCTCAAGGTTGAGTTTGAGAATAGTGTCCCTGGTCATTACATTAATGGCAGCCCCTATATCAATCAAAGTGTGGGGCATTATGGTGCCATTTATGTGGACATCAACTACAGGACTCCCAGGGTCCAAATATTTTGGACAAATTATCTGTCCCAACATTAGGTCAGACAATTGTCCTATGACATTGATAGTTGGGGCATCCCTCCTGCGCCTGCCTGGGTGCCTGAAACACTTCTCTTTGATCAAATTATTGTAGATTGGTACATCTTTTATGGCCTGGAGAAGTGGTATTTTCACACATAACTATTTAAGTTCTCCCAGAAGTTCAGTTTCTTCTAGGTTTGGTTGTGTGGTCCCAATTAGTCTATCAAGAAAGGGTGGAATGGCGTTGGGTTCACTTTCTTGTTTCTCTTCCTCATCCTCCTTAGGAGGATTTTGGCTATCTGGGAGGACCTTCCCAGATCGTAGGTTGATCTCCTGAATCTCCACAGCATAGGTAGGGCATGTGGTTTCCCCAGTATATACCTGTTGGGCCTGTCTGTTATTGGGGTTCAGATTCAGTTGAGCAGGTATCTGGGGTTGTCTTGGAGGAGCAAGAGGTAATGGTTGTAGTTGAGCAGGTGGTGGAGGAAAAAGAGTGGGGGGAGAGTTGTATTGGGGCCTCCACCCCTGATGCAGTGCATTCAACTGAGGTTGTGGCTGAGTGTGAGAATGAAATGAGTGAGTAGCCAATTGAGTATGGTATTGAGGAGGATATGACCAAGGAGGGCATGTGGGCCAGGAAGGATGAGCAGGGGGACCCCAAGAAGGCATGGAAGTGGCTTGATTGGGGTTGTAATAAGTCTGTGATGTCCCTTACATTCCTTGCTGGTAAGGTCTGGGTCCATGTGGTCTCCTTTGGTTCATGAAGTAGAGTGGTTCAGTGGCTCCTTCAGCCCCTTGGTACATAGCTTTGAATCTTGGAAAGGAAGGGCACTGATTTGTAGGATGGTCTTCTTCACAAACAAAGCACACTTCTACAAAGTGCAATGGACATTCATTCCTAGGATGTTTTCTGGTGCACCTGGGACAAACGATGGCCAAAGCCCTCTTGGCTTCCTCCTGCTTATTTTGGATTCGCAAGGTATCCATTTGCATAGCAATGGTCTATCTCATCTCGCTTTTGAAATCTTCCATTTGATTTTCAAACTCGTTTTTAAGGAATGAACTAGATAAGCGGGTACTGGCTCAGAGTTGACTTCCCCTACCTCTCTTTCTGGCTGCCCCAGAATGGTTTCTAAATACAATCTTTATGTCATCATAAGGTAGTTGGTAGATGTCTCCCCCAGCCAGCAAATGGAGGGTGTCTAGAATGTCTTCAGGGACTCCTCTGAGCAGAACCAACTTTTGAGATTCGGGGTCAAGTGTACACCTGGCCCTTTTATAACTGAGTTGAAATCTCTTTTCATAGTCTTTTAAAGATTCATCACTTCCCATGGTCATTCGAAAGATTTCTTCCTTTGTATCCTTTGACCTACAGTAGTCCTAGTATTTGTTGTTAAAGGCTTGCTACATTTGAGCCCAAGTTGTGATATTGTTTCCCGGTAGCCCCATGAACTAGCGGAGTGCTGCATCCTTAAGGGTAGAAGGAAAGAGTTTCAACTTTTGCTCGTCTTCTGCATAGTCATAAGTTCGAAAAAGGACAAAAAACTCAAACAAAAAGGTATCAGGGCCTTCAGTAGTCAATCTGTGGAAGTGAGGTAAGGCTAAGGGACCGATGTTTTTCATTTTTGTGTCCCCATTGGTGTCTCAGATGGGAAAGGTACCTTCTACACTCTCCCCATTTCCTCTACCGTTTCTGTTTTCAGCCATAGTCTCAGGAGGAATCATTTCTTGCTCTTCTTCTGTTATAGGATATTTTTATATCTCTAGAGGTTCACCTATAGGTTCTTCAGGATCACTATCACCAAAGAAGAGAGAAGGGTGACTCAGTGATGTGGTGGGGGTGTTGGGTAGGAATTTTCCTGAATTGTCTCTATTCCTACGAGGCATGAAATGAAGTGTCTTTTTTGGGTGACTTTTGTTGTTTTTTTTTTCTACTTGTACCTGGAAAAACTGAAATAGATTGGACTGCAACTAACTAAAATCTATCTTGCTGAAATGAAAATGCATAATTGAAATGAAAGCAGGAAAGGACTAGTCTATTTTGCGGAAATGAAATTGCAGAATTGAAATGAAAGCAAGAAATGCTAGTCTATGCTTGCTGAAATGAAATTGCGGAATTGAAATGAAAGAAGGAAATGGTCTAATATACTTTTGCAAAATTGAAATGAAACAACTATTCTACTTTTGTTGAAATAAACTACTTAGCAGAATGTTTGCGGTAGAAAATAGAAGAAAAGCAGTAATCACAAAATACTCTAACGCTTCCCCGGCAATGGCACCAAAAAGATGGTGAGCTCCAGTATTGCAGCAATGATGCTGCAACTCCTGGGACTCCCTACTTTACTTTTATCAACTTGGTAGTTCGTAACAAACTTGGAAGTGACGGTGTTGTATGCACAAGTACTAACTCTTACTGCAAGCTGTCACTTGATCAACTGGCACAAGTTCGCTAGGAGCTTAAGCCAACTTCTATGAGTTATTAGAAGAATCTTTTAACTGTGATGGATGGAAGCTAACTCAAAAGGGGCTAGTCTACTTGAAGGAAGAAATATGAAAGCTGAAAGGAAATGCAAACTCTAGCAAACCCTAACTTTACCGATTAACCCTCCTTGTGCAAGAAAAGAGATGTACAACTACTGAAATGGATGCCATGGACTATTGTAGAGGTAAAATAAATGTGTTTAAGCTACTTCTGAAGAAAAATATGGAAAAATCATTTTTTTGTATTTTTGAGCAATTATATGCAGAATTATTATGCATGTGTTTTAACTATTTTTGGCTGTATAGAGGTTGATTGGCGAAAGGAAATGGAGTGGGTGTTTGTAGGGGGTTAGGAAGGTGTGGAGAGGACCTAAGGGATCGCTAGCACCCTTCTGGAGATTTCCACCGTGCTCAGATCTCGAAAAATCGCTCGCGTTATCTTCTACAAGAGGCTGCAGGGGATCTATAGGAAATTCTACAGGAACAGGCCGAAAGTGGTTTTTAGAGGATTGATGGTGGAAAAATAGTGGGGAAGTGGAAATGAAGGATGGATAAGGATGTTAAGAGGTGTAGGACCTGGTCAATGAAGCTAAGGAGTGATGAAGATGGTTGGATTTGTTCAAGGATGAAGAAAGAAATGTTGCACAAAAATGTAGAAATTAGGGCTAGTTGGGAAAGTGTGGCAAATGAAGGGAAGGAACCTTGAGTGAGGGACTGGAGCAGGTTGTATGATGGAGGAATGGTAGGTATGAATGTATTACAGGTGTTCTGCACATTACTTTCCAAAATTTATCCAAACAAATACTAAAAAATAGAGATCTATCTATTTTGACCTAATCTACTCTTAAAAACTAGAAATATGATGAAAATCAGTTTATTGATAGAAAATCATGCAAGAGAGCTTATGGAAACTGAGAAAAAATAGATCTAAACATGGAAACACAACTAGTATCAACTTCGCCAACTCAAAATATAACATTAGCATTTGCATTAGAAGGCAAAAACAATGTTTTTGTGGCAGCAAGTGTACCTTGGTCTCAATTCATGATCCCAAGGAGGGAGAAATGAGATCAAGGACTACTTGGTAGCCTTTTTGTGGATATTTTCTGTTACCAAATTGTCAAATCAACCTGAAACATGAACATCTATCTTAATCATCAAAACCAACCTAAGGAATGAAGCAAGATTTAAACCTAAATAACAGAAATTATTCTATGAATGCGAGGAAAACACATAAAAGTACAAAAAGGAGGTATTGGCACTTAGTTTGGGCCCAACCCCAATAGATACATCCTCCTAAGAAAGATTAGAGCTGGTGCAAAGCAATATTCATCTTCATTGATCAAAAAATAATAGTTACATCCCACAAACTGTCTACAAGAGGAAGCTCGAAAATGTCCTGATACAGAGCTGCACTAATGTGCAAAAATAGACTAACAAAATGACTAAACTACCAAGGCTTGAAGCCTTCCTACTTATGCAAACGAGGACCCCCAACAGTCCTCCTTAACTTTAGGAGCTTGGCTGCCCAAAACTGCAGTCAATCAGCCACTTCACTAGACCTGCTCGGCTGCCCCTTGAAATCATCTTTGATGGGCTGTAGAACTCCGAGCAGATGGTGGAGAACTCGAGGAAGGGGTTATTTAGTGCAGTAGACATCCCTCCTACAAATCCTCAGCCTTGTCTCCTTGTATTTGGCTGCCAATCTACTCATAAATGCCTGATCTTGGTCCAAAAATGTCCAAAAATCTGCAATAAGCACATATTAAACTTTGTGGTAAAGTGACTATTCCCATTCACACAATTAACATAAATATATTCAAAAGCATAAATAAAACTATGGAGAATGGTGGATTAAATGAGAGTATTAGTAAAAATGAGCCCATATAGTTTACCATTTCCGAAGCTCATCAATGGGCATAGAAATGATTTCATTCATGAAAATTAGCTATAAAATTCTCTAGAAATTGATACTCTAACTTCTACAATGATGTATTTTTGTTTTTTAAAGCCATGAAATGTTTGTTTTCTATTGTTGATATAGCTCACAGGTTCTGTGATAGTTGACAGCTTTCAGAGCTTGCTTTTGAAAGGTCTAATATATGGCTTTTTAATTCAAGAAACAATTTTTTTTATTTTTAATTAGCTCACTGATATGTAAGCCATGTATGCAAATCTATTATGAGCCAAATGTGAGACCTCTCACCCAAAGTTAGAGAGGTTACAGATTCAACTCTCTCAATCCCCTAGCAGTTAAGTGCCCTAATTAGGGCCAATGCTTTACTGAATTTACCATTCATGGATTATGGAAAAGTACTTGAAGGGTTTTCCACAAGGTGTTCTCCTAAGAAAAAAAATACCCATGAGGTTTAAAGAAAACAAATATGTGTATATACATCCAGATAGGTAGATAGGTAGGTAGGTAGATAAATAACATTGTTTTTTAGCCCCAATGGTTAGTTCAAGTGATTTGTCATGCCACACCAAAGCCATAATGACCAAAAATATCACAATGTATAATCCACTTGGGTCACTTGAGGGTTGGCACATGTCTACCAACAGCAAAGCACCATTCACAAAATGTGAAGAAACTGTTGGAGGGTTTCCCCAAGGAAGTTGTATATGGAAAAAATGATATTATCATCGTTTATATCAATACTTAAAGAAGAGTTTTATCAACAAAAGAAAGGAGTAAATAACACTCTATTGTTCTCTTAATCAGGCCTATATTAGAGAACCTAGAAGCAATGTTGCACATGCTTGGAACCTGTTACTACATTTGGGAGTGTCAAAGGCTTATGTTTAGTGTTGCTTGTCCTGTCTTTTGATAATACAACTAGTACAAATCCAATGCTCCCACGAGTTATCACTAGCATAGACTGAAGTGGATTTTTATGGGGAGAGGATGAAATGTACAATGCCCTCCATCTATGCCTTAATGTCACAATATGTAGCACTTCTCAGCTTGTATTCATTTGTAGTACAACTACAATCTATCTGAGAGTTCTCACATATTTTGAAGGAATTCCAGATTCTGGTTCTCATCATTAGGATCCTAAATTGAAACTAATAGAATACAATGTTACAACTTGTTTGCATTATGCATTTAGAAAACATGGCTGCAAACAGTATAACAATGGAACTTTTCTTTCTTTTCTGCAACCCTCTTTGTTGTAATATGAATATTAAGTGTTTGACTCCTAACAAAAATACAATATATGAATTTCGATCATATCAAGCAATCAATTGCAAGTCCAAACTACTACAATATCTCTTTCCATTAGTTATTTTGCGTTAGATGTTTCTTATTGACTAAAACTGTGCACTGATTTTACTTTTATTTTGCAGTGAAAAACACAACTTGAAGACTGAAACTATAAAGCAACAATATCAATTGGTAAGTGGGTTTGAATTTTGAAACATATTGGTTTCGGGATCTCTGAGCTCGATCCTCATCTCTTCATTCAATCCAAAATGAAGAGCATAGCATGGGAAATAAGTAAAATGACATCTCATCTCTTCATTCAATCCAAAATGAAGAGCATGGCATGGGACATAAGTAAAATGGAATTTAGAAAGATTATTATTTCTCCTTGACTAGAAGCATGGGTCATGGTTAAAATATTTCTCATGTATGATACTCTTACATGTTGTGGTAGGTCAGTATTTAGACAATATTTTCCCTAGGGCCGTACCATCCAATTCCAATGCTACTTTCAGCTATGAGAATTCCCTGATGACAAGGACGTGAGAGCTGTAAATCAACGAGATGTAGATCTTCTCTATCTATGGAAAAAGGTAGTATATTGATGATAATCCCCCCCATAAAAGTGGGATTGATCCACCTAACTGCATTGTTTATTCACTTATTTATCAAATTGATCAAGTTTGGAACTAGACAATCTTTCAATTCAAAACTACTTATTTTGTTAAGCTTCAATCTCTTAATATAAGTTTTGTTATAACTTTTCCCGTTGAATATTAGGAAAGGAAAGGGATTACATGAAATATCTTGCGGTATTAGTATATGATTACATGAACTATCTTCTAGTGTTAATATATGTTTTCTTTTCAGTCTGGTGTATTTTTGGACTTTGAGGCAAAAGCCAATATCTAGTGACTCTTATGCTTTATTTTGTAGTATAGAAGATCTAAGGAGGGCTCCATTGAAAAGTTGGAATCACACAGACAAATGGTGGACTTGACGACACATCGTATTCATGTTGACAATAGCATGAATCTCATTGGAAAGCTTTTGTTTGGATCTGCAAGGGGTACTAATATGTTGAATACTGTATGACCACTAGGTCAACCTTTAGTTGATGATTGGGACTGTCTCAAAACATAGTGATTTTCTAGTCCTCTGATCCTACTTTACTTTTTTTTGGTGATGTGTGTAAACACTATTGTTTCATAGTTGGGGAGCTATGAACCCAACTCTGTAGCTATGAAACCTAAGTGCGCATTTGCATTAACTTCATACAAATGCCCATTTTGTTAACCTTGCATTTCTCTGATGATGATCATGTTGTAATCCTCTTATTCTACTATCGTTGTCTCTCAATGGTTAGCCATCTTAAAAAATTACACTAATTAAAGCATGTCATTCTCCTTGTAAGATCTGACTCTCAAAGTTCTAAACATAAGCATATATGCATTGTTGTAGGTGTGCACATTTGAAAAACATTGTGGATCTCTGTCGTAGTATGGCATGAAACACATGCATTCTCTTGCAAATATGTGCAATGAAGGAGTCACCAAGAATAACATGACTATGGTATCTGTAGAGGCATGTAATCAAATGCATCCATGTTTAGGGATTCACTTCATAGAGGTTTCAATGCTTGATGATTTCATTTCTTCATAGTCACAAAGAAATGGGTGACTACCATGGCCTCTTTCAATTTCAAGAACAAAGCAAGTTTTTCAACGATCTATATAAGCATAAACACTTATTTGTTATTAATGTTCTTTCCAACATTCACCCTATTATGTTAGTGAACAATGCCAAAATATATAGTAATCCTTATATAAAAACAAAGGATTGACATATTGGATAATAGCATTTGTGGCTTGCAAAATTCCAACCATAATTTTGTTAATATATTTAGATTAGAGTAATAAGGCTTTAACAAAGTCTGTTTGCAAAACTCCAGTGGGAGATTTTTCAAAATGTATAGTGGGAGAGTTTTCATTATACTTATGTAACTCGATCTACTTAGATTAAAATATCAACACTGAAAAGTTAAACAACAATGTACATATGGGAGAGTTTTCATTATACTTATGTAACTCAATATACTTAGATTAAAATATCAACACTGAAAAGTTCAACAACAATATACATAGGCTATTAACAAAGTATACATAATGTATTTAGATTAGAGTAATAAGCTTTAACAAAGTCTCTTTGCAAAACTCCATAACAATGTATAGTGGGGAGAGTTTTCATTATACTTATGTAACTCAATCTACTTAGATTGAAGTATCAAGGAAATAGTTGCAGACTCGACAATTAAAACTCAATAAGGTGTGGAAATAGGCATGTAATCAATAAATTTCAATTTTTTGGTTTCCTGCAGTGATTTAAATTCTTGTTAGTCCCAAGTTGATGGCAAGCAAAAACTAGGCCAGTTACTGTTAGAATATCAAGTCCTAAGTGTTATATTTTTACCTTGTTATCTCAGTAGTTGATTCTCCTTCCTCATAGCACAACTGTAACATCAGATCCATGCCTTGATATATGTTTGCAGCATTGATAACAAATGAAGCTAGGCATATAAATAGTTTTCTTTGGGAGGAGTGTTGTTGTTATGTAGATAAGTTTGTAGGGGGCGGAAGGAAGCATGCATGCATGCACCATCATTAGTTAATTTCCTGTTTTAGATTTAGAGAAGGCCCAATTATCTATGAGAAAAGTGCATGTTGCAGGGCATAGATCCCAAGAAGGTCATGCATTAGTTTTGTCTTTAGTTCAGAGGCTCAGTGCATGCATGCAATACCTAGTCTTCTCCAGTTGAGCACACTATTTTTGGAATCATTATCCATGCATGAGGGTGCACTCAACACCATCACCTAGGGCTAGGGTTAGGTTTTAACACCATTACCTAGGGTGTATCATTGGATGTCTGTAACAACGCCCATCGACCCAACTGAGGGACATTACCCCTGAACTATGCCTCCAATGCCATAAATTTAACATTTCTTTAGCCTCTGTGGGAAGGTAGTTCAATGTCTTCTCTAAAGCCATTTTCAGCAAAAATTTCCTAGGACCAGGTTCTATAGAATAAATTTGGATGTTAGGCATTTTAATTATGGCTTCATTTATAATTTTGTGGTTTTCCAAGATTTTTATCTTTTATTGTATCTACTATGTAGGTTGTGCTTATTAGGAGATAGGAGATGCTTTGTCTTTCTCAAGTTAATACTAGGTTTAACATTTGTCCTATCGATTAATCTTTTGGTCATTTGTGGATAGTAGGGAAATGTTACATTGATTTTGAAAATTCGATGATTTGGAATTTTAACATAAAATCTGCACAAGTTGAAAATGACAAGATTAATAATAATAAAAAAGTACCTCAGATTACCTCTAGATCACCTTGAGCATTTTTCATTGAAAAACCCTAATATTTATCAAAATTAGTTATGCACTACACACTTCTCTTGTATAAACCCATTGTCCTTCATGTTCACACCTTAATAGGCAACTAGGGCCCGTGGCTATACTCATCTCCAAATTTTTAAATATGAATAAGGACAACCAAATACCTTAGGCCACATATGTATGTAGAGCCTTGAAGGCTTTTTTCATCATTATCAATCATCCAAGAATGAGAGAAAACAACCAGAGTCTTATGTTACCACTTGTTACCATTCAAAATTTCAAGGTATTTATTTCTAATTGATTGAAAAGTACATTTAACAAGCCTTGTACGTGATGCATCTCCTAGGTTAAGATTTTGTTATATAGGGAATCTTGAAGAAATATTTGTGTTTTTAAATGACTTGTTAGATTCCAAACTTTCTGCCACCATCAAACACTCTCCCCAACTATTATTTACTGCATAACATTCTAGAACAACCTTGATAAAAACTAACATATCTCTTGACAACCAAACTATCAAATGAAATATAACATAACTAGACAATGGGCAAGAAAAATGATGTGGATAGAGAGGAGTAGCTAACAAATAAAGATAAATGATGATTTCGCCAAGGTGAATTAAGAAGTGAGGAAAATTTGAATTCTAAAGTCATTGATTTTGACCCTTATTATGATTTGGATGATGAGATTCATGGTAAAAATATTAATACGAGGGCTGATGATGACTATGGAAAACATGTCCTGAGAGGGATCCAGTGTGGTTTTGACTCTTGAAGAGTGCAATATGGACTGCCCTTTTGATCTCATAACTTTATTTTCACACGTACCGAAGGGTTTGTAAACATTTATGTCAGGAGTGGATGAATTATAAAGTTCAAATTCGGATAAGTACTTCAAGAGATTGAGTTTATTTCAAATTGGTCAATAACCATCAAATCTTCCAAAGATAGAAATTTGATAAGAGAACTGGAGTTAGATAGAGACTTACTGCTACAAGAAATGGATGGAGTCAAAAGTTCTTTTCCATGGCTTGGTGAGTCAGCGAGCTTCAGGAATGTTTTCCTTCTTCCATAGATTTATCAATGACCTTTGTTGCAGTAGCCTCAGAGGGGTTTTTGTTGCCTATGCTTAGGAAAATGTTCGATTCGTAAGGGGATGTCCAGAAACCGAAGCTTTCTCATCATCTACTCGAGTCCAGAATTTTTGGAACACCCCTTTCACCACCTTGGAGGAGAATGTGACTAGACGCCAAGCTCCAGAGACAACCTGGAGAGAGAGAGGGGTACGTTTTGGGTGACAGTGGAAGGAAAATCCATACTTGAACCTTATATGGGTCTAGGGTTCCATAGCGAAATCAAGGAGCCACACAAGATCTAGTTAGGTGTCCCGTTCCCCTGCACAAAACACCAACAATCCCCCTGTCTCTATCAAACTAGAAGGGAAAAACAATATTTGTGGAAAATCCATTTGGAGCCTCAGATACATTGGAAATCCCCTTTGGGCTTCATTGAGATTCTTAGCTACATTGAAAAAATGTTGAACGTGGTCATTTTCTTAAAGCAGGAGCTTTGATACCCATAAAAACTTAAACATAAAACTAATGACTTACAAGGACTAGCTATTACAGGAACCTCAAACATAGAAGAAATGTCCATGTGTTTTTAACAGGCTACCAAAGGAAATAATCATTGAGAGACAGTTTCAGTGGAAGGATAAAAGAGTTACATGAACTCGTGGCGAAACCCTAGTGTCCATTGCGAAAACCTCCTCCAGAGTTCAAAAATCCATGTTTCGAATTAACCATAACTTGTTCTTCCATTCTTGGAGGTTCCTTAAGGGTTTTTTCTCCCATTCTTGAAAGCTCCTAAAGGGTTTGAACAAAATTTCACCACCCATTATTCTTCCATTCTTGAAATCTCCTTGAGGGTTTGAACAAAAATGACACGGCCCACCTCGAAATTTTATCTCGTGACATGGTACGTGGGCTTTTGAGTAAAAAAACAAACATCTTAAATTGCCACTGTATATATTAAAAATGGTTGAAACGAAATGAAATTTTAAAATGAAATTAAATAAATGTCTTAGAAACTCATTTGTGTAGTAGCGATTTAATGGAATGGAATCATCTTTAAATGGTTTGGGAAATTTTTTTCAATATGTTTTTAGACATTTCTCTTCTTTCTAGATAGTTTCAACCTTTTTAAAGGGGAAGAGGTGACAGTCTCTTGTAGTAGTGATTCAATATAATGGAATCATCTTTAAATTCTTTAGAAACCTTTTTCTAGGATGTTTTCAAACATTTCCCCTCTTTATAGATAGTTTCACCCCTTTCAAAGGGGGAAGAGGCAACAATATCTTGTTTCTCTTTTACAAAAGGTGTTATGTCACTCCTTATGAAAGGGACTAGAGTGACACACCTCAAAATGTCACACTCTTCCATGGTTTGAATCTAGATTTTAAGCCAGTGAGGTGGAAGGGTCTCTAAGCTTGTTTAGGTGTAAAATTAAAAATGAAAATTTCATTGTCATTCTCGTCTTCAAATAAAATCTCATGGGAGAGATCAGTCTTCTCTTTTTATCAATCTAATAAATATTATACATATGGAAGAGGGTATATATTGGCTAAAAATAGGGGCTATAAAGGTTGGGGTGGCATGGGACAAAAATAAAAAGGTCCTTTGACAAATATAGATCCTCTCAATCTTCACCCGAGATAAGGCCTCGGTGCGAAATGGCTACATGAATCTTCAAAGGCCATTTAGGATGAATATTATATTCACAAGATGAAGTTTCATGAAGAAGATATGGGAAAGGATATTGTTGGGACTTTTAAGCAGAATTTAAAGCAAGATACATAAGCTTAGAAACCTCAAGGAGAAGCTCAAGATAAATATATGAGCTCTAGCCCCATCCTAAGTCATCAAATGCTACTTCTTAACAATAAGTATATTATTGGTGTTGGTGGATAAAGAAAAAAAGGAGAAGGATACTAATGATAGGGAAGGGAGAGTGACGACGAGACAGAGGAGATAGACTTCAAAAATACTAAAAAAGAGGAGGAATCACAAGTGGAACCCAAAGATAATTTTAACCAATATCTTTCCTATACCTAGAGTACCTCTGTCATATCTCGTTCTTCATCCCATGTAATTGTTCTCAATACTTCTTATATTGAAGCTTCCTCAATTCTTGTGATATCCCAATTAACATAAATGTACATGCCTAGTGTTGACCCTTCCAGGACTGATCTTTACCTACTCCACCAACCCTGTTCTCTTTACCAACCTCTATTCCTTACCTCACTTATCCAACCAACTTATTGATGGATTCCCCAACCTCTTATTTCTTCAGCTAGGTATCAGGGTACAACACTTAGAATCTATACTATGATCCTTGACTTCAATAAAATGGCCTATGTATCAGAATTTCTCATGCACAAACCTTTCTCCTTTCATATTTCTCTTATGAAATTGGCCTTTGACTAGTCAATCTAAATGTCTGAACCTGGCCCATGGTCTGGAAAATTCTACATAATGAATCTGGCCTATGTCTGGAATATTGAACTAAGAAAACTTGCCTTATACCGGTTAATTATACTTATATAACTTGTCATTGTACTTTGGGATTTCTATTGCATTCACATGCTCTATGTATTGGTAATTTATCCACAATGAACACGGCTTTATTCGGTAATTGATCTTGAATTCATGTGACCTTCTACTAGTAGCTGGTAATTGAGACTTAACGAGCATGGTATTTAGTGGGTAATTTTGACTTTGTCAACATGGGGTTTAGGGCTATTAGGTACTAGAATAAATGTTCCCCTGTCCAAGGAGCCTATGGTTCCATCTTTGTTGTTGGAGGTACACATCCCTCTATTCGGTGTGGGTGGGCAGTGATATAAAATATCCCAAACTATATTTAGAGCGAGTGACAATTGACCTCAAATCCATCTTGAGAAATAGATGATCGATGGAATCACCAATAGAAGTGACAATTATTGGTTTCAATAGATGAAAATACAACCAGGAACAAGAATTGATGGGGCATTATTTTACAGTGTCTTTCTGAGACAATCCATTGACAAGATAACAAGATTTGTTCAAGCTTTGTAAGATCTCTATATTAGTGTAAACATTATAGAGATATGGCACTCATTCCCTTGTAGTAAAGCTATAGGAATCAAGCACAGTAAATATTCTCAAAACACAGGTTGTAATAATTGGTATTTTTATCCTATATGCTCATATTAGAGATATGGAAGTCTCCCTAATTATGGGTACTCTATGACTAGTAAAGCATAACAGGTAAGTCTAAGAATATTGAATACATGATACATTTACTATATTGTATCGTGATTGTATGAGAATACTCAAAACTGGAATCTATAGTAGTATTCGGGTTAATCCTGGGACAACTGCACAATATCAGCCATACCTGGGCATAGTCCCGAAAACAGGCTAGTAAATAAGAACAACTAAATTTATTATCATGAGGAAAATATTTCAGTTAAGCATGAACAACAAAAATACTATACATTCTTGAGAAAATGAATTCACATCGTACAAATCATACACAAATCAAGAAAATCAGAGATTTCTTATGTATAACATTAGAAAGAAGAGTTTAAAACCCTAAGTCAGGCCAACTGGAAACTCTAGAAATACCAAGGTAAAGTATGGAACTGTGTACAATACAGTAATGAAGAAATTTCTATTCTGACCAACTACAACTCAGAATTATAGGGTAAGAACAATCAAAGGTTAATTCAAGAAAAATTCCGAGCGTGGCCAGAAGAATTCCACAATAATAATTAACAACAAAATCCCATAGAAATAAACCCTCTTGATATAGTACAAAACCCCAAAGTGGGCTTGAAACTTCATAGAGTATGGGTGCTAAGCTCAATAGTTATCCAACTTGATAAGCCATCAAATATAACTTAACAGATGATCCAAAGATAGTATAATATATAACACCTGTAAAAGAAATAAATCCTTGGTTAAAGGGTTGAGCCAAACACACCTCACCACTAGAGAAAAGAGGAAAGAAAACCAGTAGCGGAAAATTTTGACACCTGAGAGTTTACCTAGGAAAAATATAGAGACCTAAAACCCAAGAAAGGAGTAAGGAATGGTAATCTGGAGAGTTTACTGGTAAAAAAGAATATAATAAGCAAGTGGATATTCAACAGTTAATTACCTGAGGTCAATGGAGGCCTGACATCTGTTACAGTAAAAATCAGATAAGAAAGATGGGTTCTTGTTAAAATCAACTTAAAAACAAGAATTTAACCCCAACATTATGAGTAATATAATACCTGAAAATAATATAGCACATGGGTAGCTAGAAAAATAATAACATTCGACCCATAAGATGATATTTATTTTCGATATATTGAGTATGGAAGCTTACACCAATAAAGATGTAGAATTGAACCTATGTGAGCAGTGACAAAGCTCTCGACCTGCTTATCGTGCAAATGGTCGACGGAACTAGAGGGAAAACTAGGTAGTTTTTGTTATCCCACCTTGACAAAGAATGTTCATTGATTGAAACTCTTCCCAGATCAACAAAGGAGTTTTACCTAGGTGTACTCAATGGTTCCCTTGAGATAAATCTTCTGGGGTATGTGCACCTAGCCAGTTGGTGCCACTCCACACCCAGCAATAAAGGATTATGTACTCGAGTTATTAAATTAACCATAACATCTAATGCTAAAAGATTTATGAGTGCACGACATAGGTTTATGAATGAGTGAATCAATAAATCCAAACAAGAGTATACACTGGGACAATATTCCTAGGTCCCCTAAGTTAACAATCCCTTTTTATGTTTGCACTATGGCTTAGACATAATAATGTATTGTATGTATGGTATTATTTTCATATTTTAACAAGGTTAAGATTTTGGAATTAATAGGTAAAGTAATTATTTTATTATTATTATAGAATAGTAGCATGTGACAACAACATTAATAAAGGCTTCACAGGAGACATAAACTAGAAATAGCATCGAGAGGTGTAAAGGAACACCGATAGGAGGAGTGGGGAAATATGGAAGGAAACTCTTGCCTTGCGTGACATATCAAGCTACAACATCACAAGGTTGACCATGGATAAAATTGATGACCATGTTTGACCATAACCATGTTTGAACATGGTTGACTATGGTTAAATATGGTCAAATTATGGTTGATCATGAACATGTTAGTCCATTTTTCTTCATTGAAACATAATACAATGATCAGGCATAATTAGGTAATCTAAGCAGTTTGATCACCCTTAGTCTAGATGAATCCCAGTTAGATGGATGTATACCTGCAAAATTAGGTTTATGTGGAAATATCACTCACCTAACTCTTTCTCAAGACTAGCTCTATGGCTCCATACACTCTTCGTTAGGGCTCTTGCAACAAATTAGTTTGATATACATATACGACAATAGGCTTACAAGGATATAAATGAAAATTTTACCATTTAAATGGGAGGATCTTCATTAAGTATGGCATTCTGCTCAATGGAAAAACCTGAAACAAGTTGAGGACCAGGATAAACGAGACTTAACTTACGCCCAAGTTCCTGAAATCTAGATGTAAATATGCAGTAAATCAATTGTACATACTACTAAAAACAATAAAGAGAAATTGCAGTTGCATAAATCAACTCCCAACTCCTGCTCATTTATAAGAATTATTGCTTTTGTTCTTTTTTCTTTCAACTTTTGTATTAAATTGTCAACTTGAATTTAACAGAAAAAATAGATTTGGTATGATGTATTCATCAGTTTTACCATGAAAGAACAATTAATTAAAAAAAATGGCCTCCCTTTACAAGAAAGTGAACATTATAGGCCATGGATCAATTAAGTCTAGCACAGATCTGTCAAAACCCTTGATCTTATATTCCTCATATGTATCATAGATCTATCATGATATTTTATGCCTCAGATACATCCAATGTCAGCCTCTCCTCTAGAATCTGAATGGCCATAGGCCCAATTATGAAAATGAATATCACTATGAATAAAAACATCCTGCCCTATTAGCCTTATTATCATCATATGGAGTTAAAGCCAATCTTCTTCTTAACATAATGGACCTGAGCCCAGGCCCATCATCCTGTCTTGCAGAGAAGGCATTTTTAGTCACCACCTTGTAGACCTCACGGAGGATAGTGAGAAATGCATTCTCAACATTGGTGGCATCAAGAGAAGAAGTCTCAAGAAAAAACAAGCCCTCCTTCTCTACATATTGTTTAGCATCCTATGTTGGGACTTCCCTAAATTTCCCTAAATCAGATTTGTTTCCAACAAGCATGATCACAATGTTGTTGTCTGCATGCATTCTCAACTCTTCAAGCCACCAAGGTACGTGCTCAAACAAGTACCATGTGGAGATATCGTACACTATTAGTGACCCTAGAGCTTCTCTGTAATAAGTGGTTGTGATTGCCCGCTACCTGCTTGTGTTTGATTCCCAACAAAACTAATCAATATGGGCATATCAAACTTAATAGATAACTATATCTCAATGAATTTTAGATTTATGTCGATTTCAGTTCAAGTGAATTCTATCATGAAATTTTACAAAAATTATAAAACCTAAACCTTATTATAAAGAAAACGTCCCTGCAATTTTCAATTTTCATTATTTCATATTAAAAATGAATAAATAGTGGACAATGTCTTGTTTTGAAGTCATTATTTTTGTGGAAAATCTCTCACATCAAAACTAGGCACGAGTCCTCACTATTTCAAAACTAAGGAGAAATTTGGTGCACATATGAGTTATAGCCCAATTCCACAAACCACATATTTATTTGTGTTTTTTTCTTCCTCTTCCCTTTTTGGATGTTGGTGAGGGTTAAAATTTGGACTGCCTTTTGCCAACCATTGAGCCAACGCTCCATTCAAAGACCACATAGAAAAACTAATGGGGTTTACATTCAACACCCATCTCCCCTCATGCAGTTTTGTTGGATACTTTTGGGGAGAATGATTCAGAGAATGTTTAGGGTCACCAAAACCGTTATAAGAGAAATCATTATAAATGGAGAAAACCAAAATAATTGAAAATATGTGAGTGATCATAGTCTAAACATGGATGCCTAATGAGAATGAAATTACTTAACCAAACACCCCCATTACGTACTTTTTTTTTTTTGAATTTTCCTGTTTCAAATGCCTGTGAGAGTTTACAGCTCGAGTGACTTATAAAGCTAGGTTAACCAAACACCTCCATCACATATTTTTTTTTTCAAATGTCTGTCACATTTTACATTTGGAATGAATTTTGCCAACCAAGTACTCATGACTTAATGCACATATGAGGAGGCCCTTCTCTCTCTTCAAAGCCCACAAAGGCAAACAAACTAGGTTTTATGTTTAACCGTCCCTCTCCCCTTAGGCGATTTTGATTGATCCTTTTGGATAACATAATTCAAATAGTGATGTAGAGGCAGACCAATCGATTTTAACTTTTTATGTTCAACAATCCCTCTCCCATCGTGCAGTTTTGTTTGATTTTTTTGGAAAGTGTGATTCTAAGAGAGCTTGGAGTCACTAAGACGACTATAGGAAATTATTTAGTATTCATAATATCTACAATATATTTATCTTTATGCATCACATGTGAAAGAATGCATATTATGAATTTTGTGAGCATTATTGATACCCAAAAAAACTTGTTCGCATTGTCATTGAGTCCTTGGGAGAGAAGTCAGGATCCATAGAATTCTCTCATTTCTCAATTGAAATTAATAGTGACATCAATGATTCTACTTGTTCATTTCCCTTTGTCTTTTTTACTTTCAAGTTCAATATTACCAATGGGTTTTTGCATCTCGCAACCAAATACTACTTCATCTCTGGGAACACATTCTAAGGCCTTTAGGACTTCAACATCCAGGAATTTTTGTCTTCTTTTTTCTCTGGAGGCAAGGTCATTATCTCCAAAAACTTAACACATGTTATATTAGTATCCAAGGGACCAGACTTGGCATATAAAAAAAAGCACTACGTTGTACACATGTTTTTATTACAAAACTAGGTGCACCATACCTTTGTTAAACCCTGAACCCTAGCAGTAAAATTATAGCATTTCATAGTAAGCCTCTAAGTCCTCTGTAGCTGATATCAGAGGAAGATATGGTTTTAGCAGCAGGAGGAGAGATGACCATGGCAGGGAAGCAGAGGGTTTCAAGAAACAAAGAACTGATAAGGGGAGTAGGTCATTTTTCTATATCGAAAATGTATCATAGGAAGAGATTGTTGTAGCTAATATCGAAAGAAGATATTGCTGCAGCAGCATGAGAAGGGATGACCATGGTAGGGAAATAGAGGTTTTCAAGATTGAAAACGTATCAAAAAAGAGGTATTTGGGCCCTCAAGGAAAAGAATGGGGGAAATTTTAACCAGCATGCCCTCTCTCACATCAACTAATGACATAAAGTAATATAAACCATATATTTTACCAGGCCTACCCACAGGTTCATGTGATACATTGTTTCCTAAAATTTAATAATTTCCAAATATAGATACCAAAAATGATTGCATAAAGTTTAAGCAAAACATTTCAAGCCTTAATTTGAATCATGAAAAACTAATCTCTCGAGTTTCTCATATTTAAGAAAACAAGCTCATGTGGCTTCATTCCTTATCTCAAATTAAACCTCGCAGCTAAATACTGCTTCATCTCAGGAATATATTCTAAGGCCCTTAGGACTTCAACATCCAATACTTTTTGTCTTCTTTTTTCTCTGGAGGAAAGGTCATTTTCTCCTGAAAATTCAATGCATGTTATATTAGTATCCAAGGGACCAGACTTGGCATATAAAAAAAATCACTACATTCTACACATGTTTTTATTACCAAACTAGGTGCACCAAAGATTTGTTAAACCTCGAACCCTAGCAGTAAAACTGTAGCATTGTTTGCGTTGTTTATCTCCGTGGAGAAGAAACTACAATTAAACAATGGACTTCCATTAAATCAACTCTGTGTGGTACTAAACATGGCACTCAAGAAAAGGTCTGGGCTTAGTATAGGCATATTAACTAGCACAATCCCATTTATTAATATAGTTGATATACACCTATTTATTAAAATAGTTGATATACACATATTGGTGTCATTTTTATATGTGGATTGAGTTATAAAAGTGGAAAATACTATCAACTATATTAATCAATGGGGTTGTGCTAGTTACAGTTATGGGGTGGATTCATTGACCATGGTTGATAAGGTTGATCAAGATTGACAAGGTTGACCATGATTAAGCTTACATTAATGTTAATGCTAATGTTGCATTAATGCTACAAAAATGGTTGACATGGTTGATGGAGTTGACCACGTTGGAAGAGGGTTGACCATTATTGACCATATTCAACCATAGAGAGTAATTATGGTTGACCATAGTCAACTATAGTCATATTGACAATTGTTGACCATGGTTGACCATATTCAACCATATTTGAACATGATTAACAATAGTTGATCATAATTAACCATGGTTTCTTCATAGTTGACCACAGTTTAATATGATGGAACATAATAACAATATACTTAGTAGTCTATGTGTGGGGTACTAAACATGGGCCTGTGTGTGGGTACTAAACATGGGCCATGCATTCCTTTAGGATCGACTGAACAAAATATCGACATTTAGTATATGCACATATTAATAAACAAACAAGATAACTAACCTAGAAAAATATGAACAACTCATTTGAGAACAACACTTCATGGACCCTTCCATTATCATTTATATTTCTTTTCTAATTTCATCATGCATTCCCTCCAACTGAGGATGTTCTTTTATCCGCTAAACACATTTGGCCAAAAATATCATTTGCTTCAAAAGACAAAGACACTCATCTCGGTTCTTAGAAACTTCTTCAAATCTCTCAAGGATATTTTCCACCACCACCAGCCCTATAGCATCCATGTGTGTTGACCCCATGCCATGGAGGAAATTTCAAACAATTGGCTTGATGTCCCCAGGAGAAATAACTCTCTGCATACCATAAAATAAAAGAAAAATGGAAGAATTTAAATTTAGTAGGAGACTCGAATTTCACATATTGATTTAGATGTAGCAAGAGACTTGAATTTCAAATATCAAAAAACAAATGATTAATGGTTATGAAAATATGGAGGAGGCTTAATACGCACAAAAAAATCCATTGTCTTGGATAGAAAATTCTTTAGCTTAAGTAAGTCTTTTGAATCAATGGGAAAATATTGTTTAGCTCTGTTTGAATTCTGCTTCTTGACCTAAAACAAAAATGAAATGAAAAATCATTCTATTAGCATTATGTAAGTACAATATACTATATAATCCACACTTACGATGGATATGAAAGAATTTAGCCATCCACCTCGACGAGTCACAAAAGCTCACTTATGTGATTGATAAGTTTATGGAAATCATAATTGACCAGATTTTCTCCCTCAACTGCATCCAGATCATTAACTATGTTGTTAGTAGCATCATTCATTGTTTGAATGACTCTAACAACATTGGATCATGGTTCATATTGCTTTATAATAGCAGGAATGGAAGAAGAGGCGCACCTTTAGTAGCATCATAAGTGGAAATCAAACAACGGGTTTTGGGGATTTGGTTGTGATCCGTCGTAATAAGATCTTCTGCAGTAAATTTTTGGGTATCACTACTATAAATGGTAGGAAAAGAAGACAACAGATCTTGACGAGTAACCTAGGGTAACCTTGGGAGAAGAAGACACAATAACTGGAGCAACATGATCATAAGGAGATGCTCCATGTAATCCTTTTGTGCTAGGGGCATCAGTATCACTATCGGCTTAGTAAGAAATTTAGGAAATTGTTTGTTACAAATTAATAGCATAATCGGGACATCAGAACCTATAAATTTGTGTAATATTTAGTTTTAGAATAGAGACGTTACATTTCAACAACACACATATGAAAAAATGTAATTTTCCCACAGAAAGGGAGCACTATTGTAAATAGTTAGAGTGGCCAGAAATTAAATATATATGGCCTTGATATCTATGATCACTTAGCAAAAAACATGAGGGACTTATTTAATATACATATCATCCTCCACAAGAAGCCATAGGCTATGGAACCCTTGACCCTACATAAAACATTTATAAACAGTTGGAACTAAATATAGGGGACAAATCCCAGAATTGGAACCGTTGCAAGTTCAATACCTTAACAGTCAATACAACCTTTGAAGAGGGTTCCAAAAATACTTGGAAAGTAAATGCACTCGAATTAATCCCTTTTGAAGGAAGAATAAACTAAAAATAAGCCAAATCACTGAGGTATCGTAGATCCATACCTATAAATACCCAAAAACCAAATGGAATTTCATCAAAGATACATATATAAAAGAATTGAAATCGAAACCTTGCAGACTCAGGAATCTTTAAATCACAAGGTGACTAGAATTACCTATGGAAAACAGATTGTCAATCACTCTAACCATAATCTATGTATCCGTAGGAAACTCCTTTAGTTTTACATTAAAAAGCAAGGAAATCATAACTACACGGTTGTAGAACTGTTGTAAATTACCTGCATTAGAACCCGTCCGTCGACCATAAATGATAGCATGTCTGTAGAATTACGGTAACTAGTATGTCGGCCATAAGTTATAGTCCTACTAGTAGTTCAAAGAAAAGCTTAGAGAATAGAAAAAAATGGTAATCTCTGAGGTTTGGAGTGAGTCAAGTTCTAATAAATAATAAATCCTTACTTGTAGTGAGCAGTTGGTCATTCAGTACCTGAAGCGAGGCATATGTGAGTGGATAGGAGGAGAAACATTACCAGCTAGTTGTAGAGCACCGCTGAAAACGAAAGCAGAAGCCAAATGAAAGACTTGAGAAGGTTTTGGGGGGTGGGTATGCCCTAACTTGCCCCCAAGTCTCTGAAGTCATCATATCATTGTCTTGATCAATGGTGAGTGCTAGCTTAGGGGGTCCTGACACAGGTTCAAAGTTAGCTATGCAAACCAACAAAACCCTACACTACTGGCCCTTTTGGCAACAACTTGCCTAGCGCAGGCTGCAGTCTCACTCGAAGCAGTATGGGGGGATGCAAGAACCAAGTTTCTGCATACAAAGACTAGTGTGATGTATTTCAGCGCCTCAGATCTTCCTTCACGTAGATCAATACACTTTGAGGGCTATCATTGTAATTCTATTAAACAACCTTTAGACCTCCATGAAGGTCTATGATCAGTCCTTGCAGACCTTCAACAGTCAATTTGTCTACTTAGAGGTATCAGAGAGCAGTCCTAATTTAGGGTTCACGCAAATTTACTTAAGTTATTAGTAAACATCAGATAATGAATCAAAGTATTCATGAAAATATATAAACATGAATTACATACATCATTAACACTTATTCAAGAGAATCGTGCAACATTAAATCAATATTTCATAAAACACATCATTCATCGACATCATATAGCATTAATAGAAATAAACAAAAATACGCAACAATTCTTCGATAATTGTCTTTATTCATCTTCAATTCAAGAGTACAGAATCAAAACTACCCTACGCACACAGTTGCATGGGTCCACGCACTCAGTTGCGGACTCTACCTAGGCCTCCGCGCACTCAGCTGCAAATCTTTTCTTCTATATTACCCACTTCTCCTCGCTATCGCTTCCCCTTTTCTTATCAACAATTATCTACTTCATTTCCTTAGACTCTTTAAGACACACCTATTTATAACATTTTTCATACAATGCCATGGTCCGTGGACCATGGGATAATCTCAAAACTGACTCAAAATTTACATAAAATAAGGGGCTAAACCCCTTTGACTCCTATTCATCTACGTGCTCAGCATCCACAAATCATGGAGACTTTACATTATTTACGAAGACTACATCAAAACTTGGGTTATCTTAACCCCAAAACTGACCCAGGGGACCCCATCCCAACAAACCCCCAACACAAAGATCGTCACTGGCCCTCGAGTCACTCTGTTGGCGTTGCGATCTTACTGCGAAGACCCCCCAGCTGAACCACTGCAACTTTGGTAGCGCTTTGCATTGATGCCTGTTGAACCTCGTCAACCAATTTTTCTATCTGTTGTGTTTGTTGCATTCCTTTAAGCTTATCCTGAATGGAAGTCGTGACTTGATAACCTTCCTCCAGCCAAGGCTACAATCTGGCCTTTAGCAAGGCCTCTTTCGTCTGCACTTCCTCCACCTGTGTCAGCAACTATTTTCCTTCTTGCAAATTTGGCCAGGAGCTACGCTGGTTCTAGTGAGCATGCAGTCACCCCGACTTCATCATATTGCCGCTGCACATCCCATACCTCAGTGTTTTCTGTCTACAAGTTTGGGTCCTCCTGCAGATTGGTCACAACCTCCATAGTTCGCTCGAATAATGCCACATAGTCAGTGACTATGGCATCCAGGGCAAGCATGTCTATCTTTATTGCGGCTCCGCATTGCTCTCAGACCTCAGGTGGAGTTGTGGGCTACAAATTTAACTACAACTCTATAATCTTCATGTTGAGCTCAAACGTGACTCGTCCAACCTCTTCTTTAGCCTCACACACACCAACAACTAGTTTCATGATTTTAGCTTCTGGCTATGCATCCTCTGGTATGTGAAGCTCAGGTATTGTCTTGCATGCCTCTGTTACTGCTGACTCCAAACTTGAACTATGCATCTGAAGTTCCTCCTTTTCCTTCAAATCCTATGTCTTTTCAATGAGCATCTTCTCATTATTGACTTTATACACACTTACGAGGTTGAAGACACATTGCTCCCTGGTTCTCAATTCATATTCCACTCCCGTATGCAGCGCATGGAGGGTCTCGTTGGAGAACTTTGTTATGTTCAGTCCTATGTTCTTGATTATAGTCAAGATAATACGATCGTCAGTGGACTCTACATGAATGGACCTATCAGGCAATGGTATGGTTCTGAGATCTAGGGTCTTTACCATCTCTGCTACTTGGCTTGTCCCGAGTGTCAGGCTCGCTTGGTCCATGCTCACTTGTCCGGTACCCACATGTATTCTTCTTGCTTCAATTTGTAGCTCACGTAGACCCTTTTGGATGCTCCCCAGTGTCTGTATGTATTATTGCTCGAACTGCTGCAACACTTCCATGGTAGTGTCCTGAATTTTATCCTCGATCTCATCGAGATCACCCTCTATTAACACCATGGGATCAACTTGAGACTTATCCGATTTTTGCTTCTTCCTTGTACCACCTTGCTACTCCTTGCCACATCTCTTCATAATAAATGGGCTACTTTTCCCCTCATCCTCTTTGTCGCCTTGTCCTGAAAGTTCTTCTTCCTCTATCTCCGATGAAGGTGACTTGTCACCTTTTTGTGACTTGTGTTGTTACTATTATTCCTACTCTTTAGTAGCGCATTCTTTCTCCACAAGAGCCTTTTCTACGGCTTCCTTCTTTTTCTGTGTTGCCAAAGTACGCGTAGCCTTCTTAGCTACCTCCTTTCTTTATGCATGGTAGAACTTTCCACACCCATGCTTGGTCCAACATCTAATTTTGATGGGGCACGCCACTCTTCAGGCCATTTTGCTACAACCTCCCGGACATCTGTTTCTGTCACCAAATAGAGAAAATCATGACATTTGTACTTTGGATCCTTCCGTGCCTGGATATATACCCAGTGGAAGTCAGCCTTCAATTCCATGTAGGCTGATAGCTATGTGAACAAGGTTAGGGACAACCTCGGATGCTAATTGATGGTCATGTGAAAACTCACTTCCATAAGAAACCAAAATATCTTCATTCTTGTAATTCGCACGACATTCTTTGTAGCCCAGAAGGAAGCGAATTTTGTTGCTTCCAGCAATCCTTCCTTGAGCAAAGGAAATTGGCTATCTTCCGGCAATTCCCATGCAACGAGCACAATCGACAGCAACAACCAAGCATAGTGGAATGGATTGGTTTCATCCCGGGCCTCACGACAGTTAGCTAGGAATTCCTGACAGAGGTATCTTTTCGAATTAAACTATACGCCTTTCGCGCACTATGCACCCAGGGAAACTACTGGCACTGAAACTTCATCTGTGCAGCATTTTCGCATCACCTACCCTGCTAAAATATGGGCAGCCACTTGAATTGTCGGGTCTATTATAAAAATAATTGAATACCCTTGTGACTTATTAAGGAGGCCGTAATCCCTCTTCATCCTTTTTGCGAAGTATTTTTCCCCAGACTTTCCGCCAAATTCCTAAGCCGGGTTCACGCCCTTATAAGGCAGGGGCATGATTCTATGAATGAGCATGTTTTTAATGGGGATAGGCCCTCCTAGACATAAACACCCATCGTGCACCAATGTGGGTAGCTGGCACACACATATCATGTTGATGGGGATGCAGTGGTAATGTGGCACCCATAGCAAATTGAGCAACCCTGAGTGGTCAACAACACGAATCCATTCCTCCATTTCCAATGTAGTAACACCTCATTTAGCATAATAGACCCTCCTCATATACTTGTACATTTCCAAGTGTGGAAACATAGCGTGGTTTGCGAGGTCCCAATCCTCCATTTTCAGCAGCAAGACCCTTACGAGCTGCGGGCCTTCATAAGGGACCTGCTCTCAGAAGCTCTGGCCAGGACTTAATGCAACATTTATCAGGCTAATCCCAAAGAAAGACATGACCTTGGATGCAAGCGGATTCTAACCCATTTCCCTATGTAGCTTTATCTATAAAATTATCTCAGTTATCCTAGTTCAATGATTGAAGCCCCTCTTGAATGAGATCACAGGGCCCGAGTAGCCAACTTTTGTGGAAGGCTGTCAGATAATGGATGGTATCCTGGTTGGGCATGAGGAAGTTCACTACTTACCCACTTCAAAATCCTCAAGTATGTTGATTAAATTAGATCTTTCAAAAGCTTATGAACGTTTGAACTTGAACTATCTTTTGACAGTTTTGGAAGCATTTGGGTTTTCATCCTCATGGATTAGTTAGATCAAATCTATGATTGAAACCCCTTTCTACTCCATTGTTGTAAATAGAGCTCCCTCGCACATCTTTAGGGGATCTAGGGGTCTAAGGTAGGGGGATCATATATCCCCCTTCCTTTTCATCATTGTTGAGAAAGGACTAAGTATGCTTATAATGGTAGTAGTGGAGAACATATCCCTTCATGGGCTAAAATTTTCCTCGGTAGCACCTTCCATCACTCACCAATAATTCATAGATGAAAACATGTTGTTCGGAAATCCCACCCTCAAAGAAGAAAGATAATTTAGATCCATCCTGGAGGACTTTCAACAAGCATCTGGAACATTGATTAATGGTGACAAATATGATATGTTCTTTTTCAATACTCACCCTCAAGTCCATAACCATCTGGCTCGAACTCTTGGCTTCAGAATTAGATCTCTTCTAATCACTTATCTCGGTGTTCCTTTGGTGCCTAATTCCTTGAAATTCTCGCACGGGAAGGAATTTCTAAGTCGTATCGACCAGAAACTCTCCAGCTAGACCTTTCAAGTTTTAAACTCTCCAGGATGATTAGTCCTCTTGAAAGTCGTTCTGCAGGTCGTCCCAATTTAGTAGGTCTCAGCCATTCTTCCCCCCCACATCATAATATACAAATATATCATAGGAAAATTCTATACCTTCCTATGGTCAGGTCCACAGATAGGTTGAAAATGGGCCTTATTGAATATGAAAAATTATGTAAGCCAAAGGTCTGTGATGGTCTTGGTTTGAAGGACCCAAAAATTTTGTCTCAAACCCTTGTTGCGATGGCTACAAGGTGGGTAGGTGATTTGGAAGGAGGTGTGATTGTCTAAATATGGATCAGATCATTGGAAGGAGCCCCTAGAAACCCATAATATCCTACTAACTAGATCCTCAATCTCAAATAGGGAAAAAGACAATCGGGCGTTGATTCAAGACCATGGCTTCTAGGAGGTAAGAAATGGAAGAAAAGTTAGATTTTGGGAGGATGCCTACATGCAGCACCCCAAACTTAGTTTGGAGGACATTCTGTAGGAAATTCAAGCCTTCACCACCCATCTGGGCATAAAAAATGTTAGATATTTTTGGCAAGACTCCACTGAATCATCGAAGTGGAAAGTTCAGAAACCTCCAGATCTTTGGCCAGTTTGGTATCTGCCTGTGGATTGGGAAGCCCTCACCTTGATCATGCAGCAGAGACCCATTCTAAAAACTGGTGAACCAAACAAACTTCATTGGGGGCACCCCCAAAAGGTATGTTCTCTCTTAAAGATTCCTATTCGATAATTTCCACTTCTTCTGACCGGGATTCTGACCCATTATGGAAAAGCATATGGTACTCAAAGTTGTGACCTTAGATTTATTTCTTTCTTTGGCTTATCCAACATGGTAAGCTCCTCACATGGGATAAAATCAGGATAAAAGGCTTATTTGGCCCCTCTCATTTCCCCTTGTGCACTAGGGAGGAGAAATCAACCGATCACTTATTGAACTTTTGTTCTAAATCACAGGAAATTTGGGATCGACATCCTACATTATTAGAGCAAGCGACTTGTCGAACAATAGTTTAAAGGAATTTTTAGGCAATGGGGATGGATAGTCTTCTAGAACCCCATTGTCAACAGAGCATGGTGCATCTCACAGGGATTTGTTCTTTGGGACATTTGGAAACCAAGGAACATAACAATATTCCATTCAGAGAACATCCAGACTGACCAGGTGTGGAAAATGGTGATGAGTAATATTAAAGAACTATTTCAATCTGTCATTGGTTGGATGAAGATTGGAATGTGACAGATAGGGAATGGAAAATCCTAATCGCACTTGACCTCAATATGATCCTCTCCATCACTGGGCTCGAAGGCCCAAGTGCTCTTAAAGCTCGCTCCCCAAATGTTTTCAGTAGCTCGCCACAGGGATTCCTCAAACTAAACTTTGATGAAGCCTCCAAGGGCAACCTTGGTTTAGTTGGCCTAGGGGGAATACTTCGAAATGACAAAGGGAAAGTTGTGAAAATTTATGCAGCCTCGTGCGGCATCACCACCAATAACATGGAAGAGTTTCTGGTGCTGGAAAAAGGACTGCAATTTGCAACTGATCTGGGGGTGGCTAAGTTGTAGGTCATGGGGGACTCTCAAATAGCGATCACCGTGCTACAAAAATTGATAAATGGGTCCCCTCTAAACTGGGTGATTAAGAGTTGGAGGCTCGAACCCATTAGTGAAAATATTATCTTAAGGATCGATTCTTTTGAGTATGTAATTATGGAGTATGATGACCTCGAAGACGGAAATAAAGCAGCAAACAAGCTTTCTAATTGGGGTTGTGATCAACAGGACCAAGAACTCATCAGGGACTGGCCCCCACCCATGCAGGATACATCCATGGAAGATATGAGCAGGATCGTGGCCTCGGAAGATTCCTCCCCAATGGGAGTGAGGAATGGAGACGAGGATGTTCTCGAGGGAACACATGGGCCCCTATGGTAAGCATGTGGCTAGAGGATGGCGGGTTTGCCTCACAACCCTCCCATATTACCTTGAATATGAGAGATATTAAATACCGGTGTGGGAAACCTCATGTCACATTCAATCTTGCGAAGGGTGGTGAGCACATTAACATTATGGAGGGTGGCGGGAGTGTTTGATGGTCATTCTACAGTAGAGATATTTTTGGATCATGTGTGTGGAATGTTGGGAGAAGAGGAGGGTGTTACAGAGGTGCTATGGGCCGGCTGAAGGGTCGACATTGTTGTAGAAGGTTATGCCCCTCGTGGTGGGTGTGGGTAGTTGTCAATTGCTGAATTGGGCTTGGCAAGAGAAGGTATGCAAGGAACGTAGTATATGTGTGTCTGAAGGGGGTGGTTTGTTGTGGCTTTTGGTATGTTTGGTGTGGTTTCAATCTAGGCTGGTTACGAATTTTCCTGTGGTGGAGCGATATTATTGAAGTGTGCCTCCCCAGCCAATTCACGGGGTCCTGAGCTGTGGGGTGGTGCCATTGGCAAGCCTATCGTCTGTTTTGGTTTACTTGAATTATGAGGGGTCGCTTCACGGGGGGTGTATGTTACTAGTTCGAGGTGGGAAATATATTTCTAAGCTGTGGGTGCCCATCATCAAAGGGAGAGGAGGTTAAACTAGAGCTGGTGATCTTGACCCCTACGTGGATTTTTTGGGAACTATTGGAAGGGTGGTATTCCTCTCGCTTAGGTGGTGTTGGGGTTTCAAGCATGCGATGTGTTTCTTGCTCAGGGTGGTCCTTAGCCCAGGTACCACCTAATTCGGGTATGCTAGGTGTGGCTAAGTCCCGGACTCAGCTCGAGATAGTGTCTGCAAGTGATGGAGGGAGTCCGGAAGGTCCAAGTGTAGAGGGTTTGAGTTGCGTGACTTCAGGAGGCAGAGATGGTGGCCAGTAAGGGCATTTTGGACACACGGAGTCAGCAACTCAAGGTAGTAAACACAAGGGGCTCAACTGGTAGTTGGGGCCACCTTGCTCTGCTCGTTATGAGGTGAGGCAATTCATATCATCATGGTGGTTCCAGGCATCGTGCACAATGTGTCAGGGTGGTCGCAGTCCGTGAAAAGGCTGCTGCATGGAGCACTGTCGAGATGTGGTTCAGTCAATTATGGATCGTCTGGAGAATTCAAAGTGGGTTAGATAGGAGAAGCACGTTGAATTGATAGCAACTCTGAACAAAATGCATTATTTCTAATGTCATACCTGAGAGTTTTTTGTGGTGGTCTGATGCAGCTAGAATTTGCTATAAGAGAAGGTCGAGAAACTGGAGGCATGGATGACCCATTTTGAGGAGCATGTCCAATTCTCCTTTTTTCCTCTGACACCTCCTGGTACATCTCTGGACACCCCATCTTCCATCACCTTTGACAACTAGCATGGATACATGTGTTTTATAAGTTCTGTCTGTTTACGAGGGCTTATGGCCTTTGAAATTGTGGACTATGTCTCTCTTTTTTTTTGTTTCATTGTCATATGATTTCGGTGGTAGTCAACAAAATTGGTCGGGGTGAGACTACCTACATTTTTCCTCTGATGTATTCCCTTTTGAAACTATGAATAGCAATTTGACTTACAAAAAACAAATATTAATATTATTAATGAAATTAACATTATTACCATAAATAATATTAACAACATTTATTATTAAAAATAAAATTAATAAATATTAATTTAAAATATTTTTATTTATTTTTATTAATATTAATATTAATTAATAACATTTTAATATAATTTATAAATAATAATTATTAATATTAATATTATATTAATTAACATGAATATGAATATTAATACTACTTTTAATATTATTAGTATTTATAAATATTAATTTTAACATTAATTATTAATATTAATAACATTAAATAATATTATCATGGTCAACTATGGTCCAACATCACATTGTGAAAAAAATTGTCTCAATATGAAAATCAATCATCGTCGACCATGGTTAACCGTGGTCCAACATCACACTGTCACAAAGATTGTCTCAATGTGAAAGTCAACCATGGATAACCATTGTCAACTATGGTCAACCATGGTCAATAATCATGATCACATTGTGACGAAGATTGTCTCTTTGTCCAACATCACATTTTGACAAAGATTGTCTCATTATGAAAATCAACCATGCTCAACCATTGTCAACCATGGTCCAACATCACATTATAAAAAATATTGTCTCAATATGAAAATCAACCATGGTCAACCATCTTCAATCATGGTCAACCATGGTCAAATGTCGCATTGTGACAAAGATTGTCTCAAAATGAAACAAAGCATGGTCAATCATAGTCAACCATGGTCAGTCATGGTTAAAATGAAAATCAACCATGGCCAACCATGGTCCAATGTCATATTGTGACAAAGATAGTCTCAATGTGAAAATCAACCATGGTCACATTGTGACGAAGACTGTCTCTTGGTTCAGAATCACATTATGACAACCATGGTCCAATGTCACATTATGACAAAGATTGTCACAATATTAAAATCGACCATGGTCAACCATGGTCCAACATCACATTGCGACAAATATTGTCTCAATATGAAAATCAATCATATTCAACCATTGTCCAATGTCGCATTTTGACAAAGATTGTGTTAATATGAAAATCAACCATGCTCAATGATAGTCAACCATATTTATTTTAGGGCTTATAATATTTATGTTAGGGTTTATATACCTTAGGTTTATAATATTAAACCCTTGGGTTTAATATTATTCAACCTAGGTTTATTAATATAAGGGTCCATATTCCTAGGATATAATATTATTCATAGAGTTTATAATATTAATCCTACGGTTTAATATAATCCCTTGGGTTTATATTCATCGTCAACCATGGTTGAATGTCACATTGCGACAAAGGTTGTCTCAATATGAAAATAAACCATGTTCAACCAGTGTCAATCATCGTCAACCATGGTCAAACATGTTCCAATGTCACATTATAACAAATATTGTCTCAATATGAAAATAAATCATGGTCAACCATATTCAATCGTGGTCAACCAAGTTTAAATGTCACATTGCGACAAAGATTGTCTCAAAATGAAAATAAATCATATCAATCATGGTCAATATAAAAATTAACCAAGGTCAATCATGGTCAACCATGGTCCAACATCAGATTGTGACAAAGATTGTCTCAATATCAAAATCAACATCATCAACCATCGTCAACCATCATCAATCGTTATCAACAATGGTCCAATGTCGCATTGTGATAAATATAGTCTCAATATTAAAAACAAGCATGATCAACTATGGTCAATAATGGTCAATGATCATCAATAGCCATGGTCACATTGTGACAAAGATTTTCTCATGGTCCAATGTCACATTGTCACAACCATGGTCATCCCTGGTCCAATGTCGCATTGTGACCAAGATTATCAATATGAAAATCAACCGTGGTTAATCATGGTAAACCATAGTCCAACGTCACATTGTGACAAAGATTCTCTCAATATGAAAATCAATCATGGTCAACCATGGTCCAACGTCACATTATGACAAAGGTTCCCTCAATATGAAAATCAATCATGGTCAACTATGGTCAACCATGTTCCAACGTTGCTTTGTGACAAATATTATCTCAATATGGAAATCAACCATGAAAAACTATGGTCAACCATGTTTTTTTTAGGGTTTATAATATATATCTTAGCGTTTATATACCTTGGGTTTACTATATTATCATTTGGGTTTTTAGTATTAATCCCTTGTTTTTATTAGTGCCTTGGGTTATAATACCAATCCCTTTGGTTTATTAATCTTAGGGTCCATATTCCTAGGGTATAATATTATTGATATGGTTTATAATATAATATTAATCATAAGGTTTAATATTAAGCACAAGGTTTACAATATTAATTCCTTGGATTTATTAATTTTAGGGTTTAATGTTATTCCCTTGAGTTTATTCCTTGGATTTATATTATTAATCTATTGGGTTTATAATATTAATATACTATTAATCTTAGGGTTTTGTATTCCTAGATTTTAATATTAATCCTAAGGTTTCTAATATTAATCATAGGGTTTATATTCCTAGGGTTTAATGTTAAGCCTATGGTTTATAATATTAATCTTAGGGTTTAGAAATCCCGTGGGTTTAAAATATTGATCATAGGGTTTCTAATATTAGTCATAAGGTTTATGTTCTTAGGGTTTAATATTAAGAATATGGTTTACAATATTAGTCGTAGTGTTCAATATTAATCCCTTTAGTTTATAATCCATTTGGTTTATAATATTAATCCCTTGGATTTATTAATCTTAGGGTTTATGTTCCTAGGATTTATTACTAACCCTAAGGTTTGATATTATTCCCTTTGGTTTTAAAATTAATCCCTTGGGCTTATTAATCGGTTAGGTTTATAATGTTAATCCTTAGTTTTATAATATTAATCTCAGGGTGTAATGTTTATTTTAAGGTTTATAATATTTACCTTAGGGTCTATATCCATTGGGTTTATAATATTAATTCCTTGTGTTTAATATTATTCCTATGGGTTTATAATCCCTAGGGTTTATTAGTCCCTTGAATTTATGATATCAATCCCTTGGGTTTATTAATCTAAGGGTTCATATCCCTAGGGTATAATATTATTCATAAGGTTTATAATATTAATCTCATGTTTAATTTTTTATTTTTTTTATGAGTTTAATATTAATCACTTGGATTTATAATTTGTAAAATTAGGGCTATAATATTAATGGCCGAGGTTTATAACACTAATCTATTGGGTTTAGTGATCCCTTGGGTTCATTAATACCTTGGGTTTATCATATTAATCCCTTGGATTTTTAATCCCTAAGGTTTTCAATATCTTTGATTTATAATATTAATAATTAGTTGGGTTCACTAATCCCTTGGGTTTATAATATTAATCCCTTAGGTTTTTAATCCCAAGGTTTTATAATATTAATCCATTGGGTTTATAATATTAATCTTAAAGTTTATAATATTAATCTTAGGGTTTACATTCCTAGGATTTAATATTAATCCTATGGCCTAATGTTATTCCGTTATGTTTATAATCCCTCATGTTTTTAATATTAATCCAATGCGTTTAGTAATCCCTTTGGTTTATAATATTGATCCTAGGGTTTTTAATATTATTCATTAGGTTTATATTCCTAGGATTTAATATTAAGCCTATGGTTTATAATATTAATCTTAGGATTTAATATTTTCCCCTTTTGTTTATTTTACCTGGGGTTTATAATATTAATCCCTTGCGTCTATTTCCCCTTAGGTTTATAATATTAATCCTTTGGATTTATGATATTGCATTTTTTAATTTTGGACTTATAATATTGCATTTAGTATCATGTTTGAAATGTTGGGTTTTTAATATTGAGGTATATAATATTATATTTTTTAATATTAAGATTTATAATATTAATCTTTGGGTTTATAATGTTGGATTTTATAATATTAGAGCTTATAATAATTGATTTAATATTTTTATGTTGAAATGGTTCATAAATCTATCATTATGTATATTAATCACTAAGATAATGGTGGGAGATAAATAAGTATTATTAGTAATAACTTTACACTATTATTATATCATGTTAATTTTGTTAATTATATATATATGGTTGTTATTATTTATATAGTTATTAATAAGTACAATAGTCAATCTCTAATAGTCACATTCACACTATACATCCAATAATTATTAATGTGATTGATAAATTCCTATCAGCGTATATCAAACACATTTGCTAATGTGGTTGTATATGTGCTTCATATACACCTATTCATGTATATCAACCACATTGGTAAATATGGTTGTGCTAGTATATAATGTGTAGGGAATTTATTAGATAGCACAATCATATTAATAAATGTGGTTGATATAAGCCATAGATGTTAATTTATTTGAATATATTCAAATTTCCCAAATAAAATTATCAACCACAAATTTTTCAATATTAATTTTCTATTTATATTTATATTCACACATCTTAACTATCTCTACGTGGTATTATATACTTTATTTTCAACAAAATCTTTCAAAACTCAAATTAAAAATAAAATAGAATTAGAATAGAATTAGAAATTTATAATAAATACGAAATAAAATTAAATTCATTCATTAATCATTGATATGTTACCTTAAATCTGAGATGTTGTAACTGGAATAAGAAAAGGAAAAATCTACATAACTCTTAAAAATGATAAATATTAAAAGAAAATAAGCATCATCGAATTAAATTAGGGTTAAAAGAATTATCATAAAACTAACACTGACATTAAATTATTCTTTCTCAATCGGTTAGTGAGATCCGCTCCAACATGTTAAGGGCTTAACATGTCGTGAAATAAATTATTTTTAAATTAAATATGTTATTTTTTTTATTAATCTGTTAAAATATTTTTCTTATCACTGGTTTATTTAAAAATCAAAATTCTTCAGGTTTATTTTTATAGACCATACTTGCTGCGTAATAATGTGTAGCTTAATAATGTGTAGGAAACTTATTAGATAGTTTTTATGACATTTTTGTTTTTTTATTATTTAAATTAGTATATTTTGGAAGTATGGGAAGGAAACAATCAAGTGGAAGAGGTTAAATTTTGATTTTATGTAAATGTATTGAACATGAAATTAACAATTCATTTAAAACAAGCACCCACCACTCAAGTTAAAAATTATGCTCCAGAAAAAATTATAAAAAACATTATAACTTGTATTGGTGAATGCTAAACTGAGAGTGGTTACTAGGAAAAATGAATCTTATTGGCCTACTTTGGAAGGAACTAAAAAATTGAGATGTATAAACATTTACAGTTTGACTCCTACATATATAGTGGTGGGAAGTAACTCTTCATAAGTATATTTATTTACATATTATACCTATGTTATTTTCATGCAAAAATTTGTTTAAATTATAGTGGAAAGTAATGAATGATAAATACGTAAGTATGAACTATTTTTAAATATTTAAATTTTGGACAGGTTTCTTTGAAAACCTAAGAATAAATAATCACTACACAAATGTTTAAGAAGTGTTGTAAGGAAACTTAGTCCCTACCACTCCAGTTAGGAATTATGTTAAAGAAAAAATTGTATAAAAAATTATAATTTACATTGGTCAATGTTAATAGTGGTTAGTAACCAAATCAAATTTTATAGTCTTTCTTTGTTAAGAACTAAAAAATTGAGATGTGATGTCTGTACATTAATTCATATTTTAGGCATAAGGAATTGTATAAATTTTGGTGGGTAGTAACGATTAGGAAGTCTACAAATTTACAATTTTACTCCTACACAAGTGTTGAGGAAAACATAAATAATGGTGTGACGTAACTACTGGTAAGTATATTTATTTGCATCCTATCCCTATCCATATTTATGTAAATATTTTATTAAATTAAGGAGGGAAGTAATTGATAGTAAATATGTTATTTACATGAGTATGAACTATATTCACAATTTTATTTTTGGATGGTTTTCTTGCAAATCTTAGGAACAAAAAATCACTACATAAATACCTAAAAACCATGCATCAATAATGCAACGATATCCATAAATATAGCATATTCACATGACATTATATTATGCAAAAGATGCAATAAGACCTTCAAGTTATTCCTAGAAAATACCATGTCGATTTCCCTCATATTTCAGGGCTATTTCACTATTTAATGATATCTAGAAAATCATCTCCAAAGTTATCTCAAAACCAACTAAAACCCATTCTTCCCTCACTTATCTCTCCCAAGAAAACTAGTTATGTGGAAGGAAAACACATTATGGACAACATAATAGTAGAACACATTCACTCACTTAATGCCAATAAGTCTCTAGGGATGTTCATCAAACATGATATGTCAAAAGCAGTTCACAAATTGAATTGAAAATTTATTTTCAACATGCTCACTTCTTTTGAACTTGTAGAAAGATGGATTCAATAGGTTCTTGCCCCCATTTCCAAAACTTTTTTCTCCATCCTAGTTAATGGGTCTCCCTCTCCCACTTTTGTCCCCTTAATGGCTATTAGGTAGGGATATCCCATTTCCCCTCACATCTTTCTCCTCATGACTGAAGGGTAGGGTAGATATATCAACTCAATCAAATAGCTCATCCAACTAAAATGTCTTCCTCTTGGTTACCATGTTCTGTCTTCTTCGCACAAGAAACTTGTGGATGATACTCTTCTCTTGTGCATCCCCACTATCAAAGAAGCCATTACCCTAGAAAAAATCCTTCACAACTTCCCTAATTCTTTGAGAACCTCTATTAACATAGAAAAAACTCAAATATTCTTTTTAAATGCCCTACTGGCTATCCAAATTCACATATCTTGTTTTCATGGTTTTCAAAGGAGCTCTCTTTCATCCAAATACCTAATAAACCCTTTAACTATAAATCTTCTTATACAAAATGTATGGGAAAATCTTATTCTTATATTTGAAGCTAAACTTTCTTGTTGGACATTCATATTACTTAATCTAGTAGGTCTCTTGATCTTTCTCAAATATTTCCTTCAATCTCTCCCCTCTTATCTTTTGTAAACCATCCTAAACAAGACAAGAAATATTCAGTTCAACTTCCTATGCGGTGGCACCAAAAGAGATCGATATGGACCGTAGTTGCATGGGAAAAAATATATCATTTGAAGAAAGGAGTAGGCCTTTGTATTTGTGATCTAGATATACTTAGCAAAGCTTTAAGTGCTAAAACCTAGTGGAGATGGATAAAATACCCTTAGGCTTTACTGAGCAAAATGTGAAAACGTAAGTATGCCCCCAATACATGAGGTATCTCAACTCATTAGAATGACAAGCAACATCAACCTTTCCCATATATGGAATGTTTCCTATATAAAAAACATATTGTTTAAGAGCATACTTTTTAGGAAATAAAAAAGGGTAACAATGCATTATTTTTCGAGAACTTGTGGCATACGTGCCCAAAATTAGCTTAGAATGAATAGCTCTGCCCAATCAGGGACTCCCTCTTCCCCAAGGGCCAAATATTAGTTTGAAATTACTAGGAATCATCCCCCACAATTCAAAATGTTACAATTGGAAGTCATGCAAGGAATGTATTAAGCCTCCCTCCCAAAAAGAAAGCACAATTATCAAACAATTATTAGAAAACAGAAGAATTGTGGTTCAAGAGGGAAACAATATCCTTTGTTTGCATTATCATCCTTCAGGAATTTTTAAACTCTCTAAAGCTTGTAGTGTTCTCACAAGAAACAACAATGAGGATGATCAAGGAAACTGGCATAAAATATGGAATCTCAAGCACTAGCCCAAAATCACTCTTTTTCTATGACTTCTATTGTGGAACAAATCTTTAACATGGTGCAAGCTTCAAAGTCATAGTTTTTAGGGCCCTTCAATCCGTCTTCTTTATTTCTCAAATTCAGAAGATTTCAATCATCTTCTCAGTAGCTATAGCTTCTTTGTTTCTATGTAGGACCACATTTCTATGATCTTTCAATAGAATACAAAATAATGTCCTCTCCACTCTACAATTCTAGAGTGATTCCCCTTTTAATAATCCCATTTTTAATAGAGCATGACAACTCGTCTGAGGCTTCATCTTATGGGATATTTGGAAGGATCGTAATAGAAAAAAAAATTAAGAATATCAGTGTCTCCACAGACTTTGTTTGGCAACCTATCCTAATTTAAACGAGGGAAGCAATTTATTCTCTTGCTTGGTCTTCCAAATATTGGGACTCCAAATAACCTGAAAAATCCATTCCAACCAAAATGGGTCTCTCCCCTTATTCTTTATTGTAGAAACCCTATATCCCCATTTTATTCTCTTCTAACCTTCCTTCTCGAACCCCCCCCCCCTTTGAGGAATTCATCAAACTTAACTCCGACTAGGCCTCGAAAGTAAACCTAAGACAAGCCATATATGGTCGAGCTTTTTGTAATTATAATGTGAAGATTCTACATGTTTATGTGGGTGCCACAAGCTTCAACATCAATAATGGTGCTGAAATTTGGGCACAAGACAAAGGTCTCTCAATTTCATTTTGTAAACAATTTCATAAGCTCATTATTAAAGGAGATTCCAAGGAAATTATCAATAAATAATGGTGTGAAGTAACTACTAGTAAGTATATTTATTTGCATCTTATCCCTATCCATATTTAAGTAAATATTTTCTTAAATTAAGAAGGGAATTAATTGATGGTAAATATGTCATTTACATGAGTATGAACTATGTTCACGATTTTATTTTTGGATGGTTTTCCTGCAAAGCTTAGGAATAAAAAATCACTACATAACTACCTAAAAACCATGCATCAATAATGCAACCATATCCATAAATATAGCATATTCACATGACATTATATTATGCAAAAGATGCAATAAGACCTTCAAGTTATTCCTAGAAAACACCATGTCATTTTTCCTTCATATTTCAGGGCTATTTCCCTATTTAATGATATCTAGAAAATCATCTCCAAAGTTATCTCAAAACTGACTAAAACCCATTCTTCCCTCACTTATCTCTCTCGAGCAAACTAGTTATGTGGAAGGAAAACAAATTATGGACAACATAATAGTAGAACACATTCACTCACTTAATTCCAATAAGTCTCTAACAATGTTCATCAAACATGATATGTCAAAAGAATTTCACAAATTGAGTTGAAAAATTATTTTCAACATGCTCACTTCTTTTGAAGTTGTAGAAAGATGGATTCATTAGGTTCTTGCCCTCATTTCCAAAACTTTGTTCTCCATCCTAGTTAATGGGTCTCCCTCTCCCACTTTTGTCCCCTTAATCGGTATTAGGTAGGGTTATCCCATTTCCCCTCACATCTTTCTCCTCATGACTAAAGGGTTGGGTAGATATACCAACTCAGTCAAATAGATCATCCAACTAAAATGTCTTCCTCTTGGTTACCATGTTCTGTCTTCTTCGCACAAGAAACTTGTGGATGATACTCTTCTTTTGGGCTTCCCCACTATCGAAGAAGCCATTACCCTAGAAAAAAACCTTCAAGACTTCCCTAATTCTTCGAGAACCTCTATTAACATAGAAATATCTCAAATCTTCTTTTTAAATACCCTACTAGCTATCCAAATTCACATATCTTGTTTCATGGTTTTCAAAGGAGCTATCTTTCATTCAAATACCTAGGAACCCCTTTAACTAGCAATCTTCTTAGACAAAAGATATGGGAAAATCTTCTTCTTATATCTGAAGCTAAACTTTCTTGTTGGACATTCATATTACTTAATCTAGTAGGTCTCTTTATCTTTCTCAAATATTTCCTTCAATCTCTCCCCACTTATCTTTTGTAAACCATCCTAAACAAGACAAGAAATATTCAGTTCAACTTCCTTTCGGTGACACCAAAAGAGATTGATATGGGATCTAGTTGCATGGGAAAAAATATATCATTTGAAGAAAGGAGTAGGCCTTGGTCTTTGTGATCTAGATATACTTAGCAAAGCTTTAAGTGCTAAAACCTAGTGGAGATGGATAAAAGACCCTTAGGCTTTATGGAGAAAAATGTGAGAACGTAAATATGCCCCCAATACCCGAGATATCTCAACTCATCAAAATGACAAGAAACATCAACCTTTCCCATATATTGAATGTTTCCTATAGAAACAACATATTGTCTAAGAGCATACTTTTTAGGAAATAAAAAAGGGTAACAGTGCATTATTTTGCAAGAACATGTGGCATACAAGCCCAAAATTAGCTCAGAATGAATAGCTCCACCCAATCAAGGACTCCCTCTGCCCCAAGGGCCAAATATTAGTTTGACATTACTAGGAATCATCCCCCACAATTCCCAATGGTACAATTGGAAGTCATGCAAGGAATTTATTAAGCCTCCCTCCCAAAAAGAAATCACAATTATCAAACAATTATTAGAAAATAGAAGAATTATGGTTCAAGAGGGAAACAATATCCTTTGTTTGGGTTATCATCCTTTGGGAATTTTTAAACTGTCTAAATCTTGTAGTGTTCTCACCAGAAACAACAATGAGGATGATCAAGGAAAATGGCATAAAATATGGAATCTCAAGCACTGGCCCAAAATCACTCTTTTTCTATGACTTCTATTGTGTTTGACATGGTGCAAGCTTCAAAGTCATAGTTTTTAGGGCCATTCAATCCGTCTTCTTTATTTCTCAAATTCAGAAAATTTCAATCATCTTCTCAGTAGCTATAGCTTCTTTGCTTATATGTAGGACCACATTTCTATGCTCCTTCAATAGAATATAAAATAAAGTCCTCTCCACTCTACAATTATAGAGTGACTCCCCTTTTAATAATCTCATTTTTAATAAAGCATGACAACTCATCGGATGACTCATCTTATGGGATATTTGGAAGGATCGTAATATAAAAACATTTAGGAATATCAATGTCTCCACAGACTTTATTTGGCAACCTATCCTAATTTAAACAAGGGAAACCAATTTATTCTCTTGCTTGGCCTTCCAAATATTGGGACACCAAATGACATGAAAAATCCATTCTAACCAAAATGGGTCTCTCCCCTTATTCTTTATTGTAGAAACCCTATATCCCCATATTATTCTCTTCTAACCTTCCTTCTCGAACCCCCCACCCTTTTGAGGAATTCATCAAACTTAACTCCAACTAGGCCTTGAAAGTAAACCTAAGAAAAGCCATATATTGTCGAGCGTTTTGTAATTATAATGTGAAGATTATACATGTTTATGTGGGTGCCACAAGCTTCAACATTAATAATGGTGCTGAAATTTGGGCACAAGACTAAGGTCTCAATTTCATTTTGTAAACAGTTTCATAAGCTCATTATTCAAGGAGATTCCAAGGAAACTATAATTAATTAATGGTGTGAAGTAACTACTGGTAAGTATATTTATTTGCATCTTATCCCTATCCATATTTATGTAAATATTTTCTTAAACTAAGGAGGGAAGTAATTGATGGTAAATATGTTATTTACATGAGTATGAACTATGTTCACGATTTTATTTTTGGATGGTTTTCTTGCAACGCTTAGGAATAACAAATCGCTACATAAATACCTGAAAACCATGCATCAATAATGCAACGATATCCATAAATATAGCATATTCACATGACATTATATTATGCAAAATATGCAATAAAACCTTCAAGTTATTCCTAGAAAATACCATGTCATTTTTCCTTCATATTTCAGGGCTATTTTCCTATTTAATGATATCTAGAAAATCATCTCCAAAGTTGTCTCAAAACTGACTAAAACCCATTCTTCCCTCACTTATCTCTAATGAGAAAACTAGTTATGTGGAAGGAAAAAAAATTATGGAAAACATAATAGTAGAACACATTCACTCACTTAATTCCAATAAGTCTCTAGGGATGTTCATCAAACATGATATGTCAAAAGCATTTCACTAATTGAGTTGAACATATATTTTCAACATGCTCACTTCTTTTGAACATGTAGAAAGATGGATTCACTAGGTTCTTGACCTCATTTCCAAAACTTTGTTCTCCATCCTAGTTAATGGGTCTCCCTCTCCCACTTTTGTCCCCTCAATGGGTATTAGGTAGGGATATCCCATTTCCCCTCACATCTTTCTCCTCATGACTGAAGGGTTGGGTAGATATATCAACTCAGTCAAATAGCTCATCCAACTAAAATGTCTTCCTCTTGGTTACCATGTACTCTCTTCTTCGCACAAGAAACGTGTGGATGATACTCTTCTCTTGGGCATCCCCACTATCGAAGAAGCCATTACCCTAGAAAAAATCCTTCAAGACTTCCCTAATTCGTCGAGAACCTCTATTAACATAGAAATATCTCAAGTCTTCTTTTTAACTACCCTACTAGCTATCCAAATTCACATATCTTGTTTTCATGGTTTTCAAAGGAGCTCTCTTTCATCCAAATACCTAGGAACCCCTTTAACTAGAAATCTTCTTAGACAAATGGTATGGGAAAATCTTATTCTTATATTTGAAGCTAAACTTTCTTGTTGGACATTCATATTACTTAATCTAGTAGGTCTCTTGATCTTTCTCAAATATTTCCTTCAATCTCTCCCCACTTATCTTTTGTAAACCATCCTAAACAAGAAAAGAAATATGCAGTTGAACTTCCTTTGCTGTGGCACCAAAAGAGATCGATATGGGCTCTAGTTGCATGGGAAAAAATATATCATTTGAGGAAAGGAGTAGGCCTTGGTCTCTGTGATCTAGATATACTTAGCAGAGCTTTAAGTGCTAAAACCTAGTGGAGATGGATAAAAGACCCTTAGTCTTTATGGAGCAAAATGTGAAAACGTAAGTATGCCCTCAATACCCGAGGTACCTCAGCTCATCAAAATGACAAGCAACATCAACCTTTCCCATATATGGAATGTTTCCTATAGAAACAACATAGTGTCTAAGAGCATACTTTTTAGGAAATAAAAAAGGGTAACAATGCATTATTTTGCGAGAACTTGTGGCATACAAGCCCAAAATTAGCTTAGAATGAATAGCTCCACCAAATCAAGGACTCCCTCTTCCCCAAGGGCCAAATATTAGTTTGATATTACTACGAATCATCCCCCACAATTTCCAATGGTACAATTGGAAGTCATGCAAGGAATGTTTAAGCCTGCCTCCCAAAAAGAAAGCTCAATTATCAAACAATTATTAGAAAACAGAAGAATTGTGGTTCAAGAGGGAAACAATATCCTTTTTTTGGGTTATCATCCTTTGGGAATTTTTAAACTCCCTAAAGCTTTTAGTGTTCTCACAAGAAACAACAATGAGTATGATAGAGGAAGATGGCATAAAATATGGAATCTCAAGCATTGGCCCAACATCACTCTTTTTCTATGACTTCTATTGTGGAACAAATCTTTGACATGGTGCAAGCTTCAAAGTCATAATTTTTAGGGCCCTTCAATCCGTCTTCTTTATTTCTCAAATTCTGAAGATTTCAATCATCTTCTCAGTAGCTATAGCTTCTTGGTTTCTATGTAGGACCACATTTCTATGCTCTTTCTATAGAATATAAAATAATGTCCTCTCCACTCTACAATTCTAGAGTGACTCCCCTTTTAATAATCCCATTTTTAATATAGAATAACAACTCATCCAAGGATTCATCTTATGGGATATTTGGAAGCATCGTAATAGAAAAATGTTTAAGAATATCAGTGTCTCCATAGACTTTATTTGGAAACCTATCCTAATTTAAACGAGGGAAATAATTTATTCTCTTGCTTGGTTTTCCAAATATTGGGACTCCAAATAACCTGAAAAATCCATTCTAACCAAAATGGGTCCCTCCCCTTATTATTTATTGTAGAAACCATATATCCCCATTTTAATATTCTAACCTTCCTTCTCGAACCCCCCACCCTTTTGAGGAATTCATCAAACCTAACTCTTACTAGGCCTCAAAAGTAAACCTAAGACAAGCCATATATGGTCGAGATTTTTGTAATTATAATGTGAAGATTCTACATGTTTATGTGGGTGCGACAAGCTTCAACATTAATAATGGTGCTGAAATTTGGGCACAAGACAAAGGTCTCTCAATTTCGTTTTGTAAACAATTTCATAATCTCATTGTTAAAGGATATTCCAAGGAAATTATCAATATCTTTTGCAAAATCCTATGTGGATCAATTCCTTCCAAAAGATATAAGAGTTGTAGTTTGCATGCTTGAAAAGGTAATACTACAGAACTCTTTGCAAAAATTACAGCTTCCCTCCCCTCTCATGTTTGTTGAGAAGGAACAAGCTAGCCAACTTTTGCCTTAGCATAAATTCTCATCCCCTCAACTTGGATTAGAGTTAGGATAGTCTAAAATTCAATCAAACTCACTATAAATATCTATTTATGAAGTACCTTCTACCCAAATTACAGTTCCCAAGAGTGGGTGTCCCCCCTACCTTCATATGATTCCAACTTGCACGAAAGAGGTTGTGACTCCCACTATACTTGTCGCATTGCATGCACTCCTGTCACTTCATTGAACATGACACAAAATCAATGCAAGCTTAATAATCATTTAAATATTATGACTACATAGGGAGGTAGATGAGGACTTAAAAAGATAATTCCATCAAGTTGGTAGAGTTACAGGAAAAAATTGATAGTATATACCACAAGCCGACCATTCTAGCTAGGAGATTATCCAACATCCCCTTCTCCTCAAATGAGGGTAGCAGCTAGTCAGCACAGATGTCTGGTGATTCTTCCTAATACATGTTATGATTCACTCGTTTTTTTCTTGTAACACTAGCCATCTTGTTTGTCTGATCATGTTGATGTATGGCAAGGCCTAGCACACGAAACCTATTTTTATAAGTTTCTATGTATAAGATGCTCTAGCTAGATAAGGTCCCAACAACCTCAAGACTCTGAACTGATGTTACTAGTTTGGTTTCCCTTTAGACATATCAGTAGTAGATTTTTTTTGGTTTGTGTAATCCTTATTTAACATAATGCCAAGTTCCTAACTGATATATATATATATATATATATATATATATATAGAGAGAGAGAGAGAGAGAGAGAGAGAGAGATGTTCTCTATAAATAAAATATTTTAATACCCACGTTGAGTTGCAGTCATATAAATTAAATGGTTGGTAAATGCCTATAAGCACCAAAATATTTAGTTCATCATACATCTTACATTAATATAATTTTAAAAAATTACAAAAATTAACTAAATTATAACTCACCCATCAATATAATAAAAATGATATAACTCCTTTGAAAATATGGTTTGTGTAATCCTTATTAAACATAATGCAAAGTGCCTAACTTATATATGTATATATATATATATATATATAGAGAGAGAGAGAGAGAGAGAGAGAGAGAGAGATGTTCTCTATAAATAAAATATTTAATACCCACTTTGAGTTGCAGTCATATAAATTAAATGGTTGGTAAATGCCTATAAGCATCAAAATATTTACTTCATGATACATCTTACATTACTATAATTTAAAAAAATTACAAAAATTAACTAAATTATAACTCACCCATCAATATAATAAAAATGATATAACTCCTTTGAAAATAAATCACAATGTCAATATTCACCCATTTTCTTAAAATTTTGCCTAATTTTTTAAATATATATGATTAAATGGATAATATTCACCAAAAATTTACCAATTTCAGTAGAAAATTACATTTTTTTTTTTTTATTGAATATTGGCCTACATTCTATATGTATGACTTTTCAAACTAGAATGGTCACCTATAATACTATAATACTATATATATAGGCATAATATTTCAATCTTTAAAAAATACCCTAGCCCTATTCCAAAATTGAAATGCCTATCCGTGCTAATATGACTATTCAAATTTTGGCCCCTTTCAAGGTATATTTTTCAATCAATTTTGTCCAAAATTAAGTAAATATTCGTTGTAGCTGCAAGTTCAATACATGTAGTCTACATAATTCAAGTGCAAAAGGGGTTTTTCAAGTCACTAAATCCATTTATGCATTCAAAAATGCAATTTAAACAATAAAAAATTACAATCTCATTTTTCAAAATGGAGATTTGCAATTCCTTCAATGCTCAACATAGAGTTTGTGTGTGTGTGTTGGTCGAAATAAAGAAGATGTGTAACTTCTTTCATACTCAATATGGTGTATATATATGCATCTATATGTGTGTTTAAAGAAACATCTGAGATCCATCTTAACCATGCAGCTACCAATAATCCAAAGAGAGATCAAATCTTATTTAATGCAATTTTCTTTTCAAATTTGACACTAAAAAAATACCCTTTAACAAATTTTATTCATCTTAATAAATCTAGGCATAAAATAGATCTAAAATAATATTATTTATAACTTATATGTTATATTTTGATAATAAATCTTATTTTAAAATAGGTGGTCCTATATTATCTATCTTCATATCCTTGTAGGAGACTTGAAATTTTAGTCTATCCTTGTTTTTCATGGAATATAAAACATGTTTTTAAAAAATCTTATTGAATTATCCATCTCATTGGAAATTGCGTTAAGTTTTTGACAACGTTTCTCCATGAGAAAATGTTTTTTCATGGTATATAAAATATGGTTAAAATTTAAAAATATTATATTTATTTATCTCAATAAAAATTGTGTTAACCTCAGATGCGGGTGCTTAGCAGTGATAATATGGTGGCGGCCGAATGGAATGACATGTGGCTAACCCACATGGCCCTCCGTAAACTAGCACACTGGTCTAAACTTGACATTAATCACAACCATAAATGGAAATTAAGGGGACGCCGTCCCCAACATGACTGCAACCACCACCCTTGGCTCCACGCGAAAATGAATACAGGCGAAGCTCTTACCACTACACCTGTTCATCATCCTCTGCCACTACAATGCCTCTGCCCTCAAGCTGCTGCTACTCCCAGCCATCGCACTTCCACCGGGAGGCACTGCCATCTCCTCTGTTGTATTGAATTCGGCCTAGGAATTCACTTCTCCTAGAGCCTGGCCTGCCATTTCATTTTACACTCTACCTCAGAGCCGCTTGTTAATCTCACTGAGCCTCTGCATTACCCCGAGCCCAATTCCGGAAGAAATTCACATATTTCAGGAGCTAACATGACGAGAACGCGTCATCGAATGCACAGTCGTCGGGGCGGAAGCAGAGATAGCCTGGCTCGTCCCCCACCTTCCCTAGTCTCTGAATCCACCTCCTCTCTGGCCCATCAATTTACAGGGGGCTACCCAAACACCCGTAGTGGCAGAGGCAGAGGCTGCTCTCAACCTCACAGCCACCATTCGATGCCCCATGCCTCGCCTCTCAGTGGAAGTCCAGCCAATCCTGCTTCGCCCCCCAGGGCTACTCCCTCAAATCCTCAAATGCATCTCCAAACCACCCAATTCACCTTCTGTTCTTCCATGAACAGGCCCCTCATTATTGCCACAATCTCCATCAGCTTTCATGAGACAGAACAATTCGCAACTGAGGGACAAACAGTTGCAGGTGGTGGCCAAACCAATACAATTCAGGAGCCGGCCACCGTTGGCGGTGGCCACAACCGAGAAGCTCTGGACATGGCTCAGACGAGCACCCACGGAGCTAGGATGCGGCAAATTGAGAAGGGCAAGGGACAACTAGGGAAGGAGGCGGACCAGGACTAGAAGGCAGAAGGAGAGGCGGAACCTTACAGATGTTTCATTGAGGAAGAACAACCGGCGCAGCAACCCGACAACACAGAGGCTTTCCACCAGGCAGATGTTGACATGGAGGAGTACAGGTGCTTCATTGTGGAGGAACACCCGTCGCCTCCACCTCGCTCCTAGTCAGCCATTCTGCATGCCACGTGATCGCCACATGGTCTGCCACCTGCTTGCCACGTGTCTTCTCAGGTTTTTTTACTGGAATTATGCTTTCTAGCTTTGATTAATGGGGATTAGGAAAATTTGATAGTTTCAGATTCCCGGGATGGTTTTTTGTTTAACTTTGAAAAACTTCTAAAACAATTATGCGCAATTGCTGGTTTCCCTTGCGTGGGCAGCAAGTTAACTATGCACTAGGTTTTTGATTTGGACTGGTTTCCCTTTTTGGGCAGTCTGGACTCTTTTTCTGCTGTTTTTTGCCAACTCTCAGGCATGGCTATGCAAAGGCTACGACCTCAGTGTACAATATTTTTTTCCGAAATAGAATTAGCCTAACTTAGAAAAAAGAAAAAAAAAATTGTGTCAAATTTTTAACCATAGTTCTTCAAAAAAAAATGATATTTGAAACAGTTAAATATTATTTTAAATTTTATATCATTTTAATATCTTGATCATTATAAAATGATTAAAAAAAATTAAATTTAAATTCAAAATATCATTAATTTATTCATTATTATTTTTACTTTTATTTTTCCTTTATCCTTAACTTACTTTCTTTATTCGAGATACATGGGAAAAAAATTCTCGATGTTGAAACACATGTTTAAATGACCTTTTTCCTCCAGATGTTTGAATTTAAATCATTTCATAATGACCGAGGATAAAAAAATTAAATTTAAATTCAAAATATCATTGGTTTATTCATTTCTATTTTTTTTTCCTTATCCTTAACTTACTTTCTTTCTGTCTCCGAGATGCATGGAAAAAAAATCCCAATGTTCTCCAGGTTGAAACAGATTTTTAAATGACATCTTCCCTTAAGTTTTGGATGTTTGAATTTAAATTATTTCATGATGATGGAGGGTTGGTAATGAGGGTTGTTTATTCATTATTTTACTGTTATAGTTGTAAATAAAATTTATTTAATGTTCTCCAGGTTGAAACAGATGTTTAAATGACATTTTCCCTTAAGTTTTGGATGTTTGAATTTAAATTATTTCATGATGATGGAGGGTTGGTAATGAGGGTTGTTTATTCATTATTTTACTGTTATAGTTGTAAATAAAATTTATTTTTTATTATTAATTTTTAATAACATTAAAAATAATTACAAAATAAAACAAATATTTTGTTTAATAATTAACACGATATTTGTTTATTTATTTTAAAAAACACTCAATTAATAAAACAAAATATTAACTAATATTAAAAAAAATCAAAGCATTTTTCAAATTAAATTTTAAAATAAAAAACAAATTTCACCCAACTAAACAACTCATATATCCAAGTATATAGTGAGCATATAAGTATTAAAATATAGATATTATATATTTTAATTTTAATTTTTATATTTCGATTTTATTTTATAAGATGGATACCATTATATATAGACTATTTATTACAAATTTATGTAAATATTTGTTAATATAAATTTAATCAAATAATAATAAATTTAGTCAAAGTTGTTGTATATTTATTATTTTAATGTAGTAGTAATTATATTTTTTATTATTAATAATATAAAATATAATTATAAAATAAAATAGAAATTTTACTTAATAATTAATACAATATTTTTTACACACTCAACTAATAAAAAGAAACATTAACCACCATATTTAATTAAAGAGGAAAAAAACTTCAAAATTTAATTTTCAAATAAAAATCAAATTTTACAAAATCAAATTATTCATATATCCGTAATTACTCATATATCCGTAATTATTCCGTAAGTCGTTCCCCTCTGAAATCAACTCCCCTCTCTACCTACTTGTCATCCTTGTGCGCTACACGATTATATGTTAGACAATTGCAAAATTTTCAGTCGTTCCATCAAAGTCGTTACAAATTCGTTGTTGAAACGGTTTTGCGATTTCTTTTTGAAACTCAATGTTCTTTCATTCTTCTGGGTTGGTTTTGTCATTCTTCTGGGTTGGTTTTGGATTGTTCTGGGGAAGAGAAGCACAGGGAAGGTTTTGGAATTAATTGCCATTTCTTTACAGGTTGGGTGCAGAGACCCTATCCGTAAATTTTGGAACTTTATCTTAAGAGATAAGTACTAAATGCTCAGTTGTCTTTTGAATGCTCAGTTATATTTTGTTTCTGGGTTGGTTTTGTCATTCTTCTGGGTTGGTTTCGGACTGTTCTGGGGAAGAGAAGCATGTGGAAGGTTTTGGAATTAATTGTCATTTCTTTGTAGGTTGGGTGCAGAGACCCTATCCGTAAATTCTGCAACTTTATCTTAAGAGATAAGTACTAAATGCTTAGTTGTCTTTTGAATGCTCAGTTATCTTTTGTTTGTTTGAAGTTGTTGAGGAAACAATTGTTATTAAGGAGTGTTCCTTAAGGCTCCGTGAAAAATACCATAATGGCATTTCTCGATTGAGTCGATAAAGGATAACCTATGAAATTAATATGCTTTCCTGAGACTTGAAAAATCTATTACTAAACATGTATTCTTTTCTTGGTTAAATTGTGGAAGAATGATATGAAAATGAATACGTTGATAAACCTGTGGTGTAAGAATGTAAAAGAAATATGGAATTTTACTAAGAAATTAAAGAAGCTATTACGGGAGAAATAATCGTTCTTTTAAGAGACATTAATAATAACCCAACAGGTAATAGTGAGATTAAACTATTAAAGAACCAATGTAAATCAACCCATTTCTAACATGTGTAATCAATCCATTTCTATTTGTAGCAATGAGAAACTAAAGCAAAAACATACCCATAACTTAAAGATGGGTGGAAAATGAATTAGATTGTAAGTGAAAGTATGCAGTAGCCCAATGATCTTTAGGAATGTCGAGTTGTAATTTCTTGCCATTAACTAGTCTATATATAAAAAAAAACAACATTAAGTTACCGTGAAACCATTATAAAAATTGGAAACCCTTGCCCAGCAGAAAACCTGACAAGTACATGCTGGTATAAGTGGGTTGGGGTTAAAGACAGGGTTCTCACCCAGATTTACTCCTTCGGTGGGGTCCCTGTGGGACAACTAAGGGAGCGGTTCTGAGTTGAGTCCGATAATAGTTAAAGAATAAAATTTATATATATCTTGACATAAAGAAAACATGAAAATGAACATTGATGTGATTCAAGTAACTACATAATACTACCATAGTATTAACTTTGTCATTAGAGTAACAGTTCGACTTTTAACTTAAAGACAAAATAGAGCCGAAAAACAAATCTCAAGCCACTGCTATGGTAGCGCTCAATTAATAGTCAGAGTTATTCAAAAATGATAAACACATTGTTGCTAAACCGAAAAGCCCAGTGAGACATTGAAAATACAAAACCTTTCTCATAAAAAACAATCTTTTGGGAAGCCAAAAGACTAACCCTTAATAGTTAAGCTTAATCCGAGAACCTGCTTTATGCCAAAGCAAAACAATTTTCTGGGTTGCATGAACTAATACCAAGTGCAAATGGTGTGGAGCGTTCAAGCAGTCGGTGCATTTGTTGATGCCAGATGGTCACAAAAACCCCTGAAGCTGGCCTAAAATGAAAAGGGTTTAGCAGAAACCTCAGGATAGTCAGTTCTTTAGAAGAAAAATCACTCTAAAATTCCTTAAGAACAGCGAAACGTGTTACCTATGGAAACCCAAGTGAGTGTTTCAGCAGGAAATGATAGGTGAGTGTTTATGTAGAAAACCCAAATGATTGTTGATTCTAGAAACCTGTAGAAAAGAACGAAAGCATAAGGGTAAATCACCTGCAACCTTGGGTTTGACCGACAAGTGAGAATTTCTGTAGAAAACCCAGATGATTGTTGATTCTAGAAACCTGCAGACAAGAACGAAAGCATAAGGGTAAATCACCTGCAAACTTGTGTTTTCAAAATAAACAAAGAAAAACCGGCAGGTGAGAATTTCTGTAGAAAACCTAGATGATTGTTGAATCTAGAAACCTGCAGACAAGAACAAAAGCATAAGGGTAAATGACCTGCAACCTTGTGTTTTCAAAATAAGCAAAGAAAGATCGACAGGTGAGCGTTTGTGTAGAAAACCCAGATGATTGTTGATTCCAGAAACCTGCAGACAAGAACAAAAGCATAAGGGTAAATCACCTGCAACCTTGTGTTTTCAAAATAAACAAAGAAAGACCGATAACTATGGTGAAGCAGAGTTACTTGCTCTGTGGGCAAATGAACCCCAAAAACACAAGCAATATTCCTACCACATTCCTACTGCAGTCACCAACGGCAGCAGAATGCACAGTCACCAACGGTAGCAGAATGCAGGTGGTAACAACTCCATAATCATATAGTTCATAGCCAAACAATTTCCCCCGTAGCAACCCTAGGGTTCTGCAGAGCGAAAACCTCTCAGAGACACACAATGCGAATGAGCGATGGAGGTGGGACACCACCGGGTGGTACCCATAACCGTATCAATCCACGAAAACTGTCAGATGAGAGAGCCAGATCAATGGTGGTCGAGGCACCAAATGGCGTGCAGATGATAGAGAAACTTGGGTAGCTGGCATAAAGTAATCGCTGGCTAACCCAAGAAAAATTTATAAACTTATCCTTCATAATACTAACCTGAGCGCATATATGCTTTAAAGCTTTATTACCAAATCACTGTATAGTTATTAACCGTGACATTATTCAATTGTCAATTCATGAGTTGTCGACTTTGATAAGCGTAAAAAAAAATATTCGTTGTTTTGGGTAAATTTTTGGAATGTGTGTTGGTCACAACAAAACATAAGATGGGAAAAATCCCTTGGATAGCAACCTTGAGTGCTTGGATAATTGTATATGTTGGGTGTTGATGCTCGTATTGGCCCATACATAATTTCTCATGTTTCTAAGTTAGAAAACTCATTAGGTTAATAATAAGGTAAATAAAATAAATTTTATAAAGATTTTTATATATTAATTATATAATGTCAGTAAGTGTAAAATAAAGACTCATTAGGTTAATAATAAAGCAAAATAAAATAAATTTTATAAAGATTATTCTATGTTAATTATATAATGTCAATAAGTATAAAATATTTTATATAAGGAGATATAGTATCCATAAATAAATAAAATAAATTTTATAAAGATTATTATATGTTAATTTTATAATGTCAATAAGTGTAAAATATTTTATGAGGAGATATGGTATCCATAAATTAACAATTTAAGAATTTGGAAGGACTTTACTAATTTAAGGATTTGGTCCACCACTAATGTTCGAGCGAGAATATCTTTATTTACAGTGAGAATATCTGGCATACTTTACATTTTTCATGATAACTGAATTCAATATAGTTTGGGTTAATGTATCCAAGTATAGTTTGGGTTAATCTATCTAAGTACATTGCCCAATTTTTTACACTATTATGTTAGTTATGTTTGTTCAATTTAACCCTTTGGTAATATTTTTGGTTCACTATGAATAGACTTTAAATTTTGAAAACACTTCATATATATATATATATATATATATATATATATATATATATATAAAATTTTAGTTTTAAAATTTAATATGTCAATTTAATATATTTATATTTATAACCATAGAAATATAGAAACATAATATTATAATAAAATATATAAAATAAACATATATAAATTTAAAAAATCTTTTAATTTTCAAATTTCAATCTCATATATAAAAATATAAAGTCATTTAAATTTATATAATTTTAAATATAGTTTAATTGTAAATACAGTTTAGGTTAATCTATCCAAATATATTGCGCAGTTTTTTACACTAAATAATTATTGTAATATTTTAATAGAAATTAAATGTTATATATATATATATATATATATATATATATATATATATATAATAATTATTTTAATTTTTCCGTTGCATATTTATAAACAAATATAATAGAAGTTTAATATTTTAATAATATATAAATAGAAACATGTGTATATCAAAAAATATTTAAATATTTAAATTTTGTTATTTATTTTATGTTTGTATCATATATATTTATATTATAAAAATTTACAGATATATAGATAATTTATTTTATATATTTATGTGTTAATTTTTTATTTTTGTCATATATACTTAAATTATATAAATTTATATATTATAAACAATTATAATAAAAGTGTAATATTTCAATAAAATATAAATTCATATATATATATATATATATATATTTAAAAGATATTTTAATTTTGTTATTATTTATTAATTTCTAATATATGTGTATATGAGAGAGGATTTTTAATTTCTATTTTATTTAAATTATAAGAATTTATATATTTAGAAAGAATTATAATAAGCCTATAATATCTCATTAATATATTAAAATTAAATATATATGAAAAACAGTGTTAATATTTTATTTATACTATACATTTTTAAATTATACAAGATTATATATTTGCAAACAAACAATTATAATAGAAATATAATATTTCAAGAATCTATAAAGTTTAAATATATAAAAGAAAATTGTGTATATTAAAAAATAATTTTATATTAAAACTTTATTTTCATCATATATATATATATATATATATATATAATCTAAAAAACACTAATATCTTCACAATATATATAATATTTAGAAATGTTGTTGTCTGCTATCAAATACTCTACCTTAGCCGATTTTAATGATAATGTGTGTATATTTTCTCATGCAAGATGTTCTTGCTTGGTCAGGAAAAATTTGGTGAAGCAAATACTCTACCTGGGTTGATTTTAATGATAATGTGTGTATCTTTTCTGATGCAAGATGTTCTTGCTTGGTCTAGAAAAATTTGGCGAAGGTGACTGGAGGAGCATCTCAAGGAATTTTGTTATTTCTTGAACTGCCAAATAGGTGACTAGTCATGCACTATTTTATTCGGTTGAATTAGATGAACATGGACAGAAGACGATCTAGCATTCATGATATTACTAGTGTGAATGGGAGTGGTGTATCATCACCACAAGGACCTATAACTGGTCAAGGAAATCAATCTTTAAGATTTGCAGGGCAATCTGCTAATCATGCTTCTCAGCCAAGGCTTCCTAGTGTATATGGAGCTACTGTTGGTCAACCCCTTGGTGGGCCTATAGTTTCCACTATTGGCACTCCTGTAATGCTTCCTCTGGTACATGTTCCTTATGTTGTTCCAGTTTCGTACCCTATGCTGCAATCAACTATGCATAGATAACTAGAGAGAAGGAGTCGAGCACTTTGGACTGCAAAGCTTCATTTGATAATATGTTTGTTGTCATCGTATCAATAGGAAATGATTCATGTCAATCAATTTGCTAAATTTTGATCAATTGGTGTATCATTGCTCAATATGCACCTTTTCCTATGTGGTATGAAAGAGATCATTTTCTTCCTCCACTAAGATTTCTAAAGTGGAGGATGTTTATTTTCTTGCAAAGAATGATTTTGATGGGGATACATGTAAGAAAACAACTTGAGTTGCTATTCTTTTATTATTTCCTTCCTTTAGTCAAAATCATAAAAGAGAAAGCCTCTGGATACAGCTAGAAATATTATATGATAGCTGTTACAATTTGGCTCAAAATACACAAAGTTGGAGATTTCAATAATGTTGCTTTGCATCAACATGATTTGGGATGCTTTGTGCACCTCTCTATTTTTCACTACATCATCAAGGATTGTAGTTGCTTCATGCAACATACTCTCTTTATAAAGGGAATTCAACACATGTATAGATAGCAATATCAGTGCATTTCCCACTTTGTACATTCCATCCAGGTGTTTTTAACAACAATCATTGTACCAACTATAGAAGATTTCTGAGAAACATTCAATTTGTGGAACTCAAAATGCTTGCTTCTCAATCTGTCTATATAATTTTCATTTTCCTCAATAAAGGCTTCATCGAAATCTTCTCTATTGCAGTATATTACCCTAATAGGCACAACCAAATTTGTTTTTTTTATCATCTAAGTCAATAAGCAAAGCTCTTCATAAATTTGTAGCAAAATGAACAATCTAAATGCCAAAACATGTATCCTCTGTTTTTTTATTTCGATGGTAAAATGGACGCATATTTGGAACATATGCTTTCATCTCTAACATATTGATATCCTCATTCTTACCATATGTATCTTCACATTGACACTTCTTTCTACTTACTACAGCTATTCCAGAATACAAAAGTCAATCAGAATGATGATGAGAATGTGGGTAGGTGCCTAATAAGCATGTGTTATGTTTTAGCCATGATCATCATCAGCTCAAAATAAAAAATAAATGCAACCATGGAGTGGAAGGCCAATATGGTTGCATCACTATGAGCTTTTATGATACTAGGAGGGTCCTTTGCCAATTTGATATTATGTGTCCCTTAAAGGAATCTTACAATTGAACATAAGCCTTGGAAAACTACTCTAGCACAAACTTGTGAAAAATCCAAACACATATGCAAGTGTCATTGGAAATACTTACCTTTGCCAATTTGATATTATGTGTCCCTTAAAGGAATCTTACAATTGAACATAAGTCTTGGAAAACTACTCTAGCACAAACTTGTGCAAAATCCAAACACATATGCAAGTGCCATTGGAAATACCTACGACATTTCCTTTGCAACATCTGGTGCAAATGCTAGTTTATGAACAATGACAAACCATATCGCAAGTTTACACTCTCGTGTAAAGTGTTTTTCTAACAAAAGGCCTTAATCTCTCTTAATTATTTTAATTATTATAACTGATCTAAAAATTATCATCATAGACATATGGTCATAAGTGGCTCTTCACATAGATATGTGGAAGATGAGGGGATGAGATTACTATTTCTTGATTGCATGTGAAGTGTAATTTTAATCAAGTGATTAACAAGCAAGTAAATATGGACATTAGGATCCCAAAATGGTAGCTCATGATAAACAACAAACTCTACCACCAAGTTACTCCATGAGTTATATTACATAGATATCCTCTCCACGTGTATTGAAGGCATGCAACTCTTAATGTAAACTAAGAAACACAATATTGTTTTATTCACCCTCATCCCTTGGTTTCAGCATGAAGTCAATTGGGTGCATGTCATGGTAGGTCATGCAAGTGTATTATATATATTTGTTGGTTAACTTCTTATTTTCTTAGCGTGTGGATTGATTGGTGGCTTGGTTGTTCTGTCACGCAGTTTCTGGGTAGTGTATGGCTCATATCGCTATCTTGCCCACTAATTGTTATGCTCCAACTCTTGCTATACTAGATGGTTTTTGATGGTTTTTGGATAGACTTTTCCCACTAATGGTTATGCTTAAACGCTTTCTATACTAGATGGGTTTTGATGGTTTTTGGATAGACTGTAGGAATTTACAGGGTAAGTTCCTCAGACAGAACACCAAAGGACACCTCTCACAAATAGATCACAGATCAATACACTAGTACTTTTGACGTGGTTAAAACCCTCAAAGAGGGAAACAGTCCACAGCCTGAGCCAATGTGGCCACTTCAGGCAATTTATTAATAAAAGAATGAAAATTTACATAAGCTTCTCTCATGAACGGTTAACCTACAAATGACCCTCCGTGATCTTTAAATAAAGATCATGGACCAATCAGGTGTTAAGCCACGGATCATGTTTCGGTGATACCGAGGAGAGAATGAACCGTCATATCACTACATATCATGACCGTCAGATTGTAAGTTACAAAATGTACATAGTAAAGAAACACAGTTTACCTAACTCTATACTAGACCAAGTAGTACTTAACTATTTCCTATGTGTCGGAATATCCTAACATCCCCCCTTAAGAACAACATGGGATAGGATTGAAGGATTTACAAGTATGACACAATAGGAGAAGGAAGGAGGCACTAGAGCCTATCCCCTCTTAGTGACAACTTCCTGAACTCCAACCATAAATTGAAGTTTAGTGAACTTCGCCTCTGTGAGAGCCTTTGTAAAGATGTTTGCAACTTGATCATCTGTTGAACAATATTGCACTTCAAGAACATGGTCATGAATGAGCTTTCTGATGAAGTGCATGTGCAGTTCAATGTGTTTGATGTGCTAATGTTGGATTGGATCTTTTCATAGTTGAATGGCATTTTGATTATCACACCAAAGTGTATTCGGATGCTACTGCTGAAAGCCAAACTCTGACAGGATCTTGTCCATACTTGGTTCTGTAAACCCATTTGCATCTACCAAGTTTTCATCCCTTTGGTAGAGGAACAAGATTCCATGTATCATTTTCCAATAATGAATGATATTCTTCATTCATATCTGCTTCCCAATCTGGATGGCCTGAAGCTTCTACAAAGGTTTCAAGATCATAATTCACTGAAGCTTGAGCCAGTAAAGAAGAGGCTCTCTCGAACTGAGAACGTGTATGTCGCTGATCTGTAGGATCGCTCGCAATATCACCTGCTACATCCCGAGTAGCACAGACCCATTTTGGAAGCTGAGGAGCTGAAGGAGGATCCTGAGAAGGTGGGGGAGGATTTTCATCCTCGCTTTCATCATCTGAAGAAGAAATATTTTCAAAAATAGAAGAGATAGGGAGAGGTGGCACATCCGCCGAACTAGGCTCGCAGGCCGATATATTTTCAGCAAACTTTACATCTTTTCTAATGATAACATTTATGGACTTAAGTGGAATAAGTATATATCCTTTGACATCTTCAGAATATCCAACAAAAATACATTTTTCACTCTTAGGTTATAAAGCTTTATGTTTCTCATCTGGAATATGGGCCCATGCTTCACTTCCAAAAACACAAAAGTGGCTTACATCTAGTTTGATTGAGCTCCATGCTTCTTCTGGAGTGATATTCTTTAAAACCTTAGTAGGAGTGCGATTTATTATGTAGTTTTCACAGTTAATTGCTTCTGCCCAATAGTTAAGATTAAGTCCTTTAGATTGAAGCATATAATTAGCCATTTCCTTTAAGGTGCGATTCTTCCTTTCAGCTACACCATTTTGTTGTGGAGTATATGGAAAAGTATGTTGCATTTGAATTCCATTCTTAGTGCAAAAGTTGATGAATGTGTTTTTAACATATTCTCTGCCATTATCTAATCTTAGCTTAAGAATTTGATGTCCAGATTGTTTTTCAACAAAGGCCATGAACATGTTAAATACTTCACTCTTGAGTTTTAAGAAGTATACCCAAGTGCGTCTGGAGAAATCATCAATGAAAGTTAAGAAATACTTGTAGCCAGAGAATGAAGAAACTGGAAGTGGACCACATAAATCACTATGCACGAGCTGCAAAGGGGCTGAGGTGTGCCAAGAGGCACGTTTTTCAAAACTGTCCCAATGATGTTTTACGAGTACACATCCGGAACAAACACCATCTCTACAAGATACCATTGGAATACTTGTCACCATATTTTCTTTACATAGATTCTGAAGAGAGCGATAGTTTAAGTGACCAAATTGCTCATGCCAGAGTTTGCTCACTTCATCATTATGAGCAACAAATACTGAGGGAATATTTGATGAGCCAAAGTTGTGAAACTTATACAACCTTGTAGAAACATCAGCAATGCCAGTAGCTAAAATCTGTCTAGGATCTCTTAGGTCCTTAATTACAACATTGTGAAGAGAAAATTCAACGATTTTACCTTCACTTGAATGGGTTATCTGATATAGAGATAGAAGGTTGCAGGATAAGGTTGGAACACATAATACATCATTAAACTGACCATTGTCTAGATGAACGATTCCAGTCCCTACAACACTAAGAGATCTATCATCACCAACATATATATTTTTGGTGTTACAATCATTTAAAGAAGAAAACATGGCTTTGTTTTTGGCCATGTGATAAGAAGCTCCAGAATTAATGAGCCACTCATGAGAATGAGAAGAAGAAGATACATTTAGTGCATAGCCAAACCGAGATGCTTGACAACCACATGCAGAAAGTGCCATTCCTGAAGATGAAGTTGAAGTTGAATATTGCTCCAAATGGATGTTATGCTTCTTCATTGCTGCTTCCAAGGCTTCCATCTTCTTAAAGCATTTGGATTCTAAGTGGCCATCTCGATTATAAAAGTTGCAATGTCTATTAGTCTTCTTCCATTTGTTTTTATTTGTCTTATCATTTTGTTGAAATGATTTTTCATTTTGAGGCGGAAATTGCTTAGGACCCTTGTTTGGTTTAGGACCATTCCTTTTAGGATACGACTTCTTAGGATTCTTTGAATTTGGTTGCTGTTGGGCGGCTAACGCTTTCTTAGAAGAGTTTCCAAGATGAAGGAGACCAAGGTGTAAGAGTTTTTCTTGTTCTCTTATTAAAGAATCACAAAAGGAATCAAAGGAAGGGGACTTGAAGGCTTGTCCTTGAGAAGTGAAGGGTTCTCTTGTAGAATGGAAGGTGGAAACAAACACAGAATAGACTGGTCCCAACTTAGTAAGAATGGAGTTGATAAGGCTACTATCTTCTTTTTTAACCTTAACACCTTCCAAGAGAAGTCTAAGGGTCTTGAACTTGGACAAAAAATCTTCAATGCAAGAAAAATTATTGGGGTCCAATGTAAGCAATTCATTTTCAAGTTGATGGGATTTAAGTTCATTTTTAATTCCAAAGACTTTAGTAATCTGTTTCATTGCTTCATCAAGAGTATCAAGTTCTGCAATATGGAATCTAAGATTTGGAGAAATAGACATCCCTATCAACCCACGTGCTTGGTCTTGCCTATTTTCCCATTTAGCTGCCTTGTCTTCATCTTTCGGTTTGGTCTCTGGGTCTGTGGCTATTCTGTAAAGACCTTTTCTTCTAAGTAAATCCATAATGTAGGACCACCAATGGAAGTAGTTGGTGCTGTCAAGAATAACTTGGCATGGACTTTCCATTTAAAAAAAAACTGAAGCTATAGATGCTGAAACTAAGTGTTTCAATGGAAAGATCTCGAAAAATTAGGCTGTAACAAAAAAACGGTTCTGAAAACAGCTTCCGGATGAAGAAGTTATGGCATTTTGAAGAAAATTTGATGAAGTCGCCGACAAAGTGCGGGAATGTGCGGAAATGAAAAATCTGCCCCCACAAAATGGAGACTTGAACCCAAGGCCTCTACTCTCATAAATTAGCTTTGCACAAAGTGAGCTATACAAAAAGTTTGAGAGAGAGAGAGAGGGGGGGGGTGTTTGATGCTTTGGGTTGCGTGCTTGCTTTGAGAAATCTCTTTTTCCCTACAAAACAAAAAACACAAAACCCAACACGGACATAGAAAAAAAAAGAACCTTGTGGCTCGAAGTTAGCTTTAGACGGAAACTAAAGGTATAGATCCGTTAATAAAAAAAACTAAATAAACTGAAAACCGAAATAAACAGAGAGAAAATAACTGTAAACTACAAATAAACATTGTATACCTCCCGATCTTAAAAATGACGCAGTTAGGGCTACCAGAAACCTTTTCGCGTGAAACGGAAGGGGTTCCTCACTGGAACAGATGCTCCCAACACAACATAGTAGTCCTCTCGGCCCGAAAGCAGTCAAAAATAGTAGATTTAGGAAATGGTAGTCAGATGCAGTTCTATCGGCTTCAGATTTGGATCACCAACGGACGTGGCCCTCAAATAGCTCTGATACCATGTAGGAATTTACAGGGTAAGTTCCTCAGATAGAACACCAAAGGACACTGCTCACAAACAGATCGCAGATCAATACACGAGTACTTTTGATGTGGTTAAAACCCTCAAAGAGGGAAACAATCCACGGTCTGAGCCAACGCTGTCACTTCAGGAAATTTATTAATAAAAGAATGAAAATTTACATAAGCTTCTCTCATGAACAGTTAACCTACAAATGACCCTCCATGCTCTTTAAATAGAGATCATGGACCAATCGGGTGTTAAGCCACGGATCATGTGTCGGTAATACCGAGGAGAGAATGAACCATCAGATCACTACATATCGTGACCATCGGATTGTAAGTTACAAAATGTACATAGTAAAGAAACACACTTTACCTAACTCTATAATAGACCAAGTTGTACTTAACTATTTCCTATGTGTCGGAATATCCTAACATAGACTTTGCCCACTAATGGTTATGCTAAAGCTCTATCTATACTAGATGGTTTTTTATGGTTTTTGGATAGACTTTGCTCACTAATGGTTATGCTCAAACTCTTGCTATACTATACTTGATGGTTTTTGGATTTAATTGGTATAAGTTTTCTTGTTATAGGTCTACAAACTGATTGTGTATATTAGGATGGAAACTTATGTTATGTAATTATTAATGACTTAGTCATTTTTTTTTAGTATTTTTTATTTAAAAAAAAAAACATTCACAATTGTATTTGCAAGCTTATTGGCAAATTTTTCAATTTTAATTCAACCATTATTTTTTTATTATAATTTTGGTTTAAATTTGAAGCAAATATATTATTAATAAAGTTTGAAATTTTTATAAATTATATATTAATATATAATTATAACATTAACTAGATATTGATAGTGTTTTAAGAATATAAAAGTGTTATGAAATTGTATTCAATTTAATATTTTGAAATTGTAATTGAATTTTGTTATTGAAATTTAATTACGAAGGTTTTATTTTCTAATGTGAGAAAAGTAAGTTTGTAGTTGTTGAGAGGAGACACTAAGAAAAATTATTTAAGTAAAGGGTGGGTGTGCCTTAGAGAACATGTGTTATCTTAAGGTGATTTTGACGTCTTAAATATCTATAAGTTATAATTTGTTTAGATTATGTAAGTCACAAACACACTATCCCCAAAAAAAAAATCTTCAAATTATAAAAATTTAAATAATTTTTTTAATATATCAATCATATAAACAGAAAATATAAATGTAAACAAATAGCTATATCCTTATCCTTATAGATTTGATATTGAAACAAATATATTATTAATAAAATTTGACCTTTTATAAGTTATATATTAATATATAATTATAAAATTAAAGAGAGATATTGATAGATACAACTATAGTATTTTAAAAGTATATAAATTTAAAGCAAATATATTATTAATAAAATTATTTTTAATAAGTTATATATTACTATATAATTATAAAATTAAATACTATAGTGTTTTAAAAATATAAAAGTATTATGAAGTGGTATTTAATATAATGTTTTTAAATTGTAATTGAAATTTGTTATTGAAATTGAATTGTGAATGTTTTATTTTTTAACTTGAGAATTTAGATAAATTTGTAGCAGTTTAAAAGAGATATTCAAAAATATCTAACTATGTTTAAAATATCTATGTTAAAGATTGATATAGGTTAAAATAAATATAATATCAAAATGATTTTAATATTTTAAATGCTTATAGATCAAATATAAATATAAATAACAAATACATTATCCAGGAAAAAAAATCTTCCAATTATAAAAATGTATATAAAATGATTCATATTTCTCATATAAATTATAAATTAAAATTATGTAAATCAAATTTAAATATAAATAACCAACACATTATCCATGAAAAAAAATATCTTCAGATTATAAAAATTTATATAAAATGTATCATATTTCTCATATAAATTATAAATGTAAACTTAATATTCTTCTTGAGCATCCTTCAATTTTCTTATATCCTTCTCATTCCACCATTAATGAATCAAGTCTTCTCTGTGACATTGCCTTCAAGGCATCTAGTAATTATATTTTTTCCCCGTACATCCTTGTGAAATTTGATGGAATTTTAAATTCATACGAAGAACTAATGAATTATGTTGTACGACAATAGTATGCGTTTCATGGTGCAAGTCTCTTTCAATTACTTATACTAAGTTGGAAATTTTTCACGAACTTTTATATTACTTTTAGTTTTATGAAAAAATTACATTTCTATTTATTCCATAATCAAATTTATGATACAATAAGATATTGATTTTTTTCACTTTTTTATATAATATTTATATATCAAAACCTGAAAGTAATTAAATTTTGGAATTTTCTTTTAGTTTATATTATATTTTTACTTTTAAATCAGAATACCATAAAATTTATAATCTACAAAGTTGTATATAAGTAATTTAGAGTGGTTATGATACTTATTATTCTAAAAATATTAATAGGGAAATGAGTATAGATATTATTGTCGAAGGATATTTAAGGGTTATACATATTATTATTGGACGACATTTAAAAAATTTAAAGAGTATTTTAATGTAAATTATGCAAATAAATTTTTGATACAAGGTATATTTGTTTTTGTTTTTCCCTTCAATAATATGTATGTAATAGCATAAAGTATTTTCTATTTCAAATTACGTTGCTATACAATTAAAAATGTTGCATGTGTGAAACCCTGAAAATAGGAAATCAAATCCGTAACATTCAAAATGCTAAACAATAGTTGTTATCATACTGATGAGTAATTAATTAAATATATTTAAATAATTTTTAATATTTTGGAATATATATTTTGATATATATAATTTATAATTTGATTTGATATATATAAAAAAAATTAAATATAATTTTTTTTATCATGATTAAAATATTTTTTAATTTAAATAATAAAAAAAAACGTACTTGAATTGTTAAAGCAAGGGAATTAAGGGAATTTGAGTGTAAGATACCAATTACATGACACCAAACTCAAATGCATTGTCAACATAAATGTATTTATAAGTAAACATATATATTTTCTCAATGTTGTAAACATCTATCATATCTTAAAGCAAGGGAATTAAGGAAATTTGAGTGTAAGCTACGATTTATATGACACCAAACTGAAATGTATCATCAACATAAATGTACTTATAAGTAAATATATATACTTTCTCAATGTTGTAAATGTCTATCATGTCTTTCTTTTCGTAAATTGTTCAATAGATTTTCATTAATAGTGAAGAAAGAAAGTTTACATTTGAAACATAAAGATTACGTTTCAACCATTTCCTAAGTGCTTTCAAGAACAGTCATGTGGGTGAACATGCTTAGAACTATGAAGAAATAAAATGATAGAGCATCAAAAGATTGGCATTTGTACCTAGCTAGTCTTGCTACCAGAAACTTAAACATGTATGCTACTGTATATTATAACAAGAAAAGTAATTAATATATATATATATATATATATATATATATATCTATATATATATATATCAAAAGAAACAAAAAGTTGGCCAACCCCAAGAGTAGCCTAATTTTTCGTTAATAGGTCAATAACCCAATTTTTTATTGGAATCTTTAGTCCATAATTATGACTGGTGATGTGGCAATAGGTTTGGCTTGAGGGGAGTCTTGAGTTGGAACATTTATAATGACAAGTCTTTTTTGGTGCTCATTCAACTCAATGTCTGTGTAACACCCTCCTCCCACATCTACCAAAGTAATCGACGAACCAGGGTAAACATGTGGTGAGAGGCTACTATGATATGATTCAACCTCCTAAGTCATGTTAAGGAAGTGGAACCGATGGAAACACACCATATAGACCTTCAATATCAGCAATAGGACTCCTAAGAGCCATCCAAACCTTTCTACTAACCATCCCCTGAGTCCTATGGAGGTTTTAGACCTCATAACCTTTAGATGCTCCCATGATATGGGCATGCCAATGTCGAGAGAGCTCTTGATGTTCCCACAGGCCTACATGCCTATGTCCAAGAATTATTTCCAGCAGACCTATGCCAGAGTCTCGGGAGTTTAAGGAAATTTTCAAGCCTAAAATTCCGACCACTTCCCAGAAATTGTTATAACTTTTAGAATCCATTAAACACATGATGACAAGACTAATATATCAAAAATTAACTCTAGTACTAGGCATGACCACCCCCAATCAGGACTGACCATTTTTCAAACATTTGGCATGAATGAAATCTACAGGTTTAAATAATAGATCTAAGCATAGGGGTCTCATACTTATCTGAGATTTACTATAAGGCATTTTTTCCTTATCACTTTAGCTACAGTTTCATCCATCAGGTCATAGATACATTTTTCATTCATATACAAGTAAACCCGTGATGGGAGCCATACATAGCCACTCTCATGATACATATTCATAACCGGCATAATAACAATAGAAATACCAAGGATAAATAGCCATAGAATCCACATATAAACTAGTACACTAGTCATGAGATAGAAAGGAGAAATAAACTAATATTAATGATGAAACCTGATATGGGACTACCACGGTCCACCTGACTGTAGAATGGTTGACCCAAATCTCTCTTTAGCCATTCACCCCCATGCCATATTCCAAGCATGAATGTGAGATCTCATAAAACACATCAATAAAAATCACCCAAGGCTTCCAAAGGCTATCCACCTCAACCCATCAAACAATGATTCCACCTCATGGTTGAACATCACAAAACCATCACCAGATTGGTCTCTATCCAAGCCTTCGAGGGCTCTAGAGCATTTGTTCCAACCAAGGATCTAGGACTAGTAACTCAACCCACAGCTGCAATCGAGCTCCAAAGTATTTTTACAACCAAGGCTCCAGGAATAGTAACTCAACCCACCAAGTGCTCTAGAGCATTTGTCCAACCAAGGCTACGGGACTAGTAACTGAACCCAAGTTGTTACAGGTCTCAAGAGTGTTTGTCCAACCAAGGCTCTAGGAACTAGTATCTCGATGCAAGCTAAGGAAACATGACAACCAAACAAAAAAACAAGGAAATAAACCCACAATCTCCATGGCTATCTAGGAAATGGAAAGGCTAGGAAATCCACTGTCAATCCAGGAAATCGTCCATGCTAGTGACAGATCATGACCAATAATCCACACGCATATGCCATGCATGCCAAAACTAGTGAGGAAAACATACATGCAACTCGATACCTACAAGCAAATACTAATGTAGTTGATGATCCCGATGTCCTCTTACGCTTTCTTGCTCTTCCTTTGCCTCCTTGCTCCCAAAAATTCAAGTATGCCACACCCTCCAAGAGTTCTCCAAGAAAACTTTGTGTCCAAGAGTATGAGAGAGAGAGAATAATGAGAGAACTCCAAACTGAACTAATAAAAGGTTACACTCACTAAGCCCTACCCACTGATCCTCATAAGCCTTTTTATTAATGAGGCCTCTATTTTCCTCACTTTCCACTATTTTCCTTCAATTTGCTCCTCACATGCAACCTATGACCTTTCACCTTCCTTTTCTCCTAATTTCCATTATTTTCATAAATAAATATGCCAAAAATGCCATTTTTTCTTTGCCAATTTACTTAGCTATAATAAACCGAAGTGAACACCTGTTAGGATTTTTTTCCCACCATTCAACTTGGAATACGTGTCCTATCAACTGTGGTCTTATATATTTATTACATGGATTTTTAACCAGGGTTGTTACAAAACCCTCCCAACAAGACTGCTGAAAAAAAAACATACTACCCATGGAGCTTTATAACACTGTTCGTTGCAGTATTTACAATGACCATCTGCTAAAAAATGATAATCATAGAGTTTACAAGAGCTTTATAACACAACTCATTACAGTATTTACAATATTAACCACATATACACGCATACACATTTTCTTCACCCAACAAATAATCATACTGTCTATGGAGCTTTATAAATCTAGCTCGATACAATATTTACAATAATACAAACATATACACATATGCACATTTTCTCAACCAACAAATAAAAGGATATGATGCCTACATCCGCAACAAGGGAATCAAAGGCTCACACCTATACCCTTAAAGTAATACCAGGATTCACCTCCTTCCCAGGGAATCCATAATCCACTGCAAGGTGAAATATGCATCCAATGTCCAACGCTATAATCCTACGCCACTTGTCCTCTCAATGAACAGTTACCAACTCATTGTTCCAGGGTACACTTCTAATGGGAATTTGATTCCATCTAGAACTAATAATGACCAAAAAAAATATATTCCTAGCCTTCCCTTCTCTTCTACATAGTTCCTTGGGAAGTCCAATCACCCCCTTCCATGTAGTCACACTGTAGGAATTTACACGGTAAGTTCCTCAGATAGAACACCAAAGGACACTGCTCACAAACAGATCATAGATCAATACACCAGTATTCTTGATGTGGTCAAAACCCTTAAAGAGGGAAATAGTCCATGACCTGAGCCAATGTGGGCACTTCAGAAAATTTATTAATAAAAAAATGAAAATTTACATAAGCTTCTCTCATGAACGGCTACCTTACGAATGACCCTCCATGCTCTTTAAATAGAGATCATGGACCAATCAGGTGTTAAGCCATGGATCAAGTGTCAGTAATACTGAGGAGAGAATGAACTGTTGGATCACTTCATATCTAGAACATATTGTGACCATCAGATTGTAAGTTACAAAAGTACATAGTAAAGAAACACACTTTACCTAACTCTACACTAGACTAAGCTATACTTAACTATTTCATATGTGTCGAAATATCCTAACATCCCCCATTAAGAACAGCTTGGGATAGGATTGAATGATGTACAAATATGACACAATAGGAGAAGGAAGGAGGCATTAGAACCTATCCCCCCTTAGTGACAACTTCCTGAACTCTAACCATAAATCAAAGCTTAGTAAACTTCGCCTTTGTGAGAGCCTTTGTAAAGATGTTTGCAACTTGATCATCGGTTGAAAAATATTGCACTTCAAGAACATGGTCATGAATGAGCTTTCTGATGAAGTGCATGTGTAGTTCAATGTGTTTGTTGCGCTACTATTGGACTAGATATTTGCATAGTTGAATGGAACTTTGATTATCACACCAAAGTGTAGTCGGATGCTGCTGTTGAAAATCAAACTTTGACAGGATCTGACGAAGCCACAAGGCTTCCTTACTAGCTTCTACGGCACCACGATACTCTACTTCTACTAAAGAAAGAGAAATGGCACTTTTTTTCTTGCAAGCCCATGAATAGGTCCAGAACAAAGATTGAAGACATAACCTGTAGTAGACTTCTGATCATCAGGGTCACAAGCCCAATCGGAACCAGTGAAACCAACCAATAGAGGAGATGCTTCTGCACTGTAATGAATCCCAAACTGAACTATGACTCAAACATAATGAAGTATTCTTTTAGCTGATTTCCAACGAATTTATGTGGGTTTTTCATAAACTGAGCAATAAGGCCAACAAGAAAGGAAAGGTCAGGATGAGTATGGGTGATATACAAAATTTTTCCTACAAGCTGACGGTATAAGGTAGCATCAACTTCAGTTGAGGTACAAGTGACTGAAAGTTTGGCTCCAGACTGAAAGGGAGAAGGGGCTAGTGTTGGGCACTGGAGAAGGTATGTTATTTTCATTTACTTTGTTATCTTTTCTTCAAAACTCACAACCTTTTCACATCATGAGCTAGGCATATGACACAACAATATGATGGAATCTAGAAGATTTATATGTAATATGAGATAACTAATAATTACCCTTTTATATGCAGAAAAAGGAGAAAATAGAATACTGTCATCCCAAAAGAAAGAACGAGACCATGTTAACTGTTGTCCCTTCGGCAGGGAACCACGTTCAAATAAGGCGATCCAAATTGGAGCGTAACAGCCAGAAAAAGGCAAAGGAAATCTCCAATCAGCGCAACAGAACAGAAGGATAACTACAAATTAACATCTTGGTGAATCCCTCAGGATCCTTCGATCCAGAGGGATCGCTATCTTAACAATTCTCTGTATTGTTGGTATCGTCGCTCGGCTATTATAAGAAGGGGCAGCACTGCTAGCCGAAGGGGGACTGGTTGTTATTTTATGTAATTTTCATTTGTATTTGAAACTTTGGTCATCGATTCTCATTGAAGATTGATCCACTGTAACTCTGTTTTGATGTTTTAATATAAATCTGGTTGTCATTCCATCTTTGATTCTAGAGTAATTTCAAGCGGTGTGTCCCTGGAGGCTAAGGGCCCGACCCTGGTGGATCACTCGCTCCTGTATCATATTTCTGATTCATGTGTGGTTTGATTTCTTTCATTTACTCTGTTCAGTAATCTGATGTGCTTTACTATTTTACATATCAACTTTGTTATATATACTTGGTTAAATACTATTGTTATCTGTAACAGGAATGCTATGTTATCATTCTAACATTGTATCACATTGTTGTTCCTTTTGACAATTGATATAACATTGTTGTTCCTTACAGATTGCCATTCGATTATAGTCCAACTGTGCTATATGTTCCTAAATTGGTACTATCGTATGATTTATTCTTAAATTGTGACTGTTGTTCATTCGGGATTGTTGTTCCATTACAACTACTATTCTGTTATAATTGTTGTTACTTTATAGCTGTGATTCATGCGTATTGTATCGAAGCTCATATTACTGTTCCTTTTGATGTTAAGTGTGTCACGTGTTTAACTTGGGTTGTTGTACATTCAGATCTGAGTTGTTCTATAATTTATTTCTAATAGTCTGTTGTTCCATTTCTGTTTGCTGTTCAATTCGAAAGCTGTTACTTAATTCCTATAGATTATAATTATTGTTGCATTCATTTCCGTAGATTAAGGGTTTGTTGTTCAATCTTGTTAAATAGAGATAGTTGTTGTTCTATTTCTAGTCAATTGAAGATTATCATTGCTTTGGTGTGCAGAAGGTCTGAGATTGTAGTGAACATCAGCATACGTTGTCTAGTTCCTAGTTTGATGATCCTTCCTTTGAGTGCCTTTTTAATTGCATCAGTTTACAGAGGGAAGAGTTACTGTTACTGTACCCTTCACTGATGAATTTTCCGAAGGAATGATTTGAGTTTTAGCTTTCTTTTTACAAATAGATTTCATTCCAAGCATCCGTTCACTCTTGTATTGAGAGCACTATACTACTAGAATTACTCTGACAAATGACTGCCTCAAACTGAGTACACTCTTTGAAATAAAAAATCATTCCTGAATTGACAATTAATTTAGGGTAAATAGAGGTAAAAAAAACCCTTTTTACTTTTCAACATTTTGGCAGCATTGCTAGGGAAGAGTGTAGCCATTTGTTTCTTTTCCAGAGTTATGTAAGAACCTTCTAGGAAAGAACTAGGTTTTAAAAACGGAAGATAAGAACCTGCGTACGGAGCATGTAATAGCCTTGCTCCCCTGCCCGCTTTCCTGCAGATATGTTGTTGTTTTCTTTGGGTAGAAATTAGCATTTGATTTGTGTGCATGACTAAGCAAAAAAATCCTGAAAAGAATCCTAAACCTCTACCCAAGCCTGATAAAGGTAAGGAGCCTGTGACCCTTGGCCGATTGACATTTATAGATGAAATCCTTAAGAAAGCAGAATCTCAGCCTTCAGTAGGACCTAGAAAAGTTGCTTCTAGACAACCTACTAGTTCCCTTCAGGTCACAAGATCACCATCTGTAGCCTTTGCTGAGGTGCATAGTCACACCGAAGAGCAAGATTTTCAAGAAATTGAGAAATCTAGCCCAAAATCATTGCAAGAAGGGAACTTTAGCAACCTTTGTGAAGGAAGAGGAGAAATAGGATAAACTGAAGAACCAAGATCTCCTCTTGGGACAATTTAGCCATTAAGTAGCCTAGATAAGGGAAGTGCTACAAAAATCATTTATAGCAAAGTTGAAGAACCTCAAGAACCAGAGTCTCCCCAGACATTAGGCACTCTCATCGTCCCAGATAAATGAAGTGTTGTTAAGGCCATTCCTGTTAAAGTCATTCCTTCTGAGCCTAGGAGTACCCTCCTAGATATCCCAGAAGGTTATTGGCATATATTTGACCAAATGGCCCAGAACCAGCCAAACACCCAAACCTCTACATTGCAATACCCCATTGTGGATACTACAGCTAATGCACCCATGAAAGCAATCCCTCTCGAGCATATCCCTACATTCCATGGCCTTACATCAGAAGATCTAGATGCATTCCTATTTGAATTTGATGTGTTGTGTAGAGGATATGACTATACCACTGATTCCTAGAAACTGAAACTGTTCCCCTCTACATTAAAAGGGGCTGCTTTAAGATGGTTTATGGGATTGGGTGGTGGTGTTATAAATAACTAGGATCAAATGAAAGAGTCTTTTCTAAGAAAATATCAGGATTATTACAGGTCTAGAGAGTTAAAAGATGAAATATTTCAGATGTTAGCTAGACCAAATGAAACATTAGAAAAATATGTTGAGAGTTTTCAGTATAATCTTCAAAGATCTCCTTATGCATCATTACCCTTACCTGATAATTTATAAAAAACATCATTAATTAGAAGAATGAAGGAAAAATGGATTGAAACACTAAATATTATGGGAAAAGGAGATATTTATCAGGAAAATTTTGCTGACATTATTGATTTATGTATCAGGGGCTCGAGAGGCACCACAAGACTAAAACCAGCGGAACATGACAGGTTTATAGGAGACAGCAAGATCTCTGCAGAGGGAGTAACTCGTGCAGAAATTGGAAATTTATTAGAAAATTTTAAAACCGACATATTGGGTACACTGACAACACAACTTGATATTATGCAGGCCAAACAAAAGCAAGCAGAAGCATAACAAAATTTGGCAATCTTCTGTCACAAATGTAGAAAGAAACACAGCTACAAGGAGTGTCCATTAGATGCAGTCCAAGTTTGTGCCATTTGTACAAAAAACCATTCTATAGAGAGATGTCCCTCACTTCCTGGATTGAAATCAGTATACAAGGAAGTAGAAGAAGAGCCAGAACCAGTGTACCTATTCAATCAACGCTGTCAATGGCAGCCACGACAATCAGGTATGTTCCCAGACCCAGCTTCTTCTTTTCAGCCTCCACAATATCATGCTCAAAATTATAATACAATGTGGCAAAATCAACCTCCATTCTCAAATTGGTCACAACAACCATTTTCTTCATCATCACCATGGCTGAATCAAGCAAGCCAACCCAATTGGCCAAATTTTCCCTATACCCCACCATATTGGCAAAACAATGTATATCCTGCATAATGGTCCCCTCCTACTTCACAGCGTCAAGCTTGGCAGAAAAACTGGGAAAGACCAATGAATCAGCTAGTAGGAACCATTCCGCTCCCTCAACCTACACTACCAACATTACAACAAAACCCCCAGCCTAATTTAAGACCACAACTCCCAGCCCAACCCAGCCCTAATCCGAATAACAGATCGGTCCAATCTATTCAAATAATTGAAACACTAGAGATAGGAACCGATCTAAGGGAGTGTAATGATATTCAATTAATATTTGGGCTCATCATTGAAATAGAGGGAGATAAAACCATTCAAGTTGAAAATGGGTTACTTATAGAACAACCACTACAAGAAAAAGATGTGATCTGACAACAAACTCATAATCAAGTAATCACATCTTCCCCTCCATTCCCAGAGCGATTAACTATACCTCGACCTCTACAACACCTTGATTTCGACATTCTGGGAGAACTTAAAAATATGTACATAAAAATTCCACTCCTCCAAGCCATCCAAGACATCCCAATATATGCAAAGACCATTAAAGAGCTATGTATAAAAAAGCCAAGGAGGAGAATAGCAAATAACCCAACAGTCCAAGTAGTTGGTACCCTATCTGATCTATTATCAGGAAAAGAAACACCCGTTAAATATGAAGACCCAGGAAATCCAATAGTAACAGTACAAATCAATGGACAAACCTTCTCAAATGCCTTAGTTGATCTAGGAGCTGCAATCAATATCTTAACAACCACCACTTGTCAAAAACTGGGCATTACATCAATAGAACTGACTTCCACTTTATTAGAACTAGCTGACCGATCCGTGGTTAGGCCAGAGGGCACCTTACATGATGTCATGGTATCCGTTGATTCCTGGGAGTATCCTGCCGACTTTCTGATAATAAACCGCAAAAAATGACTTGATGGACATCCATTGATTTTAGGCAAACCTTGGCTTGCAACCACTAATGCTTATATTAGCTTCCGACAAGGCAGTATGACCATAACTAGAGGAGCTAATATCAAGAATCTAGCTTTATATCCTCCAACCCAGCCAAGTGTCACAATAATAAAAACTAACAAACATCTTGTATCATACCTCACTGAAAATATTAGATCCCCATTAACCATAGAAGATGCCCTCGATTTCAAAGACCAAACAGAGGATGATGTCATTAACAACTTTCTTAGCCAGACTAAATCTAGATCCCACATACAATGTCACATGATAGAAGTAGCATTTGATAATGAATTATAAGAAGATCCTCTTAAAGATACTCACGACCAAAAAATACCTACTACCTCTGTCTCAAATAGAAAAATTGTAGAAACTGAGCCAGGAATGACTTTAAACATCAATGCCAACCTGACTTCTGAACAAGAATACAAGCTAATCTAGCTACTAAGGTAATACAAAGAAGAATTTGCATGGGACTACCCTGACATGAAAGGAATTGATCCCCAGTTATGTACACACCACATTTACATAGAGAAGGATGCAAGACCCGTTTGCCAACCACAAAGGAGACTTAACCCTCATCTAAAAGACATTGTAAAAGCTGAACTTCAAAAACTTTTAGATGTGAACTTCATCTACCCTATCTCTGATAGTAAATGGGTCTCTCCACTTGTTGTGGTGCCAAAGAAGAATGGAAAGTGGAGGATTTGTGTGGACTATAGAGAGCTAAATAAATCAACACAAAAAGACCACATTGCCCTTCCATTCATTGACCAAGTATTAGACACTTTGGCAGGAAAGAAATTCTTTTCTTTCTTAGACGGCTTCAGTGGATACAATCAGATTCAGATTGCCCCTAAAGACCAAGACAAAACCACTTTTACTTGTCCTTGGGGAACATTTGCCTACAGAGTTTTACCTTTTGGCCTATGCAATGCCCCTGCCACATTTCAAAGGGCTATCCTTAGCATCTTTTCATATTTAATAAATGAAGGGCTCGAAGTATACATGGATGATTTTACACCATACGAGGATGATTTCGACCCAGCATTGGACACACTAGAAAAAGTGTTGCAGCGATGCATTGCCACTAGGCTCTGTTTGAGCCATGAAAAATGCTATATATGATGACTGAAGCACTTATTCTAGGCCATTATATTTCACCAGTTGGAATACAAGTAGATCGGGCTAAAATTCAAATAATTTTGTTAATACCCACTCCTACCACTCAAGCAGAGGTACGCAGTTTTCTTGGATTCTCTAGTTATTATAGAAGATTTATAGAACATTTTTCTCATATTGTTGCACCTTTATATGCACTGATGGGGAATGTTGACTTTAATAGACAAAAAAATGCAACCGAGCTTTCGAGAATCTAAAAAGCCTCGTGTCAACAACCCCAGTACTCCGAGGACAAAATTGGGACCTACCATTTCAAATTTCATCAGATGCTTCAGACACAGCTATTGGAGTAGTCCTTGGGTAGGAAGAAGATAAAAAAACCATATGCAATTTGTTATATTAGCAAAAATTTGTCGCCTACTGAATTGAACTATACTGTGACTGAAAAGGAATTTTTAGCTATACTACATGCTATCAACAAATTTAGGAATTATATCACTGAATATCCTGTCATTTTATATACAAATCACTCTGCCATAAAGTATTTAGCAAATAAACCAATCACAAACAATAGAGTAACCAGATGGCTGATTTTATTCTAGGAATTCGATATCACAATAAAGGACAATGGTATGCTGATGGGAAAAGAAAATCTTGTAGTTGATTTTCTCTTGCGAATGCCAAAACTAGTGGATGAAACAGCGGTCGAAGATCAATTCCCAGATGAACATTTGTTCGCTATTACTGTTAAAACACCTTGGTAAGCTGATGTTGAAAATTATCTAGCAGTAGGCAAATTACCAAAACATCTTACTCCCAATGAACAAAAGTAGATTGTCCAGTGTAGTACTCGATTTTCTTGGATTGGCGGCCACCTGTTTCATACAGGGGCATATATGCACATCAGAAGATGCGTCCGCGAAGACGAAATTTTTGACATTTTGAAAGCTTGTCACGATGGACCATGTGGCGGACATTTCGCCAATCGAAGAACTGGACACAAGGTGCTACAAACAGGGTATTATTGACCCACGATCTTCAAAGATGCAAAGAAGTTCGTTCAAGCTTGTGATAGCTGCCAAAGTGCAGGACGCACTGGACAGGCTGATGAAATGCCCCTGAACCCATAGCTAGTTATTGAACCATTTGAACGATGGGTGCTTGATTTTGTTGGTCCAATAAACCCATCGTCAAATCAGAAAACATACATTCTGATAGCAACAGAATATGTCACCAAATGGGTTGAAGCAAAGGCATTGTCGAGAGCTACAGAGGACTATGTCATCCAGTTCTTATTCCACATATTTGTGCAATATGGCCTCCCAAGAGATATAATTATAGATGGTAGACCACATTTTGTTGGTAACAAGATTGCTACAACACTAAAAAACTATCATATCCACCATAAAATTACTACTCCATACCACCCACATGAAAATGGTCAAGTAGAAAGCACGAACAAAATAATAGAAGCAATACTGACAAAAGCCATTGCGTCACACAAACACGATTGGGTTGCAAGATTTCCAGAAGCATTGTGGGCATACAGAACAACATGGAGAGGTACTACTAGTTATTCACCATACCAGTTAGTATTTGGAAAGGAACCCGTCTTTCTGATAGAATTTGAAATATAGAAATTACGAATAGCACAAGAGGTTGGTATAAATTTAGACGAGGCTCAGACTAATAGATTACAGCAGATCAATGAGCTAGATGAAATCAGGCTCTCTGCCCTTCAACATACTGCGTTAATACAACAACAACAAGCCAAATGGGACGACGCTCTCATAAAAAAGAAAGTCTTCTACGAAGGAGATTGGGCGCTCCTATATGACTCTAGGTTCCAGGATTTCCTCGAGAAACTTCAGACTCACTAGCTGGGACCATACGAAATCCAGAAGGTAAATGATAATGGCACCATTACTCTAACCACCATTGATGGATCTGGACATACCTTTAAGGAAAACAGCCACCGAGTTCGATTGTACCACAAACCACTTACTCGGGAATCCTTCTACGAGCAACTCCGCGAAGACTCCGACATGCAGATTCTGGTTGAGGAAGAGAAATCTTCCTCACCTTTGGTTAAGTAATTCGACTACTCTTACACACTATACATAATTCTTTTGTTTTGTATATATTTTTTTCTCGCAATTGTATAACATTTTCACTTTGCTGTTCCACATTTTCACCATTTTGCTATTCCTTTTTCAAGGAATGACACTTTTGCACTTTGTTATTCCTTCCGAAAGGAACAACATTTTCACCATTCTACTGTTCCTTTTTTTAAGGAACAACACTTTTTCACTACTGTTGTTCCTTTTAAAAGGAACAACATTTCCATTGCTTTGTTGTTCCTCTTTGGAAGGAACAAAACTTGCATTTTTTTGTTGTTCCATTTCCCAAAGGAACAACATTTTCGTTTTTGTTGTTCCTTTTTCCGAAGGAATGGCACATTCTTGTTTCTACTGTTCCTTTTTCCGAAGGAACAACATTTTCATTTCTGTTGTTCCTTTTTCCGAAGGAACGACACATTCTTGTTTCTGTTGTTCCTTTTTCCGAAGGAACAACATTTTCGTTTCTGTTGTTCCTTTTCCCAAAGGAACGACACATTTTTGTCACTGCTGTTCCTTTTTCCGAAGGAACAACATTTTCATTTTTGTTGTTCCCTTTCCTGAAGGAACGGCACATTCTTCTTTCTGTTGTTCCTTCTTCTAAAGGAACAACATTCTCGTTTTCTGTTGTTCCTTTTCTCGAAAGAACAACATTTTTGATTCTGCAAAGCACATTTTTGTTTCTGCTGTTCCTTTTTCCGAAGGAACAACATTCTTATTTTCTGCTGTTCCTTTTCCCGAAGGAACAACATTTTTGTTCTGAATGGCACGTTTTGTTTTCTGTTGTTCCTTTTTGTGGAGGAACAACACTTGTGATTTTCGTTGTTCCTTTTTCGAAAAACACAAATTTTTTGCATTATTTCGCTTGTGCTTGTTTTCTTTGCTGATATTCTTCTTAGTGCACAATAGCTAAGAGTTTTCCTTCCTTTTTTGCTTGCAATTTTGTACATAGCACTTGTTTTATATTTTTCTTTTTTTTGTGTGTGTGTTCTATCATTCGGATCACTTCTGAAACACAACTATACACTTATGCAATGAATATGAGAACTAGAAGATGCTGAAATCATCAAATTACATAAAAAGTCGCTATCTCTAGAAGAATTTGCTCTGAATTGATAAGAGAAAAGAGGAAAGGACACAACTATTGATTATCTTGCTGTCACCATTCTACTAATACCGATATGGTTTCTTATCTTTATCATGATGGTTCCTTCTAAAATCTCATAATCCTCTTTGATCACTATTAAGAATAAGAATGAAGGCATATTTTTCTATTGAGATGTTAAGACTTCTTCCACCATCCCTACTCTTAAGGAGTGCTAAACCACCCTTTGTGTATAAATAGAGAAAGTACTCTATAAAAAGAAAAATTAATAAAAAGAAAAATGTTTATATAATTTGCTAACATGGTTTTTCAATGAAGGATAAGGGGTCTCATTAGGAGCCAGCCTACAATGATCATAAGGAAGAAAGTGAAGTGGCATTCCCACCGTGGCCACTACACCAGGGATATGATCCAAGAGGCACATTAGGAAAATAAAAAAGTCCTTGGAATAGGAGGTCTCATCACGAGCCGACCTGCCCACCTTTCACCTCTTCCTAGTGAATGGCATTATGATTTATCTGGTTACCAAGCCAGCATAATGGCCTCCATTCTGACATTCCACGGCACTTTCCTAAGCGTACACAAAGGATCATGGTTCCTGTTTGGTCAATTTAGTGTGATCTAAATTGCTATTTATAATGTCAACCCGGGGTTCGTAAACTGACGAAGCGAAGTGTACTATATGTACTAGATAACCATTTCCTTAGTCTTTTGTCGTTTTTAGTTTTTTTTTAAGTTTGTTTTTGAATTTATCTTTCCCTATTGTGAGATGATGAAAAGGTGATAAAGCAAGTGAAATGTGGATGATTATGGTGATCTCTAAGTGTTTTTCAAAACTTAAAAGAAAGAAAGCTTTAAAATAACTGAAATGAAATCAATTCTTCAAAAGAAATAAAGACATCAAACAATGAACTATGACATCGGCCCAGTATCTTTGTTGCTGATTGAAAATGAAAGTGAAATCTACACTAAACTCAATTAAAAGTAAGAAAAACTAATCCACACTAGTTCAACTCTTCAACTCAATCTTCCTTGTGAGAAGATATCATGAAATGTTAAGCAATGTGAAATCTCAAAGAAGTTAAACTAAACTAATCACACTACTTTAACTTTCTTGACCTTTTGCCTTTCAGCTTAATTTACCATGTGAGAAACAGTCATGAACAAGTCAAGCAATGTGAGATCTAAAGCAACCTAAATCAAGCTATAATGAGTGATATTCTGGTTCCTAATAAAGTTATTTGATTATAGAAAGGAACCGTTAACAGATGAATAGCATGATATCTAAGAGCAGAAAATAAATGTACAACTTGAGGAAATGACAGTACTGGAAATCAAAACTTCAGAACACAAGATTCAGCAACAAAGACAAGATGATCTCGTATGCCAATAGTTATGGAAAGAAAAGGTGAAAGATTGCCCCGGGCTGCCTAAGAACACCTGCAAAAACACTGATCAGTTGTAACCATAAAAGAGCAGCAACCAAAATGTAAATCAACAGAAATCAAAAGCTTTGTTATGTACAACTAATATACATGTTGAAATAAAACGCAGCATTTAAATGACAACTATACAGCTAATATACATGAACATGAAAAAGTAATGCAAGAGTTAAAAGACAACTGTACAAGGCTTCAGCAAGCAGGGGCCCTCTACCACTTCAACCGATTCAACGAACAGCTACAAGCTTAAATTTAAACCAGTCTTCTCATATATTAAACAACAACGTAAAAGTGCAATGGGGAAATACAACAGCTTCGAATTACATTACCAAAAAAGATTAAATTGTTCAGTGTTCATGGACGCATTATTTATAAGGAAAGAAAGCTAAAACAGATTAACTAAATCTACGCTATTAACCACGCTGCCAGAGACACGTAAATCCTCTTCAGCCCGGATCTAGGTAACTGTCATCATGTTTATTAAATCTGGGAGGTATGGTTGTTGGATTCACGCTATCAGGATGTCTTCGTGGCTAAGGATTGTGCCACGTAGCTTCACATGCTCAAAAACAGAGCTACGCAGAGCCGTGCCACCGCTGAACACTTCCGTTGACTATCCGTTGCCCCTTGTTTGACCGCGTGCTTTTATGGCCGTGCCGGATGATCTGGAGGGACACGATCCATGTCCTTGACTCCTGTAACTTGCCCATGTGGCTCATTTCTTGAGAGGACACCTATAGCATGGTGTTTGACAAAACAGCTGCGGAATCCTGTGCTGGTTGCAGAAACCTGGGTCAGCTGCGGAAACCTGTATCGGTTGCGGAAACTGAGAAACTTCCACAGCTGTCTGAGCAAAGTTCTAAACCAAACAACAGTCATCAGCGTAGTTAGAAAACCATGTCAAAAGCTCATTTTTAAACTAAAATACAATGATTTGACCAACTTTGTGGATAAAATGAGTGGAAAAGAAGGCTGAGAGGGTGTATGGGAAAGTGCAGGTTCGAGGCTCAACATACCCCCACTCTGAAGGTGTTGCATGTCCTCATGCAACCAAAACTTAGTTATTTTCGCTCAATCCATATGCTCTGAGGCTTCTGCAAGAACATCTAGCCCTCTTCTCTTTCTCTTTGATGCTAAAATGGTCCTTGGTTTCCTGACTAGACATTTGAACTTAAGATTAATCAATGCCCTGCTCAACTTTTTACACTTCTTCTTCAGCTTCCTGTTCTTCTTCTGCCACAGTCCTAAATGGAGCATAGTGTTGTCATGGACAATCTTGTCTACCTTACTATGCTCTTTGAGTGCTTCGTTTTCCTGTTTGATGTGCCTATTTAGGACATCCAGTTCAAACACTTCCTGTTTTAAAGACTGTACTTGTGCATCAAGTGGCAAGGTGGTGCTTGGTCCTGCAACTGATTGTTCCAAGGACTCTAAGTAGTTATATGCTTCTTGCTGGGTGGAATCTACCTTAGGTGTTTTTCTCGGCCTGATCTCAAATTCTGGTGAAGGAGGACTGCTTTCTCTTTCCAGCTGAAAAGGGATTTCCTCTCGTGGAGGACTTGGCTCAATACTTGGCTAAGTTGGGGATTTCTCAAGTGTCTCTTTATCTAAATCAATAAAATGAGATTGTTTTTCTTTGGTTTTGTTCCCCTTCCCTTTTAGCCTAGTGCTCCTTCTTAGGTAGGAACTAGTACTTTTCTCTTGTGCAGCCTGTTTTCCTCTTTGCTTTTTCTTGGTTATGGCAGTAGCTTGAAGATCTATTAACCTCTCTGACAGAGGTTGATAATATTCTTCTACGGATTGTTCAGGTGATGGATAGGTTTCTTGAATGGTTATCTTGCCTTTGTCCTTCTTCTGTTTCTTGTTTTTAGTTCCCTCCTCTTCTTCTTTCTGAATAGTTTCCTGAATGTCTACTGTAGGAGAGTCTTGGGTTGTAATATTCTTTTCTTTTCTCCTACTTCTCTTTGGAATTTTTGGGGAACTGCTTGCAGAGGCTTCAGTCAGTTCTTGGAAGTGATTTCTTGTCAAAAACTTTTCCCAAGTATCCTTAGTGTTTTCAACTGATCTTCAATAAGGATTTTTATGAACCCGTGATGGTAAAGATGGGATTCAATACTACCTACGTGTTTTTGAACAGTAGACCTCATTTTCTTCAAGCTTGATAACAGAAAATAAGGCAAGTTAAGGGCACAACCTTCCATGAAATTCATCATTATCCTGGCATGATACATATACATGGTACCAAAACGACCCTCGCATGTGATAAATTTCTGGACAAGTAATAACAGAGTGGACCATTCTTCTTTTATTGCATGCACTGGGATTCCTTTGGTAAATATAGAGGTATCCATACCTGGGTTTTTTAGCATGATTTTCCATCCTTGATCGTCCACACTTCTGTTTTTGAACCACCTTTTGCCTTCTTGTGGGAGACTTGTTGCAGCTGCTATTGTGGCCTCGGTCACTGTAAATTTCAAGTCTCCAACCTCCACTGTTTGTCCATTAAAGGACCTGGCAAAAGCTTTAGTCACTTCTTTATTATAGCCCGTGAACTTCTGAATGAATCTTAGCCACCTTGCTTTCTTTAATGATTCCTTCGTTTGAGGATAACCCTCCAGGTACTTTGGTTCCTCCGGTTCAGCTCTTAGTAGCTTTTCCATTCTCGGCTTTAAATTCCGACTAAGAATTCTACTGCGTATGAAGGTTCAGGAAAAAATGGGCTGATTACGGGATTATTAGGATAACTGGAGTAGCCGTAATCAGAGTTCGGAATGTATGTGGTGATTGGAGCCAGGGTTTGGAGCAAACTGTAGTGCATGCAGCGGAAATGGAGAGCAGAGAATGGTATGAGTACCGAGATAAGCAACAGTAACGAGTGCAACACCGAACGCATGCAGGAGTGAAGTGATAAATGGGCAGAATAACGGCTGAGTCCTTTTGAATCGGATGACTTGCGCACATGTCTCAGCAGACGGCTACGGAAATTATGGTGAAGGAGAGCCGTGGTACAATAGGTCATGTCTCAAAGTACGGCCAATAAATGGAAGAGCAGTTCATAAATTTAGAATGATCATGGAACCGTTAGAAATGAATAGGGTGTGTGGAATGACGTTGGTGGAAGAGGAGTGGTATGGGGCTTGTCGTATCAAATCATTGCATTTAGTGGAACTTGCCATGGTTTAAATAACTATGCATAATAATGACATTGAATTGTTATTTGGTAGAGATTTTTTATCATACCTTTGGAAGTTTATCATTTCTTTGATTAAAGCTTCTGACCCATGGTTGTTCTTTGATCTTGAAGATGCCCGATGTCTTTGCTGCACTTGGTGATGATGACACTAACCTTTGACTGTGATTTTCTTAAAAACAGAGTGATGCTGGCTGTGGAGACAGAGTGATGCTGGCTGTGGAAATAGTTTCTGGCTGCGGAAACTGGTTCTAGCTGCGGAAACGGTTTGCAGCTGCGGAAACTAAGACAACACCCCTTTAACTGCACAAAGATAGTTAGAGAAGAACCAACTGAATAAAATAGTCCTGAGAGGGACTTTTATTGATGGAATGAGATGAAATGAGTGGAATGAGATGGAAATGGAGTGGAGTGAAGTGGAATGGAGATGAAAATGAGATGGAGGTGGAAAGAAAGAGAGATTTTTTTTTTTGGAAAATATAGAGTGTCAGGTGCCCCTGATTTTCACTCTACATTTTCTGTATAAGACTGCCAATCCATGATTGGTTTTCAGGCTTATACAAAAGATATATATATATATATATATATATATATATATATATATATATATATATATATTTTTTTTTTTTTTTTTTTTTTTTCAACTGAAAGAAACAAAGACTAGGCTGATGGAGGAGAAGGATTCCTCTCCACCAGCCTCATTGCAGAATTTTCTTGAAACATTTTGACAAAGTCCTCTTTTGAGAGTGGCTTATGATAATTTTTCAATCGGTGGCCATTCACAATGAGAGGAGTTTGAAATCCATCAATAGTCTTGACTCGAACTGCTCCATTGCTAAAGACTTCATCAATCTCATATGGTCCAAGCCAATGGGTCTGAAATTTTCCTTTGAAGTCTTTAAACTTGGAATCAAACAGTAACACCCAATCTCCCTTTTGAAACTTTCTCTCTTTGATATACCTGTCATGCCACTTAGTTCTTTGGTGCTGAACTAGATCTGTCCTTAAAATTGCATCTTGTCTTATTTCATCTAGCTCATTCAGCTGCTCCATTCTGTGATTTTGGGCTTTTGATAGATTCATCCCCAGCTGAACTGCCATCTTGGAGGTCTTGACTTGAAACTCAATGGGGAGTAGGACTTCTTTCCCATAAACAAGTTCATAGGGAGAATGTCCTGTTGTGTTCCTCCATGTAGTTCTATAGGCCCATAAGGCTTCAGGAAGCCTTTCTGCCCAATCTCTTATATGGAGATGAACAGTTTTGGTGATGATGCTCTCAAGAACTTTGTTTGTAGATTCCACTTGACCATTTGCTTGCGGATGGTACGGAGTAGATTTTCTGTGCTTGATTTTGTATTCTTCCATCAGCTTCTCCATCAAGTTAGATGTAAATTGAATTCCCTGATCTGTCACAATTTCTCTTGGGACACCGAAACGAGTAAAAATATCCTCAAAAAGAAATTGAACAACTGAATTTTCAGTGGGAGAAGGCAACTCCTTGGCTACTACCCATTTAGTAACATAATCAGTGCAAACCAATATATACTTCTTTTGTTTAGATGGTGAATTAATGGTTGCAATGAAATCTAAAGCCCATTTTTCAAAGGGTTCGATGAGTACCTGTGGCTGTAATGGCATTTCATTTGAAAGAGTTTGTCTCCCAACTCTTTGGCAGCTGTCACACCTTCTAACATATTGTTTTGCATCTTTGAAGAGAGAAGGCCAATAATATCCTAAAGAAAGGATTTTATAGGCCGTCCTCTTGTTAGCAAAGTGTCCACCGCACGGTTCATCATGACATGCCTTAAGGATGTCAGGCATTTCATCTTCCCGAACACATCTTCTGATCACACAATCTAGCCCTGTTTTAAACAATTCATTAGAAATCCATGAATAATTTGAACTCTCCTGAATGATTTTCCTTTTCTCATTAGGAAATAAGTGTGGAGGTAGCTTCCCTGTAAACAAATAGTTAGCAATATCTGCATACCAAGGAGTTTTAGTAGTTAGTGCAAACAAATATTCATCTGGAAACTTATCCTCTACAGGAGCATCTTCATTAGTATTTTGGATTCTAGACAAGAAATCAGCTACTGTATTTTGTTTCCCTGGTCTATCTAACACAGTAATATTGAATTCTTGTAAAAGTAAAAGCCATCTTGTAATTCTGCCATTAGTAACAGGTTTGTTCATGAGATATCTAATTGCAGAATGATCAGTATGGACAAAAGTTTCATAGCCTGTTATATAATGTCTAAACTTGTTGATTGCATGAACAATGGCTAAGAACTCTTTTTCAGTCACAGTATAATTTAACTCAGTAGGAGTCAAATTTTTACTGGTGTAGTAAATGGCATAAGGAACTAAATCCTTTTGACCCAACACAGCTCCTAGAGCTGTATCTGAAGCATCTGTAGAAATATGGAAAGGAAGTTTCCAATTTGGCCCTCTCAAAATGGGTGCTTTAGATATTCTTGTTTTCAAAGTTTCAAATGCAGATTGACAGTCAGGATCCCACTTGAATTCATAGTCTTTTGTAAGTAATTTGAAGAGTGGAGATGCTATTTTGGTGAAGTTTTCAATAAACCTTCTATAATATCCAGTAAATCCAAGAAAACTTCTAACATCTTTTTGACAATTTGGAATAGGTAACTTGGAGATGACTTCAACTTTTGATCTATCAACTTTAATCCCATCTCCCGAAATATGATGTCCTAAAACAATCCCTTCAGTAAACATCATAAAACATTTTTCATGACTTAATGAAATATTTTTTTCTTTACATCTTATAAGGACTTTTTCCAAATTTTCTAATGCCTCTTCAAATGAATTACCATAAACTGTAAAATCATCCATATAGACCTCTACACAATCATGAATTAGATCAGAAAAGATTCCTAGTACTGCCCTTTGAAATGTTGCGGGTGCATTACATAATCCAAAAGGAAGTACTCGGTAAGCAAAAGTTCTCCATGGGCAGGTAAATGTGGTCTTGTCCTGATCTTCAGGTGCTACCTGAATCTGATTGTAACCACTAAAACCATCCAAAAATGAGAAATATTATTTTCATGCTAAAGTATCTAATACTTGATCAATAAAGGGTAAAGGAAAGTGATCCTTCAAGGTTGCTTTGTTCAATTCCCTGTAATCAATGCAAACCCTCCATTTACCATTCTTTTTAGGTACTATAACCAAAGGAGAAACCCACCGGCTATCTGAAATGGGGTAAATGAAGTTTACATTACGTAACTTTTGGAGCTCTTCTTTCACTATCTCCCTAAGGTTTGGATTCATCCTTCTTTGAGGTTGTCTGATTGGTCTACTGTTTTCCTCAATGTAGATGTGATGAATACAAGTCTTAGGGTCAATACCTTTCATATCAGTATACTCCCATGCAAATGCAGTAGAATGTTTTTGCAAGATTTTGGTTAGCTCCTCCTGTTGTGATTTTTCCAAGTTTCTGTTGATATTCAATGTTTTTCCTGGAAAAATCTCAATGGCAGAACTACCAAACTCTTCCATAGAGAAAAGAGACATTTGTCTAGATGATAGACACTCAATGTCAGAATCCAACTGAAATTGTGTGTGGTCATATTCTGAAGATGGTTCAAAGTTTTCTAATGTGTTCAGAATTTGACTATCTTCACTGATCTCAGAAATGGTAAAGACAGGTTGTATAGTATCTTCATCATCAACCCACTCATTATCTCCTATTTCTGCAATTGCTTTTGCTGGAGGATACAGATTGAACTTCTTTGTTGAATTACCATCAGAAATATACATATCCCCATACCTACAACTTATGAAAGCATTAGCTGTGGCTAGCCAAGGTCTTCCTAAAATAAGAGGATGTCCTCCTAGATTACTCTTGGGAGTTAAAATCATGAAATCTACTGGATATTCCCAAGAGTCTAAGGAGACTGGAATGTCTTCTAATACACCATTTGGTTTAATAATTGATCGATCTGCAAGTTGCAATAAAGTAGGTGTAAAAAGAAGATTAGGAAGTTTTCGCTGTTCCATAGTCTGTCTACTCATGATGTTGATAGCAGCCCCTAAATCAATCAAAGTATTTGGTATTTCTAGCCCATTGATATGTGTTTTGACAATTGGACTACCGGGATCTACATATTTCTGCATAGTAATTTTTCCCATCATGATATCTGCAATTTTCCCTACCAGGTGGATTCTTCTGGTATCTCTTGGTTTCCTTCCTGGTCTTTTAAGACTCAACTCCTTTATTGCTTTTGCTAGAATAGGAATCTCTTTAATGGCTTGTAACAAGGGAATCTTGATACAGACATTCTTCAATTCATCTAGAAAATTATAGTCAGGCAACCAAATTTGTTTTTCCACCCCTTTATCAATTTGTAATCTTTCAGGAAAAGGAGGTGCGGATAAAGATGCAGGTTGCTCAACTATGGGAGTTGTGGGGGTTAATTCTTTTTCTTTTTCTTTTTGAGTGTTTGGATTTTGAAGAGATGCTTCAGAACCTTTATTGGCTTCAAGAGACTCTTCCTCAAAAATGCTTTGCTTTTGAGCATTTATAGAAGGCTTATCTAGGACTCTACCTGATCTGAGTTGTACTTCATTGAGAGGAACAATCATATAGGTAGGAAATTGTTGACCTTCCATCATGTAAGCATTTTGAGGGTTTTTATTATTGGGGTTTGGCAATGGCTGAGAAGGAAGTTAATTTGACTTCTGTTGGAATTGAGGCAAGAGTTGAGAATTTGGATTCTATTGAGAAGGTTGTTGTTGTTGTGGAAATGGCAATGATAGTTGTGGATTTTGATTTGGAAGTTGTGGAGCTTGTTGGTTTTGAAAAGATGGGGGATATTGGTAAAATTGAGCAAATCTCCCATAAGGACTTTGCATACCTTGTACCCATGATTGAAAAGGATTTTGAGGTTGGGACCAAGGTTGTTGCCAAGGATTCCAATTTGGTGAGGGTTGAAAATTCATAGAGTTGTTAAAACCTTGATTTTGTTGCCCCTGCCAAGGTCTCCTTGCAACAAAACAGAGAGATTCGATTGTATTTGGATCTTCTTGAAAGACGGCTTTGAGCCCAGGAATTGAAGGACAATCCTTGGTCTCATGATTCTCTGAACAAATTACACATGTTTCTACAACTTTTGCATCCAAGGGACATTCTCTTAGAGCATGTTTCTTCCTACACTTTGGGCAAAAGATGGCCAAAGCCTCAGCTTCTGCTTTCTACTTATTGTGAATCTTAAGGGTGTCTAGTTGCTCACTAAGACTCCCTAAGATGTCAGTTTTGAATTCATCAAGCATGTTGCCAATCTCAGCCCTACTTACTGATCCAGTTGCAGATTTGTTTGCTCTGATGAGAGAAGGATCTCTAGGCCCTTTTTGAGTTTTAGATTTCCCCCTTGAGAGATGGACACATAGCTCTGCTATATCATTGAGTGAAAGTTGAGATATATCTCCCTTCCCCATCATGTTCAAAATATCTATCCATTCATCTCTAATGGCTTTTAATAGAAGGGCTTTCAAGGTCTCCTCATCTAAGTTACTCATTTTTGCTCTTTTCAGGTTGTATTGAAATCTTTCAAGTAAATCCTCCAAGTTTTCATCTTCTCTTTGCATCATTTTGAATACCTCATCCTTGTGATTGGTGGGCATACAATAGTCTAGGTACCTATCCAAAAATGTTTGTTTCATATCATTCCAAGACCTAATGGATTGAGTGAGTAATCCCATGAACCATTTCAAGGCTGCTCCTTTCAATGTTGAAGGAAACAGTTTGAGTTTTCGAGAGTCTTCCAGATAATCATAAGTTCGACACACGACTTCAAATTCAAATAGAAATGTTTCAGGGTCCTCATTCCTTAACCCATGGAAGTTTGGGAGGACAGATGGTGAGATGTTTTTCATGGTGGCTCAGGAGTCCTCATCGACTATAGGAAATCCGAATGAGTTATCTCCATCCCTATTTCCCCTAATGTTACCTCTACCTCCTCCATTGTTTCCTCCTCCTCCTCCTCTACCTCCACCTCTACCAAATCCAGTTGCTCCTTCCTCTGTCATGGTAGTTTCCCTGGAGACTTCAGAGTCTTCTGGTTCTTCTTCTAAGGGTGAATGAGAAGGAATTTCTCCCTCTTCTTCTTCAGATGAATCTACTTCTTCAATTACAGTTTGTCTCTTTGTAGAAGGAAGGAAAGGATCACTTTCTAATTCAGATTCGATGGAAGGTGTGGGAGAGTCGACTCCTTCCTCTTGAATTCCAGGAATCCTAGGGCTAGGAGTGTAAGTTGGAGATGATGGAGGTGTCTCTTGTCTATTCCTTGAAGTAGATGGACTTGTAAAAATCGAACTCCTGGCTCTAGCTAAAAACCTTCCCCTAGAATCTCTTGCTCTATGCATGTCATTTTTTTATTTTTCTTCAATTCAGGGTAATAATTCTCTTTCTGATCTTCCAGGTCACTCTAGGTGCAAGAAGAGAGCATACTCAAGAAACTATTAAACCAATAACTTTCTCTTTTCTGATCCTCCAGATCACATTAAGTGCAAGAGGAGAGCATACTTTGAGAGGTTATCAATTTTCCTTCCTTGAAATTTTCTTGTTTTTTTTTTAAGAATTTGGCTACCTAATTTCACTTCCCCGGCAACGACGCCAAAATGTTTGGTCAATTTAGTGTGATCTAAATTGTTATTTATAATGTAAACCCAGGGTTCGTAAACTGACGAAGCGAAGTGTACTATATGTACTAGATAACCATTTCCTTAGTCTTTTGTCGTTTTTAGTTTTTTTTATGTTTGTTTTTGAATTTATCTTTCCCTACTGTGAGATGATGAAAAGGTGATAAAGCAAGTGAAATGTGGATGATTATGGTGATCTCTAAGTGGTTTTCGAAACTTAAAAGAAAGAAAGCTTTAAAATAACTGAAATCAAATCAATTCTTCAAAAGAAATAAAGACATCAAACAATGAACTATGACATCGGCCCAGTATCTTTGTTGCTGATTGAAAATGAAAGTGAAATCTACACTAAACTCAATTAAAAGTAAGAACAACTAATCCACACTAGTTCAACTCTTCAACTCAATCTTCCTTGTGAGAAGATATCATGAAATGTTAAGCAATGTGAAATCTCAAAGAAGTTAAACTAAACTAATCACACTACTTTAACTTTCTTGACCTTTTGCCTTTCAGCTTAATTTACCCTGTGAGAAACAGTCATGAACAAGTCAAGCAATGTGAGATCTAAAGAAACCTAAATCAAGCTATAATGAGTGATATTCTGGTTCCTAATAAATTTATTTGATTATAGAAAGGAACCATTAACAGATGAATAGCATGATATCTAAGAGCAGAAAATAAATGTACAACTTGAGGAAATGACAGTACTGGAAATCAAAACTTCAGAGAACAAGAGTCAGCGACAAAGACAAGATGATCTCGTATGCCAATAGTTATGGAAAGAAAAGGTGAAAGATTGCCCCGGGCTGCCTAAGAACACCTGCAAAAACACTGATCAGTTGTAACCATAAAAGAGCAGCAACGAAAATGTAAATCAACAGAAATCAAAAGCTTTGTTATGTACAGCTAATATACATGTTGAAATAAAACGCAACATTTAAATGACAACTGTACAGCTAATATACATGAACATGAAAAAGTAATGCAAGAGTTAAAAGACAACTGTACAAGGCTTCAGTAAGCAGGGGCCCTCTGCCACTTCAACCGATTCAACGAACAGCTACAAGCTTAAATTTAAACTAGTCTTCTCATATATTAAACAGCAACGTAAAAGTGCAGTGGGGAAATACAACAGCTTCGGATTACATTACCAAAAAAGATTAACTTGTTCAGCGTTCATGGACGCATTATTTATAAGGAAAGAAAGCTAAAACGGATTAACTAAATCTACGTTATTAACCACGCTGCCAGAGACACGTAAATCCTCTTCAGCCCGGATCTAGGTAACTGTCATCATGTTTATTAAATCTGGGAGGTATGGCTATTGGATTCACGCTATCAGGATGTCTTCGTGGCTAAGGATTGTGCCACGTAGCTTCACGTGCTCAAAAACAGAGCTACGCAGAGCCGTGCCACTGCTGAACACTTCCGTTGACTATCCTTTGCCCCTTGTTTGACCGCGGGCTTTTATGGTCGTGCCGGATGATCTGGAGGGACACGATCCATGTCCTTGACTCCTGTAACTTGCCCATGTGGCTCATTTCTTGAGAGGATACCTGTAGCATGGTGTTTGACAAAACAACTGCAGAATCCTGTGCTGGCTGCAGAAACCTGGGTCAGCTGCGGAAACCTGTATCGGCTGCGGAAACTGAGAAACTTCCGCAGCTGTCTGAGCAAAATTCTAAACCAAACAACAGTCATCAGCGTAGTTAGAAAAACATGTCAAAAGCTCGTTTTTAAACTAAAATACAATGATTTAATCAACTTGGTGGATAAAATGAGTGGAAAAGAAGGCTGAGAGGGTGTATGGGAAAGTGCAGGTTCGAGGCTCAACAGTTCCATGGGTGAAATAAACAACTCTGTCAAGGTTATAGACACTTGTGGGCAACAGAGCTCTATTGATGGTATTGAGGTCACATTCTTTATACACCAATAGCACTTATGAATCCCTTCTTCGACCTTTGTAATGGGTCAAAAAAGATTATGAACATAATTCTTTTGAACTGCTAATACATGAAATCTATTATAATCAATCATGACGGAAAAAGTTGATTGTGACTGCACTGAACTTTTTGTGCACGTCAGCTTTCCTATCCTCCAAATCTTGCATCATATCACAGTATTCTCTTATTTATTAAGCGATTCTATGATATACCTCGATTTTGGTAATCCGCTCATTCTTGTAAACATGGCATCTCGGTATACGCTATTCCTTTCTGACTCTGTATAATTTCAGTCCAACACGCCGCTTCCTCATTTGATGGCCGAGGATGGCCTATCACATTGCAGGGGGGAGCAGGTGACCTCATAATTCACTGGCATGTGTGTTAGTTTTTCATTTGGAGAACTTTTACTTGGGAATAGCAAGGCCTAATGGTATATCGTTTTCCAATTTGCATGGCTTGCTATTTCAAAATTATTTCCGTGTTATGCTCTGCAACAATTAACAATAATTTGAACTCTAAATGAGCTTGTTGTTCCATCATTTTCTCTCTGGTTGCTAACAGCTTGAACAGCCTGTTGTTCCATTGCCATCTCTGTGTTTTTATAGTTTTCTAAGCATGGGAGGAAGATCAATTCGTAGAGAACCACAAGTGTTGACAATCTCTGATGCCGCAGGGGAAATTCTAACAAGGGCAGGATGGATAGTTTATCTCGATCGTCTGCAACAATCCAACTAGACCATGGCAATTGAATTTTTGCAGAACCTGCAAGAATATCACTCCACAGTAAGAGGGAGACAGATAGAAGTCACCGACGACATAATTGTAGAAGTTTCGAGACTGCCAACCACTGGATCTGTGTGGACTCTGAAGAAAGTAAGGCTGCGAGACGCCATCAAAATCTTCCAAGATGAAGGTCAGAACCTGACTCGAAGTGGAAAAGGAGTTCTACCAGCAGCCTTGGGAGAACCGTGGGCAGAATTGGCAAGAGTCATCCAGAGCTACATCACCTGTGAAGGCAGGAAAGATGTGGTAAGACCATGACACCTTAAACTTTTAGCCATATTAAAACAGAAATGCTCTGTGAATTTGCCTGCATTTTTAAATTCTCTACTACATGATGTTGCCCGAAGCATGAAAAATCACGACACGTAGAATCGGTAGTAAGTCACCATGGGCTGATACGACTGATAGTTAGCTATAGTCTTACTCAGCAACAAAGTAGCTGGGAAGAACTAATTTTTACAATAGACGGGGGACTGGCTTTACCAGCCCCCAAACGAAAGCATACTGCAAGCACATCAAATAGACCATTGAAACGGAGGAAATCCATCAGATTGGCATGGATCAGAGGGAGGCTGGAAAATTCCCAAGGGAACACCAGTCAACCGGTGGAAATAGTTGATTCAGGGGATGAGAAACCCTCGCAATTGGAAGGAGAATAGAACGAAAGAGAATTGAATGATGAGGGAGAAACAGAGGAAGAGACTGAACAATCTGGTCAGGCTAAAGAAGAAATAGAGCAACGTGGGGAAAGCCCATTGCAAAATCCATTGCAAGAGGATGAATTGGCCTAGATTTTGGCCAACATGGGAGTATATACTCAACCTCTCAACCCAATAAACCTCCACACAGAGGAAGAGCCACAAGAGCACTATGTTCGTGATAAGAGTGCATCCGAAGAGTTATGCGACGAGGAAGAAGAAGAAGAAAATCACTCCAACCATGATGAAAGTGCATATGGAGAGAAAAATGATGAAGATGAAGAAGAGGAACAATTTTTTTCAAGTCTGAATACACCAGAAGAAGTCTATGAAGAAGAGAGGGGGGAAGAAGAGGTTACCCAAGAAATTGTAGAGCAAGCTAGGGTTTCTACCCCCGAACAACCCGATCAGTAGAATAATGAGGAAGTACCCCCAGAGAAAAATCAAGAAATTGGTCAAGAAGAAAGTCCATGCCTGAGTGCGCGAATAGCCATTCCTTCCAATAAAATGGAAGAAATAAAAAAATTACAGAAGGAACAACAACGACTGCTTAACGTAATTGCACGATTTCAACAACAAATTAGGATTCTGAAGATGGGGAAGAGAGCACAAAGGACTTCGGTGGTAAGGCACGCAACCACTCCAGTGAAACCTCTCAGGAAAAAGATCAGGAGGACTCAAGTCCAGCCTACTGTTCAAAACCAAAAGGAATAGCATTCAGTTGTTGCCCATGTTGAAGTACAAACAGATGACATAACGACCTGTGACAAAGAAATTCAGATAGAGGAACAATCCTCTGAGGAAATTCGAACCATAATTATAGAACGATGCAATAACAAGATTCAGGTGAACCTCCCGCTTACAACTACTATGTGGGATAGTGATCTGAGGACAGTAACCCTACAATAGGGTTTGATGCAAGCCTAGCAAGCAGTAGAAAAAGTTACAGAACAAACTATCTCTTGCGAAAAGTATGAAGAATTACAACTGCAGCTAAGGAATGTCAATTTATCTGAAAGTCAGGCTTTTGAAGGATGGCGAAAGGAAGAAGAAAGAGTCGCGAAGGTAACTCATAGGTTAGATGTAGTTATCAAACAAATGGATACCTTATGCTCCTTATACACTGACGTCCTAGCATGTAGAGCGCCTGCTAAGAATTATGCCTTGTTTTTAATGGAACGATATTTGCAATTGAAAATTAAAGTTGTTAAAGCAGGAGCCCCGATAGAAATAAATATTGTTAATGATTTCATAAATTGTTGTAAGCACTATGGGGTATAGGTTCAGAGATTATTATGTGAGTTCTATTTGCACAACCTTGTGTTAGACCAAGAAACAAAGCTGAACCCTGGCCCTTTCGTTGGGGATATCCAACTGCATGCATTCATTTCATTTGGAGTTAATCAAATAAAATGGCTTAAGGCCTATAACGCCTTCCAAAGACAAGAAAACAGATTAGACTTATGGGTAAGAGCGGAGGCTAGAGATCCATTGCAGTTATGGAATAAACATAGAAACCTCATGAGGACTCCGGGCATGATCGAACCACTAGGACCCATTCATACAACAATCAATTGGCAAGGGATAGAATACTTTTTTACCATCAAAGACCTTGCCATTGCAGCTACTAAATTTCGTTATCAGACTTCCAATCCGAATATCCAACTCAGGGAACCATTTAATTATGAAAACTTTAAGTTAGATGCTGATCGCTTGAGCCTCTACGATGATCTTATTTTGAGGGAAGGTCCATCTTGGTTAGGTTATAGGTTCCGTAGTCCGGTTATTTGGCACCTTGCACCTAGATACCAAGCCTTGTATGATATTCCTGAGGGTCAGACAGGGCATCTTTTTGAACACCTAGCTAGGCATCATGGTTGTAGACCACCTCATGAGATCCCATCTCTGGCCTACTCTCTCACCGCCTTGCATGTCAACTACAATGTTTTGATGAGGGCATGAAAAAGGGTAAGTAGGGGGTGTGTTGGGCACTGGAGAAGGTATGTTATTTTCATTTACTTTGTTATCTTTTCTTCAAAACTCACAACCTTTTCACATCATGAGCTAGGCATATGACACAAGAATATGATAGAATCTAGAAGATTTATATGTAATATGAAATAACTAATAATTACCCTTTTCTATGCAGAAAAAGGAGAAAACGGAAGACCGTCATCCCAAAAGAAAGAATGAGACCAAGTTAACTGTTGTCCCTTCGGCAGGGAACCACGTTCAAACAAGGCAATCCAAATTGGAGCGTAACAGCCAGAAAAAGGAAAAGGAAATCTCCAATCGGCGCAACAGAACAAAAGGATAACTGCAAATTAACAGCTTGGCGAATCCCTCAGGATCCTTCGATCCTGAGGGATCGCTATCTTAACAATTCTCTGTATTGTTGGTATCGCCGCTCGGCTGTTATAAGAAGGGAAAGCACTACTAGACGAAGGGGGACTGGTTGTTATTTTATGTAATTTTCATTTGTATTTGAAACTTTGATCATCGATTCTCATTGAAGATTGATCCACTGTAACTCTGTTTTGATGTTTTAATATAAATCTGGTTGTCGTTCCATCTTTTATTCTGGAGTAATTTCAAGTGGTGTGTCCCTAGAGGCTAAGGGCCCAGCCCTGGTGGATCACTTGCTCCTATATCATATTTTTGATTCATGTGTGGTTTGATTTCTTTTGTTTACTTTGTTCAGTAATCTGATGTGCCTTACTGTTTTACATATCAACTTTGTTATACATACTTCATTAAATACTATTGTTACCTCTAACAGGAATGCTATGTTATCATTCTAACGTTGTATCGCATTGTTGTTCCTTTTGAAAATTGATATAACATTGTTGTTCCTTACAGATTTCCATTCGATTATAGTCCAACTGTGTTGTATGTTCCTAAATCGGTACTATCATATGATTTATTCTTAAATTGTGACTGTCGTTCATTCAAGATTGTTGTTCTGTTACAGCTACCGTTCCGTTATAATTGCTGTTACTTTATAACTATGATTCATGTGTATTGTATCAAAGCTCAGATTATTGTTCCTTTTGATGTTAAGTGTGTCGCGTGTTTAACTTGGGTTGTTGTACATTCAGATCTGATTTGTTGTTCTATACTTTATTTCTAATAGTCTGCTGTTCCATTTCTGTTTGCTGTTCAATTCGAAAGATGTTACTTAATTCCTGTAGATTATAATTATTGTTGCATTCATTTCCGTAGATTAAGGGTTTGCTGTTCAATCCTGTTAAATAGAGCTAGTTGTTGTTCTATTTCCTGTCAATTGAAGATTATCATTGCTTTGGTGTGCAAAAGGTCTGAGACTGTAGTGAACATCGACATACGTTGTCTAGTTCCCAGTTTGACGATCCTTCCTTTGAGTGCCTTTTTGATTGTATCAGTTTACAGAGGGAAGAGTTACTGTTACTGTACCCTTGACTGATGAATTTTCTGAAGGAATGATTTGAGTTTTAGGTTTCTTTTTGCAAATATATTTCATTCCAAGCATCTGTTCACTCTTGTATTGAGAGCACTATACTACTAGCATTACTCTAACAAATGACCGCCTCAAACTGAGTACACTCTTTGAAATAACAAATTGTTCCTGGATTGACAATTAATGTAGGGTAAATAGAGGTAAAAAAAACCCTTTTTACTGCTCTACAACTGGCTTACAATCTTCCATGTGAAATTGGCGTAGAAGATCACAGGCATACTTGGACTAGGAAAGGGACATACCTTCCTTGGATTGCAAGACTTGAAGACCAAGAAAATAATGCAAGTGTCCTAAGTCTGTCATTTCAAACTTATTTTTAAGGCTAGACTTCACATGGTTTATAAGGTTGGGATCACTACCAGTAAGGATAAGATTATCATAATAAAGAACAAGAATGATAAGAGACTTACCCACTTTCTTGGTGTAGACAATATTGTCAGAATGACACCTAGAAAAGCTAGTATCTAAAGAAAGCTAGCCATTTTGGCATACCAAGCCCGAGGGGCTTTCTTGAGACCATAAAGGGATTTCTTAAGCCGACATACAAGGCTGGAGTCTATTTGTATAAAGCAGTAGGTTGTTCCATATATATTTCTTCATGCAAGTCCCCATGCAATAAGGAAAATTTAACATCCATCTGATGGACTTCCCATTTCAAAGGGGCAACAAGGGAAAGAACAAGGTGGATAGAGTTCGTTTTGGAAACAGGGGAGAAGGTTTCAGTATAGTCAATGACTTCAACTTCTGAAAAGCCCTTAGCAACAAGACCAGCTTTATGTTTATCAACTTTTCCATCTAGTCCACACCTAGTTCTATAAACCCATTTGCATCTAGCAAGTTTTCATCCCTTTGGAAGAGGAACAAGATCCCATGTATCATTTGCTAATAATGAACGATATTCTTCATTCATAGCCATGTCCCAATCTGGATGCCCTGAAGCTTCTACAAAGGTGTCAAGATCATAAGTCGTTGAAGCTTGAGTCAGTAATTAAGAGGCTCTATCGAACTGAGAACGTGTATGCCGCTGATCTGTAGGATCATCTACAAAAGCACCTGCTGCATCCCGAGTAGCACATACCCATTTTGGAAGTTGAGGAGTTGAAGGAGGATCCTAAGAAGGTGGGGGAGGATTTCCATCCTCGTTGTCATCATCTGAAGAAGAAATATTTTCAGAAGTAGAATGGATAGAGAGAGGTGGCACATCCACCAAATTAGGCTCGTAGGCCGATATATTTTTAGCAAACTTTACATCTCTTCTAATGATAACATTTTCGGACTTAGGTGGAATATGTCTATATCCTTTGACATCTTCATAATATCCAAAAAAAAACATTTTTCACTCTTAGGTTTTAAACATTTATGTTTTCATCTGGAATATGGGCCCATGCTTCACTTCCAAAAACACGAAAGTGACTTACATGTGGTTTAATTGAGTTCCATGCTTATTCTGGAGTGATATTATTTAAAACCTTTGTAGGAGTGCGATTTACTATGTAATTTGCACAGTTAATTGCTTCTGCACAAAATTAAGACTAAGTACTTTAGCTTGAAGCAAACAATTAGCCATTTCCTTTAAGGTGTGATTCTTCCCTTCAGCTACACCATTTTTTTGTGGAGTATATGGAACAGTATGTTGCATTTGATTTCCATTCTCAATGCAAAAGTTTATGAATTTGTTGTTAACATTTTCTCCGCCATTATCAGATCTTAGCTTAAGAATTTGATGTCCAGATTGTTTTTCAACAAATGCCTTAAAGGCCAAGAACATGTTAAATACTTCACTCTTGAGTTTTAAGAAGTATACCCAAGTGCGTCTGGAGCAATCATCAATGAAAGTTAAGAAATACTTGTAGCTAGAGAATGATACAACTAGAAGTGGATCACATAAATCACTATGCACAAGTTGTAAAGGGGTTGAGGTGTGCCAAGAGGCATGTTTTTCAAAACTATCCCAATGATGTTTTTTGAGTACACATCTGGAACAAACACCATCTCTGCAAGATACCATAGTAAGACCTGCCACCATGTTTTCTTTACATAGATTTTGAAGGGAGTGATAGTATAAGTGACCAAATCACTCATGCCAAAGTTTGCTTACTTCATCATTATGAGCAACAAATTCCAAGGGAAGAGTTGATGAACCAAAGTTGCTAAACTTATACAACCTTGTAGAATCATTAGCAATACCAGTAGCTAAAATCTGTCTAGGATGTCTTAGGTCCTTAATTACAACATCGTGAGGTGAAAATTCAATGGTTTTACCTTCACCTGAATGAGTTATCTGATATACAGATAGAAAGTTGCAGGATAAGGTTAGAACACATAATACATCATTAAATTGACCATTGTCTAGATGAACAGTTCTAGTCCCTACAACATTAAGAGATCTATCATCACCAACATATATATTTTTGGTGTTAAAATCATTTAAAGAAGAAACCACGGCTTTTTTTTTGGCCATGTGATAAGAAGCTCCAGAATCAATGAGCCACTCATGAGAATGAGAAGAAGAAGATATATTTAGTGCATAACCAGACTAAGATGCTTGACAACCACATGCAGAAAGTGTTATTCCTGAAGATAGAGTTGAAGTTGAAGAGTGCTCCAAATGGATGTTATGCTTCTTTATTTCTACTTCCAAGGCTTCCATCTTCTTAAAGCATTTGGATTCGAGGTGGCCATCTCGATTACAAAAGTTGAAATGTCTATCAGTATTCTTTGCTTTGTTTTTATTTACCTTATCATTTTGTTGAATTGATTTTTCATTTTGTTGATATTGAAAGTGCTTAGGACCCTTGTTCGGTTTAGGACCATTCTTTTCAGGATATTGCTTCTTAGGATTCTTTGAACTTGGTTGTTGATGGGCGGCTAAGGCTTTCTTAGAAGAGTTTCCAAGATTAAGAAGACCAAGATGTAAGAGTTTTTCTTGTTATCTTATTAAAGAATCACAAAAAGCATCAAAAGAAGGGGACTTGTAGTCTTGTCCTTGAGAAATAAAGGCTTCTCTATTGCAATGGAAGGTGGAAACAAACACAGAGTAGGCTGGTACCAACTTAGTAAGAATGGAATACATAAGGATACCATCTACTTTCTTAACCTTAACACCTTCCAAGAGAAGTCTAAGGGTCTTGAACTTGGACAAAAAATCTTCAATGGAAGAAAAATTATTTGGGTCCAACGTAAGCAACTCATTTTTGAGTTGATGGGCTCTAATTCCATTTTCAATTCCAAAAAGTTTAGTGATTTGTTCCATTGCTTCATTAGGGGTATTAAGTTCTGTGATATGGAATCTAAGGTATGCAGAAATATATATCCCTATTAACCCATGTGCTTGATCTTAACTATTCTCCCATTTGGCTACCTTATATTTAACATTAGGTTTAGTTTCTTGGCCTGAGGCTATTATGTAAAGACCTTTACTTCTAAGTAAATCCAGAATGTAGGACCACCATTGGAGCTAGTTGGTGCTGTCAAGAATAACTTGGCATGGACATTCCATTTTAACAAAAACTGAAGCTGTAGATGATAAAACTAAGTGTTCCAATGGAAAGATTCGAAAAATTAGGTTGATTAAAAAAAACGGCTCTAAAAATGGCTTCCGGATGAAGAAATTATGGGATTTTGAAGAAAAGTTATTGAAGATGCTGGCGAAGTGCGTGAATGTGGGGAATTGAATGATAATGTTATATTTAAAAAGAATCCCCCGCCCCCCTTTCCAAACTTAATCTAATTAGCTAACTTAAAAAAAATTATTTTATGTGACCCACTTTTATAAATAAGTGAAAGTCACTTTTACAATGGTACTTTATGAGCTACTCACTAAATTGTGACTTAAATAAAAAATAAAGAGACTTTAGAATTATAAGTGACTCACTTTTTATAATGGGTGAGAAAACTTTTACATAAAGTAACTTTAAAACATAAGTTACATGTGCTTTTTGAAAAAGTAATTCAACGAAAGGAAAGACTTCAACCCAAGACCTCTATTCTCATAAAGTAACTTTGGACCAAGTGAGCTAGTTTAAAAGGTTAGTAATTCTTAGAAAAGAGGAAGGGATGGTTTTTTTTTTTTTTTTTTTGGCTTTTTTTTAGTCACTGAAGCTTTGGGGTACATTCTTACTTGAAAAAACTCTTTTTGCCTACAAAATAAAAAACCACACAAACCCAATACGCACATGCAAAAAAACCAAACCTTATGGCTTGAGGTTAGCTTTTGCTAGAAACTAAATAGTTTTCTCAATGTTTCTGATTTTCCAAGATCACACTAAGGCGCGGCGGGAAAGAGCATACACATGAGAAAAAATATTCCTTTCTGTTTCTGATATGCCCAAATCGCACAGAGTCGTGGGGCAAAGAGAACACATAGAAATGAAAGGTATAGGTTTGATAATAAAAAACAGAGAGATAAATAAACCGAAATAAACATAGATGAATAACTAGAACTACAAATAAAGATTGTATACCTCCATATCTTAAAAATGACATATCTAGGGCTACTGGAAACCTTTTCACATGAAACGAAATGGGTTCCTCACTAGAACAGATGCTTCTAACACAATAGAGCAGTCCTCTCAGCCCGAAAGTAATAAAAAACATTAGATCTAGGAAATGATAGTTAGATGTAGTTATACCAACTTCAGATTTGGATCACCAACAAATGCGGCCCTAAAATAGATCTGATACCATGTAGGAATTTATAGGGTAGTTTCCTCAGATAGAACACCGAAGGACACCACTCACAAACAAATCATAGATCAATACACACATATTCTTGACGTAGTTAAAACCCTCAAAGAGGGAAATAGTCCACGGCCTCAGCCAACGTGGCCACTTCAGGAAATTTATTAATAAAAGAATGAAAATTTACATAATATTCTCTCATGAATGATTACCCTACAAATGACCCTCCATGCTCTTTAAATAGAGATCATGGACCAATCGGGTATTAAGCCATGATTCAAGTGTCGGTGATACCGAGGAGAGAATGAACTACCGGATCATTTCATGTCTAGAACATATCGTGACCATCGGATTGTAAGTTACAAAAGTACATATTAAAGAAACACACTTTACTTAACTCTACACTAGACCATGTTATACTTAACTATTTCCTATGTCCTAACAAACACCTTCCAAGTTCTGCTGAAACCCCCATCCTAGAAATTCCATCCCTTGGCAAGGCTTCGTCGCATCAGACGATACAAAAACCAAGGCATATCCATGCCTCAAAACCATCATACTGTTCACAGCATGCTCATGAAAATCAATGGGAACTATTAGGTACCAGTGTCCCACAATGGCCTTGCTCCTAAAGTGGTTTACTAGGATATTGTTGCTTGTTCCAATTCCTTTTACTATTGATGCTACTAATTCTTGTAGTCATTTTCAACCACCCAACTGGGAATTTCCGTGTTTCTTGTACCAAGCACATAAATTCCATTGTATTGAAACTAAATTGAAATAAATTCACATCATACCTCATTGGTAGCTCATCAATAAGGTACATTTACAATCCTTTTTACTTCCTGTCATGACAAGTCAAACTAACTATTTGACCAAATCATCGTGAATAAACATATCACATTCGGGTAGCTCAAACTCAACCATCATAAATTTAAATCATGAATCACATGAAATCATCATAAACCATAATCATAGATCACATGTAATCGTCATAGACCATAATCATAAATAAGATGCATAATTAAACTAAAATAAAATATTGATACTCATCCTTTAGTCGATCCTTAGCTTCTACCTTTTTCCTTATTATGTACGCACACTGGACCAATTTCCACACTCGACAAACACCTGTTGTCTTCTCCTCAACCATGTACACATAAACATACAACCACACATGACATACAAAACCATGCAATACATGCACCTACACCTGACATACCACACATAAACCTACACTCACTGTACAACACAACATAATACATATGCCTACATCTAGTGTACACCACCACAAAATACATACACCTACACCCGATGTACAACAAAAGACATATACGTACACATAATACAACACAATGACTACATATGTCACAATACCACGACTACACAATACACATACATAATACCAGATGCCCACAACAAAACATGTACGGCATGCGCATAATAGCACATGTACACTAGTACCATTATAACATGTAGACAATACCACCTCCACAATGTGTGTACAGTATCACATGTACACGACACCATGTACACAATACCACATGCACATCATACCACCTATACAACGTGTACACAACACCAAATGTACACAACACCAGATACACGACATGTACACAACACCATATGCATGACATGTACACAACACCACTTGCAAACAATACCACATGCACATGGCACCACATGCTCACGGCACCACTTGTACAATCATGCACACACCACCATATGTACATATCACCACTTGTACAACATACACAAAACACCGTATGTACATAGCACTGCATATCCATCATGTGCACAGTACAATATGTACACAACACTACATATCCATCATGTACATAACACCATCTATACCTAGCATTGCATATGCAATATTGACACAACACTATTTGTACCACCGTATACGTAGCATTGCATAAACAACATGTACACATACTATAAATACACCATACTACATGTGCACATCATCACAAATGCACCATGTACAACATATACAACATATGCAATAGTAGTACCACACATCCAAAACCACACTATCTCTACCAAGCAACCTTGCTTTCATTGTCTTATCCATGCTTGTCCCAGCATGCCCCATACTGCACTGCTTTCATTCCACTAATGTATCCCTTGGTATATCCTGTGAATAACATAAACATACAATAATAACATAATATCAATTCATATCCACATGATACTAACCTTGTAGATTTTTTAGGACTAATCTTCCCACTTGATTACTCATAAACTAGGAACTTCTTCGTGTCATTCACCTGCATATGCAATCATTCCTTCATAAGAATGATTCCTAACGACCATGTCAGATAGCAACATACATACATATATACACACATAAATATTAGCATTAAACAATCATGATCCATCATTACCCTGTTAGACATGACATACATAAATACATACATACATGTATACATATATAAGAATCAACATAATCATGATCATAGCATAATTACCAGATAGCATAAGGTCAATTTTCAGAGAACTCCCTTTATCTGTGCACACCATGCACAACATTGAGAACAATCGTTCCCAACATAGCCAAAGCATTTGATGTCTCAGATCCATTTACTTCAACTTTCCTATTACCTTTCTCATGACGGTACTGCCACTGCCCATTTACACTAATGGACCCAACCAGTCCAATTGGATGTCATACTCTTGCCTTCAACTTCCCTTATACATGCACCGAGCTTCATCCAAATCTTACCTTACCTGTCGAGTACCACACAACTCTCCCCGAGCTCCACTAACTTTCCTCTTTCTCAACCAATTCCCAAGAATCAAAACATAAAAGGAAAAACAAGAAACAAACAAGAAGAAAACCATGAAAACCAATAGTAGTACAACATCACAAACAAAGTGGCATGATCGTGCACTAGACATAACAAAATTTCAAATCAAGCACAATACAATCACAAAAGACCAAAATCACAAGACTAACAACAGACACCATGACTCAATCCCCATGGTTCCCAGTGCTTCCAAGGGAAAGCTCAACCTGAGCCTTCTTCAAGATTTCATGGAAGTCTCTTTGAAATGAAATCCCTTGCATCATACTGCCATAAACACATAATTTTTAGTGCACCTTGTCAAGCTAATACCAAGCATGTTTCCCTACAACTGCTCACCCATGTCAGTCTCACATTCCAAATGTTAAGACATCATGTATATTAATTTGAAATTAACCTTTACAAAGTCTAACAACCATGTCATACGCAACAATCAAATCACATTCATCAGTGATAATACATAATGCTACAACTATCTCCTACTTACACTCAAGTACATATCAACTGTCTCAACACATATGTGTTAGTACAATCATATTAAAACAAGATCATTTGAATACATACTCATATTTTTCAATTAATCAAACATTCAAAAATAGGTACATGACTTAATAACATCAAACACTCAAACACCAATTAGACGACATAATCAAACATTCAAGCACCAAGTAGATGACATAAGAAAAATCATACCTTAATGTATCTCTGGGGAGGCTATCTTGTCTGCATAATCAATGTAGTTAGCATGATATGACTTTACAACACATCAACTCAAACATAAGTAAGGTCACGATATCCATAACAGTAACTATATAACATGTTCACATCATGAACTCATAAAAAATTATCATTCATACATAATAATCACATTTGCACAGTCATTCTAGATTAGTATGACATAATATCACAACATATTAATTCATAACTGAATGGTCATAACCCTAAACATTTGCAAAGACCAATCCAACTTAGTATGATACATATAACATCAAGATATTAATGCAATAAACCTAATCATCGAGTTACTATCATATAACAACAACAAGTTATATATCATGCTCATCAACCGCATATAACATAATCATCACGTTGTCTAACATAAAACAACAATAGCAATGTGTACAACCATAGGTTACTATCATTCATGACTATCTGACACATGTCCATATGACTACACTAATCAACTAGCATATATCATGTGTAACCATAACATCAATAACATGAAAGGCATACACATAACCATAATGCATATAACAATCTTTAACCTACATACTTGCATGCCCAACATACAAACCTGTATGATGACATGATATTACCTAAAGGTCCAAAGATGCAACTTCACTTTAATGATCTACATCTCTTGCTCTATCTCAGCCAACACATTAGCATCATAACATACCAATATCATCATTATGACCTAATTACATACAATGACTTCACAATGCATGTCTAACCTACCATACATGCATAACCATAACTGTGACAATGCATGCATATCGACACCGACATACATAAAAATGTATATACACCCATACACTCATGAAAACACATCCCATAACAACAACTTCAACCTTCACATGGCGACATCACTACAATTGTGATTGAAACCATGCAAATACATCAAGAACATGGACTACAATCATAAGGAATACTTATGAAACCAACATGAATGCATGCCCAATACACAACCCATCCAGTCTGAGGGGTGAACCATGCTCTGATACCACTTTGTAACACCCTCCTCCCACATCTACCCAAGTAATCGACTAATCGACGTAAACATGTGACGAGAGGTTACTATGATATGAATCAACCTCCTAAGTCATGTAAGGAAGTGGAACTAACAAAAACCCACCATACAGACCTTCAACGTTAGTAATAGGACTCCTAAGAACCATCTTAGCCTTTCTGCTAACCAACCCCTGAGTCCTACTAAGGTTTTAGATCTCTTAACCTCTAGACACTCCCATGCCAGGAGTATGCCATCATCCTAAGAGTTATGGACATTCGCACGGGCCTGCATGAATGCGTCCATGGACTATTTCCAGCAGACCTGTGGCAGAGTCCAGGGAATTTAACAAACTTTTCAAGCCTAGACTTATGGCCATTGCCTAGAAGTTTTTTTAACTTCCTAAATCCATGAAACACATGATGAAAAGACTAATAAACCAAAAAATAACTCTAAGACTAGGCCTGACCATCCCCAACTGGGACTGACATTCTATCAAACACTTGGCATGAATTAAATCAACATGTTTAAATAACATATCTAAGCATAGGGGTCTCATACTTATCTGAGATTCGTTATGAGGCATTGTTTCCTTATCACTTTAGTTGCAGTTTCATCATTAGGACATAGATACATTGTTCATTCATATACAAGTAAAAATATGATGGGATCCATACATAGCCACTGTCATAATACATATTCATAACTAACATAATAACAACATAAATACCAAGGATACAATAGCCATATAATCCACATATAAACTAGTATAATACTCATGAGATAACAATGAGAAATAACCTCATATTAATGATGCAAACACCAACCTAGTATGGGACTACCACGTTCCACCTGATTGTAGAATGGCTAAGCCAAATCTCTGTTCAGCCATTCACTCTTGTGCCATATTCCAATCATGAATGTGGGATCTCATAAAACACATCAATCAAAACCACCTAGGGATTCCAGAGGCTATCCACCTCAATGCATCAAATAGTGATTCCACCTCATGGTCTGATATTACAAAACCATCACCAGATTGGTCTCTACCCAATCCTTCTAGGGCTCCAGAGAGTTTGTTCAAACCAAGGCTCCAATACTAGTAACTCAACCCACAGCTCTTGCCGAGCTCCACAACATTTTTCCAACCAAGGCTTCAAAACTGGTAACTCAACCCACCAAGGGCTCCAGAGTGTTTGTCCAACCAAGGCTATGGGACTAGTAACTCAACCCAAGTTGTTACAAGGCTCCAGAGTGTTTGTCTAACCAAGGCTCCGGGAACTAGTAACTCAACCCAAGCTAAGGAAACATGAGAACCAACCAAAACAAAACAAGGAAATAAACCCACAATCTCTATGGTTATCCAGGAAATGGAAAGGCTAGGCAATCCACTATCAATCCAGGAAATCCTCCATGCTAGTGACAGATCATGACCAATAATCCATATGCGTATGTAATGCATACCAAAACTAGTGAGGAAAACATACATGCAACTCGGTAACTGCAAGCAAATCCTGTTGTGGTTGTTGATCCCAATGTCCTCTTGCGCTTTCATGCTCTTCCTTTGACTTCTTGCTCCCAAAAATCAAAGTATCCCAAACCCTCCATGAGTGCTCCAAGAAAACTCTAAGTGTCCAAGAGTATAAGAGAGAGAGAGAATAATGAGAGAGCTCTAAAACTGAACTGACAAAAGGTTACACTGACTACACCCTACCCACTGATCCTCATAAGCCTTTTTATTAATGAGGGCTCTATTTTCTTCATTTTCCATTATTTTCCTTCAATTTACCCCACACATGCAACTTGTGACCTTTCACCTTCCTTTTCTCCTAATTTCCATTATTTTCATAAATAAATGTGCCAAAAATGCCATTTTTCCTTTTCCATTTCCTTTACCAATTTCCTTAGCCATAATAAATAGAAGTGAACACCCGCTAGGACATTTTTCCCACCATTCAGCTTGGAATGTGTGTCCTATCAACCACGGCCTTATATATTCTTTTACATGGATTTTTAACCAGGGTTGTTACAGTTTAAGTCTAAAACTACATATTGTTCTATGCAATACAACTAAACAACTATATCATCCAAGTTGTATCTGATATCCCTGAGGATGTGCTTAATGTCTTCCTGGCCTGCAAAGAGTTTATAGTTGTCTACTTTCTTGTCTCTAATGACCATGTTGAGAAGAGTTTCTATTTAAAGATGTTGACTAATGGAATGAAGGAAGTGGATCCCTCTCCTACGAAACTTCGCCGGATCATGTATCCACTTGAGGCTACTACCTCTGATATCTAAATATGAAAAGTAAACACGATCTCCAAATTCCTTAGCCTCTAGTTGAAGAATTTATTTTCGTACCTCCAGGGAGCATGTAACATCCTCTACGAACAGGAGCGCGTAACGTTGGCGCCATGAGAATAGTGAACCTACAATACAAATAGCTATGACATTTGGTTGAAAGATTCACTTTAAAGGAACTATAAACGAGATGGAGTTGCAAGGGAAGAGGGTGGTATATGAAATGTGATGGTAGCCTAATGACTTTAAATATTAAGTTCTAGTGGTCATGAATGGCGCCATTAAAAATATATGGTGCAATGTGTAGGTAAATGGTGAAGGAAAAATATCGAGGTGTTGGAGCATAATTATCAGCTATTACATCAATTAATAGCATCATCAAGATGCAAAGATAAAATGCATGCTATTAATGATTTTTAGTGCTACAATCTAGATGTATTCCAAATCCTTCAAATACTACTTTCTTAAATTTTGATATAAAATTTGCATCTCAATTAGATATAACTACCTTTGATATACCATGTAATTTGAAAATTTCCTTCATAAGAATTTTCCTACACCAATTTCCTCATGTCTTAAGTTCGCATGAATGAAATGAGAATTGTTTTTTAGCTTCTCAACCACCACCATTATTGCATCATGTTGTTTTCTCTCTCTTGAAATCTAGTACTAAAACCCATTAATATGGCCTCCAATTTCCATTTTTGAATCAATAATGGTTGCAATAAACTAGCATGATACCTATGTTCATCATTGACCTATTTGCACTAAAGGTATTTGGCGATATTTTCCACAAATTTGTTGAAAATGCAACAAAATATTCCTAATTTAATTTTGTCTTCATTAAATTAGGAGAAATTCGAATTTCAATTTCAGGAGAATAATTGAAGGTAGTTAACTAAGGTGAAATGGCTCTTGTCACAAGGTTAAGTTTTAACTCTATAAATCTGAGTTGGGGGCAACTAATTTTATTTCTACATGATTGATTACTAATTTGGAGCAATATATATCAGTTAATTTCGGTTATTGTCAGTGTAACTAGTTCTCACCGTTAGTAGAACTAGTGGAGGTTCAGTCAAGGGTGTGTAACATTTTATACACTAAGTGGCAACAGTGTGTAAATTTTTTCACACTGAGTAATCATCTAGTTAATTGATCAATCAACCTAAATTAAATCATGCATGTAGAGAATTTGATTTACCCAGTTGAGTTTGGAGTTCACAGGTAGTGTACCATCTGTTGTAAAATAGTCCAAGTTATACAGGTCATGTGTGCAATCAAAGAAGGAACTATAGGAATTGCGCAATCCAAATTGAGGAATTTCCTAATTAATAGGGGCCTAATTGCTTGAGGAATAGCGCAAGGAAATAGGGGCTTGGAGGCTCAAAAATTTGGCTAAGTATTGGCCAAGGTCAGTTAGCCAGGCAAAGGATAGAAGATACAGGTGAAGGTTGAGCTCAAGGTTGATCAAAGCATATTGTATTCATCTAGATTGTTTTATTATTGCAATACATATATTAAGGGGTTTTGAGCAGTTTCTTTACCCTAGATAAATTTGTGTGTATATGTGTTAAATATTGATGCATGTTAATGATTTGTGTTCTTGATCATGAATTTGCTTCTGCAGATGAGTAAAGTAGCTTCTAGTCTTGTGATTTAGTAATTTTCATGAGACTTTTACAATCTACACATTAATTTCTACATGGTATGAGAGCTAGATTCACAGTAGAGAAGAGAATTTGAGCCGCAAGTTCAATTTTGAAGCTCAATGTTACAGGTTTTCTCTAGGACTGAGAAGATGGATTTCAATAGACTCAAGCTCGAGTATGCCTTGGAAGGAACCAAAAATTTTGTGCAATAGAATATCTAGATGGAGGAAGTATTGGATGATAATGGGCTACTAGCATACATCAAGAAAAACATAGCAAAACCCCTAACATCTGATGCCCAGGAGCTTGCTCAGTGGAAGACGGATGCCGCTAAAGCAAGGAGGATCATATTGGAGGGATTTTGATATCATATTGTGTCGAATATCCATAGGAAGAGACTTTGTTTGCAATGTGGAAAGCACTGACTGAGTTTCTTGAGAATAATACTGAGCACATGAAGTTGGAACTCAAGGACAAGCTTCGCAGTATTAAGATGCAAAAGAATCAAACAATTCGGTAGAGCTAGTTTATACACTATCATGATGAGCTTAGTGGAGTCGTTATTAATTTCCCTAAAGAAGATCTAGTAGCTCTAGCACTCTTGGGCCTTCCTAAGAGTTGGCATAGTTATCAAGATTCGATTAATGTTAGAGAAAAAGTACCAAGATGGGAGGGGTTATGGTCTGATCTAGTGAAGGAAGAAATAAGGCAGAGGAATGGAGATGGGACTTCATCCAAGGTTGAGGGTGAGGAGAACTATGATTTGGCTGGAAAGGAAAAGAAAGGCAAAGGGAAGAAATCCCAATCCAAAGCATAATTTGGTCAAGGGAGATAGAAGAAAGACTTGTCCAAAATCAAATGCTTTAATTGTGATGAATTGGGAAATTATGCCACAAAATCTCCACACAAGAAAGAAATCAAGAAGACTGCAGGGGGAGAAGCGGGTGAAGCCATGGCTTCACAATTCAAACTTGATTTTACACTCATTTCATGCATGGAAATCACAATGATGGGTAGTGTGTGGTATCTCAACAATGGTGCCTCATTCCAAGTGATGGGAAACAAATAATTTTTCAATGACCTCGAGGAGAAGGATCTCCAAATTCACATCAATATTGGAGATGATGGAAGGTATAGCGCGACCGACATTAGTACTGTAATTTTTTAGTGGGAGTTTGGCTCCCCTCTCAGGCTCAAGGATGTGATGTATGTATTGGGTTTAAAGAATAATTTAGTTTACGTTGGAGTTTTAGAAGACCGTGGCTATTATGTGATATTCAACAAAATAAATCATTTCTTAAGGCACATTTCCAAGGGAAAAGTGAAGCAGATGGGGGTTCAAAGTGAAGAACCTCTACAAATTATATGTGGAAGACTGTGTAGCATTGAGCACAAAAGCAGAGAAGATGCAGAGTCAATATGTTGGCGAATTATGGTATAGAATACTTGGCCATTTGCATCATGGCACTTTGAAGATCATGAAACATATTTCTACAGGCCTCCCCATTGGAGCACTAGAGCAGTGGAATACATGAAAAGGGTGTACATTGGTGAAATGCACAAAATCCACCTTCAATGATTGGGTTAGCAAGGCGCATGCAATCCTTGAAATAATCCAGTCTAATGTATGTGGACCTTTCTCGATAGCCTCCATTGGAAAGCACAAGTATTTTTTATATTTGTAGATGATTTCTCACGAAAGTGCTGGATCTACTTCATGCAAAAGAAAGACTAGAAATTCTCCAAATTTGTTGAGTTTAAAGAACTTGTTGAAAAACATATTGTAAGGAAAGTGAAGTCTCTGAGGAGCGATAACAATGGTGATTACGTGTCGAATGAGTTTAAAACATTTTGTGCAAAAGAAGGCATTCGATGGGAGTTAACAAAACCTCATAACCCACAACAGAATGGGGTTGCTGAGAGGAATAACACAAGTATTGTCGGAGCAGAACGAGCAATTTTGCATGACCAAATCCTACCTCTACACTTGTGGGCTGAATTATGCAAAAAGTGGTCTATTTGCAAAATATGAGTCCTCACAAGATTCTTGGCATGAATACACTAGAGGAAGCTTTTCCAAGGAAAAAACTAGATGTGCCACACTTCAGGATCTTTGGATCATCAATTTACTTTTATGTTTCCAAGGAAGCTAGGCAAATGTTAGAGCTGGCAACAGAGTTGGGTATATTTATGGGGTACATAGATACACCTCATAACTATCGAGTGTAATTTCCCATGAGGACTGCCCTAGGGGAGCAATACCATACCACGTGGGTTCATATTGGGGGATATATATTGAGGAAAAAATGAGATAATATATTGGAGGATATAGAGAGGGTAAAGGGTTTTTATATTGGTAGGTATAAAAAATGGAGCTCAAAGTTAATGAAAAAATATAAAGGGGTATTAAAAATGTTAATAAAAAAATGGACACTTACGATATCTAGTGAAAGTAAGGGTTTTTCAAATTTAGAAGCTGTACTGGGATCATCTTGGTAGGGGGTTAAATAATGTGAATTTTAGAATTATTTTCCAATATGTAGTCAAACTAAGGGTATTGTTTAATATGCCACAAACTCATGCGATATGTCATATGTTCATTAAGTGAAGCCCCCATGTACTTTCCATATCTCAGGATGATAGTGGTTAGATGTGATGTGAAGTTTGATGAGGAGAAGGCATGAGGTGTCCTCTTGAGAGGGAGATTCAGTTACATCCTTATCAGGATATTTTTACTCCAAAGGAAGAACCTCAGGAAGTTGTGGAGTAGCCACAAGCACAAGAGGAGAGAGTGGATACATCCACTCAAGAAGACACATCCATAGGAGGAATGAAGCGACTAGGGAAGCTGAAAGATTATTGCGGGATATTAGAGAGAGATAGGGAGCACCCACATCACAACACAAGAAGAGGAGGTCACTGGATCGGTACAATGGGTACATGGCTCTTATCCGTGAGCTAGTTGAGACAAAAATCTCCTCATTTGAGGAAGTAGTGTAGAAACTAGTGTGGGTTGATACTATGATAGAGGAATATGATTCCAATGTTAGAAGCAGTGTTTGGGAAGTGGTCCCAAGACCAATAGACAAATTAGTGGTTGGTTCAAGATGGATTTACAAGGTAAAGCATGCAATAGGTGGGAGTATATTGAAACACAAGTCCTCATAGTCAATTCCCTCCAACTTAGAGCTTTGTCAAGAGGAAAATTCGAGTTCCATAGAAGCAGGATTGGGGAGTGTTAAAAATGCAACAAGAAATTCCTAATTTAATTTTTCCTTGATTAAATTGGGAGAAATTCGACTTTCAATTTCAATAGAATACTTGGAGGCAGTTAACAGAGATGTCATGGATCTTGTCACTCTGTTAACTCAGTAAATTATAGTTGGAGACACTTGAGTTCATCTCTACATGATTGATTGCTAATTTGTAGCAATCTACTTCAGTTAATTTGAGATATTAGCAGTGTAGTTAGTTCTCACTACTAGTAGAACTAGTGGAGGTTTAGTGAAGGGTGTGTAACTCTTTTCACACTAAGTGACAAGGGCGTGTAACTTTTTTCACACTTAGTAATCATCAAGTTAACTTATCAATCAGCCTAAATTAACTCATTCATGCATAGAATTAGAGTTTCTTAGTTGTGATTGAAGTTCAAGGGCAATGTACTATCAGTTGTAAACTAGTCCAAGTTGTAAAGGTCATTCATGCAATAAAAGAAGTGTAGGAATTTACAGGGTAAGTTCCTCAGACAAAACACCAAAGGACACCGCTCACAACCAGATCGCAGATCAATACACTAGTATTTTTGACATGGTTAAAACCCTCAAAGAGGGAAACAGTCCAGGGCCTGAGCCAACGCGGCCACTTCAGGAAATTTATTAATAGAAGAATGAAAATTTACATATGCTTCTCTCATGCACGGATTACCGTACAAATGACCCTCCATGCGCTTTAAATAGAAATCATGGACCAATCGGGTGTCAAGCCACGGATCAAGTGTCGGTAATACCGAGGAGGGAATGAACCGTTGGATCACTACATATCGTGACCGTCAGATTGTAAGTTACAAAATGTACAACGGTAAAGAAACGCACTTTACCTAACTCTATACCTAACTCTATACTAGACCAAGTTGTACTTAACTATTTCCTATGTGTCGGAATATCCTAACATCCCCCCTTAAGAACAACTTGGGATAGGATTGAAGGATTTACAAATATTACACAATAGGAGAAGGAAGGAGGCACTAGAGCCTATCCCCCCTTAGTGACAACTTCCTGAACTCCAACCATAAATTGAAGTTTAGTGAACTTCGCCTCTGTTAGAGCCTTTGTAAAGATGTCTGCAACTTGATCATCTGTTGAACAATATTGCACTTCAAGAACATGGTCATGAATGAGCTTTCTGATGAAGTGCATGTGCAGTTCAATGTGTTTTCTGCGCTGATGTTGGACTGGATCTTTGCATAGCTGAATGGCACTTTGATTATCACACCAAAGTGTAGTCGGATGCTACTGCTGAAAGCCAAACTCTGACAGGATCTGACGAAGCCACAAGGCTTCCTTACTAGCTTCTACGGCACCACGATACTCTGCTTCTGCTGATGAAAGAGAAATGGCAGCTTGTTTCTTACAAGCCCATGTAATAGGTCCTGAACCAAGAGTGAACACATAACCAGCAGTAGACTTCCGATCATCAGGGTCACCAGCCCAATCAGAATCAGTGAAACCAACCAATAGAGGAGTTGCTTCGGCACTGTAATGAATCCCAAACTGAACTGTACCTCGAACATAACGAAGTGTTCTTTTAGCTGCTTTCCAATGACTTTCACGTGGGTTTTGCATAAACCGAGCAACAAGGCCAACATCAAAGGAAATCTTATGACGAGTATGGGTTAGATACAAAAGTTTTCCTACAAGTTGATGGTATAAGGTAGCAGCAACTTCAGGAGAAGTACAAGTGACTGAAAGTTTGACTCCAGACCGAAAGGGAGAAGGGGCTGGCTTACAGTCTTCCATGTGAAAGTGGCAGAGAATATCACAGGCATACTTGGACTGAGAAAGGGAAATACCTTCCTTGGATTGCAAGACTTGAAGACCGAGAAAATAATGTAAGTGCCCTAAGTCTGTCATTTCAAACTTCCTTTTAAGGCTAGACTTCACATGGTTTATAAGGTTGGGATCACTACCAGTAAGGATAAGATCATCAACATAAAGAACAAGAATGATAAGAGACTTTCCCACTTGCTTGGTGTAGACAGTATTGTCAGAATGACACCTAGAAAAGCCAGATTCTAAAAGAAAGCTATCCATTTTGGCATACCAAGCTCGAGGAGCTTGCTTGAGACCATAAAGGGATTTCTTAAGCCAACATACAAGGCTGGAGTCTGTTTTTATGAAGCCAATGGGTTGTTCCATGTAGATTTCTTCATGCAAGTCCCCATGCAAGAAGGCAGATTTAACATCCATCTGATGGACTTCCCATTTGAACGAGGCAGCAAGGGAAAGAACAAGACGGATAGAGTTCATTTTGGCAACAGGGGAGAAGGTTTCAGTGTAGTCAATGCCTTCAACCTGTGAAAAACCTTTAGCAACAAGACGAGCTTTATGTTTATCAACTTTCCCATCTGGTCCATACTTGGTTCTGTAAACCCATTTGCATCTAACAAGTTTTCGTCCCTTTGGTAGAGGAACAAGATCCCATGTATCATTTGCCAATAATGAACGATATTCTTCATTCATAGCTGCTTCCTAATCTGGATGGCCTGAAGCTTCTGCAAAGGTGTCAGGATCATAATTTACTGGAGCTTGAGCCAGTAAAGAAGAGGCTCTGTCAAACTGAGAACATGTGCGTCGCTGATCTATAGGATCACCGGCAAGATCACCTGCTACATCTGGAGTAGCACAAACCAATTTTGGAAGCTGAGGAGCTGAAGGAGGATCCTGAGATGGTGGGGGAGGATTGTCATCCTCACTTTCATCATCTGAAGAAGAAATGTTTTCAAAAGTAGAAGAGATAGGAAGAGGTGGCACATCTGCCGGACTAGGCTCGCAGGCCGATATATTTTCATCAAATTTTACATCTCTTCTAATGATAACATTTTTGGACTTAAATGGAATAAGTCTATAGCCTTTGACATCTTCAGAATATCCAAAAAAAGTACATTTTTCACTCTTAGGTTCTAAAGCTTTATGCTTTTCATCTGGAATATGGGCCCACGCTTCACTTCCAAAAACACGAAAGTGACTTACATCTGGTTTGATTGAGCTCCATGCTTCTTCTGGAGTGATATTGTTTAAAGCCTTAGTAGGAGTGCGATTTATTATGTAATTTGCACAGTTAATTGCTTCTGCCCAAAAACTAAGACCAAGTCCTTTAGATTGTAGCATACAATTAGCCATTTCCTTTAAGGTGCGATTCTTCCTTTCAGCTACACCATTTTGTTGTGGAGTATATGGAACAGTATGTTTCATTTGAATTCTATTCTCAGTGCAATAGTTGATGAATGTGTTTTTAACATATTCTCCACCATTATCAGATCTTAGCTTAAGAATTTGATGTCCAGATTGTTTTTCAACAAAGGCCTTGAAGGCCAAAAATGTGTTAAATACTTCACTCTTGAGTTTTAAGAAGTATACCCAAGTGCGTCTGGAGAAATCATCAGTGAAAGTTAAGAAATAATTGTAGCCAGAGAATGACACAACTGAAAGTGGACCACATAAATCACTATGCACAAGCTGTAAAGGGGCTGAGGCATGCCAAGAGACACATTTTTCAAAACTGTCTCGATGATGTTTTCTGAGTACACATCCGGAACAAACACCATCTCTGCAAGATACCATAGGAAGACCTGTCACCATATTTTCTTTACATAGATGCTGAAGGAAGCGATAGTTTAAGTGACCAAATCGCTCATGCCAAAGTTTGCTCACTTCATCGTTATGAGCAACAAATACTGAGGGAAGATTTGATGACCCAAAGTTGTGAAACTTATACAACCTTGTAGAATCATCAGCAATGCCAGTAGCTAAAATCTTTTTAGGATCTCTTAGGTCCTTGATTACAACATCATGAGGTGAAAATCCAACGATTTTACCTTCACCTGAATGAGTTATCTGATATACAGATAGAAGGTTGCAGGATAAGGTTGGAACACATAATACATCATTAAACTGACCATTGTCTAGATGAACAGTTCCAGTCCCTACAACACTAAGAGATCTATCATCACCAACATATATATTCTTGGTGTTACAATCATTTAAAGAAGAAAACATGGCTTTGTTTTTGGCCATGTGATAAGAAGCTCCAGAATCAATGAGCCACTCATGAGAATGAGAAGAAGAAGATACATTTAATGCATAACCAGACCGAGATGATTGACAACCACATGCAGAAAGTGTAATTCCTGAAGATGAAGTTGAAGTTGAAGAATGCCCCACATGGATGTTATGTTTCTTCATCGCTGCTTCCAAGGCTTCCATCTTCTTAAAGCATTTGGATTCTAAGTGGCCATCTCGATTACAAAAGTTGCAATGTCTATCAGTATTCTTCCATTTGTTTTTATTTGTCTTATCATTTTGTTGAAATGATTTTTCATTTTGAGGCTGAGATTGCTTAGGACCCTTGTTTGGTTTAGGACCATTCTTTTTAGGATATGACTTCTTAGGATTGTTTGAATTTGGTTGCTGATGGGCGGTTAACGCTTTCTTGGAAGAGTTTCCAAGATTAAAAAGACCAAGGTGTAAGAGTTTTTCTTGTTCTCTTATTAAAGAATCACAAAAAGAGTCAAAGGAAGGGGACTTGTAGTCTGTTCCTTGAGAAATGAAGGCTTCTCTTGTAGAATGGAAGGTGGAAACAAACGCAGAGTAGGCTAGTCCCAACTTTGTAAGAATGGAATAGATAAGGTTACTATCTTCTTTCTTAACTTTAACACCTTCCAAGAGATATCTAAGGGTCTTGAACTTGGACAAGAAATCTTCAATGAAAGAAAAATTATTAGGGTCCAATGTAAGCAACTCAGTTTCAAGTTGATGGGCTCTAAGTTCATTTTTAATCCCAAAGACTTTATTGATTTGTTTCATTGCTTCATCAGGAGTATCAAGTTCTGCAATATGGAATCTAAGATCTGGAGAAATAGACATCCCTATCAATCCACGTGCTTGATCTTGCCTATTTTCCCATTTAGCAGCTTTATCTTCATCCTTCAGTTTCTTTTCTTGGCTCGAGGCCATTCTGTAGAGACCTTTACTTCTAAGTAAATCCTCAATGTAGGACAACCATTGGAAGTAGTTGGTGCTGTCAAGGGTAACTTGGTATTGACTTTCCATTTCAATGGAAACTGAAGCTAAATATGCTAAAAATAAGTGTTCCAATGGATAGATCTCGAAAAATTAGGCTGGTTTTAAAAAAACGGCTCTGAAAACGGCTTCCGGATGAAGAAGTTATGGCTTTTTTTTAAAAACGTTGTTGAAGTTGCCAACGAAGTGCGGGAATGTGCGGAAATGAAAAAGTCCGTCCCCACAAAATGGAGACTTGAACGCAAGACCTCTACTCTCTTAAAATAGCTTTGAACCAATTGAGCTATACAAAAAATTTGAGAGAGAGAGAGAGAGAGAGAGAGAGAGTGGGGGGGGGTGCTTTGGGTTGCATGCTTGCTTTGAGAAAGCTCTTTTTCCCTGCAAAACAAAAAACACAAAACCCAACACGGACATGCAAAGAAAACGAACCTTACGGCTTGAAGTTAGCTTTAGCCGAAAAACTATATATTTTCAAAAATGAACCTTGCGGCTCAAAGTTAGCTTTAGCTGGAAACTAAATATTTTCCTCAATGTTTCTGATTTTCCGAGATCACCCTAAGGCGCAGGGAAAAGAGCATACGCATGAGAAAAATCCTTCCTTTCTATTTCTGATTTGCCCAGATCGCACAGAGTCGCAGGGCAAAGAGCATACGCAGAAATGAAAGGTATAGATCCGGTAAAAAAAAAAGCTAAATAAACCGAAACTGAAATAAACAAAGAGAAAATAACTGTAAACTGCAAATAAACACTGTATACCTCCAGATCTTAAAAATGACGCAGCTAGGGCTACCGGAAACCTTTTCGCGTGAAACGAAAGGGGTTCCTCACTGGAACAGATGCTCCCAACACAACAGAGCAGTCCTCTCGGCCCGAAAGTAGTCAGAAACAGCAGATCTAGGAAACGACAGTCGGATGCAGTTCTACCGGCTTCAGATTTGGATCACCAACGGACGCGGCCCTCAAATAGCTCCAATACCATGTAGGAATTTACAGGGTAAGTTCCTCAGACAGAACACCAAAGGACACCGCTCACAACCAGATCGCAGATCAATACACTAGTATTTTTGATGTGGTTAAAACCCTCAAAGAGGGAAACAGTCCATGGCCTGAGCCAACGCGACCACTTCAGGCACTTTATTAATAAAAGAATGAAAATTTACATATGCTTCTCTCATGCACGGATTACCCTACAAATGACCCTCCATGCGCTTTAAATAGAAATCATGGACCAATCGGGTGTCAAGCCACGGATCAAGTGTCAGTAATACCGAGGAGAGAATGAACCATTGGATCACTACATATCGTGACCGTCTGATTGTAAGTTACAAAATGTACAACGGTAAAGAAACACACTTTACCTAACTCTATACCTAACTCTATACTAGACCAAGTTATACTTAACTATTTCCTATGTGTTGGAATATCCTAACAAGAAGGACCTATAGGAATTACGCAATCCAATATGGGGAATTTGATAATTAATAGCAGCCTAATTCCTTGACAAATAGTGCAAGTAAATAGGGGATTGGAGGCTCGAAATTTTGCCTAAGTATTGGCCAAGGTGAGTCAGTCATGCGTATGATAGAATATACATGTCTTGGTTGAGGTCAAGCTTGAGCAGAGCATATTTTGTTCATCCAGATTCTTTGCTTAATGCATAAAGATAGTAAGGGGTTGTGAGCATTTGGTTTCCCGTAGAGAAATATATGTGTATGTGTATAAACTATTCATGCATGTTAATGATTTGTCTTCTCAATCATTAATTTTCTTCCACATATGAGTAGAGTAGCTTCTACTCTTGTGATTTGGTAAATTTCATGAGTAGTTTAGAATATACACATTCATTTATACAAAATTCATTTTTATTTCTAAGATAATAATGAAGCTTCCTTCTTGTTATGATAATATTTTGATAACTTGGGTGTCCTAAATAGGGTCTCATGAAATTCATCCATGGTAAGTATGCTTAACTCGATGGACTTTTGTATGTATAATATACCTTTGTATGTTAAAAAATATTCCTTAATAAATTGATATCCTTTACATTTCTATCCCATAGGTTCTTGCTTCAAACAATATTTAATATCCATGAAGTTCTCAATAGTGGGAAAGGATTCCTTTATTCAAGATTTCAAATTAGTTTCACTTGTACTAATTGAGGTTAGGTGAATTACCAACATGCTATGGATGAGGGCTTCAACTACTTTATTTTATTTACCCTTTATGTGTTTAATCTTGAAATCATATTCACTAAGAAGTCCCAACCAACTAGTCTATGAAATGTTCACACAAGGTTGAAAAAAAAACTATTTCAACCCATTGTGATATGTCATCAACACAAATCTAAAAGCAAAAAGTAATGATGTTTAAATTTTTAATACATGAACTATATTTTGAAGCTGTATATTGTGAGCAACATAATTTCTCTCCTATTCCTTTATCTTCCTGGAATCATAACCTATCACATGCTTTTCCTACATAAGAACTATATTGATTCCTTCCTTGTAGGTGATTTTGCATGCCAAAAAACCTCTTTTTCGATTTGTAATATTTAATATAGAGCATTAGTAAGGGGATGTTATAACTTCTTAAAGCTTTCATTATAGTTCTTAAGCCATACAAACCTTATAATTTTATTTTGTAGAAATGATATAAGATGGCCAATTTTAGACAATCCTTAAATGAATCTCTGGAAATTTTTGTTAATCCCATAAATGATATTACATTTTCAACATTATCTAGAGTTGTACAATCCATGATTTCCTTCATTTTGTTTGAGTCCACTAAAACAGGTGCATAATCACAACATAAAATCCATGCAAGTGTGAGCTTAATACAAATTTGGGTCATTAATCTAACACAATATCAATCATTGTGGAAACACCAAATTTCATTTTTCATTCCACACTTGTGTAGGTGTACCAACTTTCACTCCATGCCTATCAATGCATGCCATGAAGACACCAATTTTCATTCCAACACCATGCTCGACCCTCTACTGATCGAACTTTAGAACCTCCTACATGGCCATCTATTTCTCGATCTTTAGAACCTCCCTTGACAACAATGAGATCAATATAGTTGACATCAATGACAACATATGTTCAACAACCTAGTCAATCCACCTTGATGATATCATTCTTCAATTTTTTATTAATAAATTATTTTTTCCTATAAGAATTAGATCATCCAAAGAAACAAAAAATATGAGTAGATCATCTTGAAAGAAGCAAACACACACACGCACACACACACACACATATACATATATATATATACATATATATATATATATAAATATATATACATACATATATATACATATATATATATATATATATATATATATATATATATATATATATATATATATATATAGAGAGAGAGAGAGAGAGAGAGAGAGAGAGAGAGAGAGAGAGAGAGATTCAGATCATATTAGCACTGCCTAAAACCACCCTTTATGAAATGAGAGTCAATTTTTCCATGTAAATGCCTGGGTTGGTGTTCATAAGCATATAAGGACTTGTGTAACTTGCACACAATACTTAAAGTGTCATAAGTGATGAAACTAGATGGTTGTTGCACATAAATTTCTTCATGAAGGGAACCATTTAGGAAGGCACTCTTAACATCAATTGGGTGAATTTATCATTAAAAACAATAAGAAGAGACATTTTTTCTTATGGTCCTATTTTTAGAAGTTGCAACAAAGGTATTCATCTAATCATTTCCTTCTTTCTATAGAAATCCTTTAATTATTAATCAATCTGTATGTTTTTCAATTTATTGGTTTGTAGTGATTTTTACTATATTTACCCATTTGTATCAAAAAATATTCTTCCAAATAAGAATGGGAACTAAATTATGAGTGTGATTCTTCACCAATGTTTCATACTTATTACCATTGCTTTCTCCCACTGTAGCATTCCTTTAGCCTTTGCATAAGAGGACAGATCATTTTTTCATAAAAGAATTGCTACTAAAGTAAATTTTGATCTACTCATATAAGTGTCAAATGCCATACCAACATGAAAATATATAGCTTGTTGAGTATGTGTTATATATTTTGCATGGCCAACCCCACGCATTAAAAATTGCACAACGCACAACAAGGGGGTCACAGGGGGTTTGTAGGGGGAGTGAATCCCTCCCAGCTCCGGGGTTTTCCAAGGAGGATTTAAATTTTTGGGATGCACCCCCAAAACAAATTGGGTAATTATTGCATCTATTTTTGGAATTTTTTGGCACACTTGTTTTTCTAAAAGAGGTTTTTGGGCACATGGTGCCTTTTCCAATGGTTTTGTAGTTTTAGTTAAGGAGCTCTGGTTTTATTACAATCAGGGGTAAATGTATTGGTGCTTCGTGGATGTTGTAGGATATATATTTTATTTTGATATTGTACAAAACAATATATTAAAAAAAATCTTGTTGGTTTCCCTAGTTTTGGGTTTCCATGGTAAAATATGTTTGATAACCCTTTCATTTTATCCCCATTGTTGTAAATATGACTGTGTAATTCCAATCTAGATATAAGAGCCATGTTTGGATGATACATTATGTATTTGAAACATTAAAAAATTCATTTTTATGGACTAAAGGAGGGGACGACCCTATGGATCTAATAAGGGAACTTGCTTGTGTGTCATGAAATACCAAAAAGCCAACCCTGCATGAAATTAAAGAGCCACCAATTGTAGGTTGATCGAGTCATTTCCTAGCATAACATTGGTGAGATACGATTGGGTGAGAGTAAATGTTGATAGAAAAAAATTGATGAGATGTGATTGTGGCAATGGGGAAGATGATGATGCTCATCCCCCCTCTCAGATCAAGGAGACAGGTCGACCTCTCAGAAACACAATGATATGTTGGGAAGAAAAAAACAGTGAAATAATAGAGAGAAGAAAAATCCACAGGTAGCTAAAGATTCTTCTCTCTAGTAACTAGTCGTGTTGGTTCAATCCCTCTCTCTCACACACTAGAGAATGGAGGTAAATTTCCACTAATCATGTAGTGCATGGAGTTATCGTAACAATGGTAGTAGAACAAATAGTGACATTTGAGCTAGATTGAAGTTGATAAACCACTTCAACAATGGAATGCATATCCTAAGTGTTAAACAAAACCTTTGGTGTGAATTTCCCTAAGAAATCCTCACCTGAAAAATTGGATATGGCTCGGGGTGGTCAATTGCAAGAAGATTGCAGTGTAGCTAGCCTATGGCTCGGTGGAGATTGGAAGTCTCTCCTTGAGTTTCCAGCTAGTTTGAGATATATATAGATAAGTATATTACATTTATATGTTTGATTTATGAATTATGATGTTCCTTGCTAAGTGCATGTTTAATATGAAATCTATAAGTCTTTGAATGTTAATGAATATTAATATTGTGTTGAACAATGTTTAGTTCATGATCAATGTGAGAAATTATGTGTTTATATTCTCTCTTTCTCTTATTTGACAATAATGGCTTATGAATATGGAGCTTAGCTTTCTCAAAGGATTAGTGTTGTCTAATAGATGGATTGTAACTCTTCTTATGAAATTATGCAAATCTATGTATTTGTGTTTATATAACTTAACATTTTAGACATTGGATAAAGTAATGCTTCCTATGCATTTTGCAACATGGACTAACTTCCTCTTGTGGATTCCTATATTTGGTGATGCGGTCGTTGAATTAACATTGTGGGTTTTGATCTAACAACAATCATGATTCCCAACAAGTGGTTTCATAGCGTAGGTCACAATTTCAATACATACATGGATTTCATTGGGGGGGATCGTTGGACATTGGATAAACTAGTTCTCCCCATGTGTTTCTAGCGATGTGATTATTATCTCTAGCGATGTGATTGTTGACTAAAACCTATAAGTTTCGGTCTAATGAAAATTGTGATTCCCAACATAACAAACTTGTCTATAAATAATTTTAACCATCCTGCAAGATGTTAGTAGAGTTTGATTCGTTGGTACATTAGTCCTTGTGCAAAATTGATAAATTCTGAAAAATTGGTGTTGTGGCTTTAATCCCTTATTGTCTCAAAAACCTATAAATTTGGTGTTATGGGAACCAATTCCCTATTATTAATCATTACAAAGAGCTAAACTTTTTAGGACCTTGAGCCCTCGTACCATAATACAAAGAAAATTTGGCATTCAGGACACTCCTCTCTATACTTTGAAGAACCCTAAAATTTGGTGTTCTAGTGGCTGGTGGGATTGGTGGAGCAAAATCGATAAATACATATGTATATGAGTAGGGTTCTACATTGAGGGATCAATGGAAAAACCCCATCCAATTGGAACTATTCCATGTGGTACCTACATTGACCATTAACCACCACCTTGTTAGTCCCATATTTTAACTTTATGTATGTGAACAAAGAAGTGAGCTTGCCAATTTGATGGTGGAACCACACCCCAATGGAACCATTCCATATGACCCCCACACTTGTCATTAACTAGTGGTATATTGACCGAGACTACAACTTAATGTATGTGGGAGGGGGGAGGTGAGTATGCCAATTTGATGGTAGAACTTATCCTATTAGAACAATACTTTATGTACCCCAATGGGTCGTTGTACCCTTGGGGCATTTACATGAACCATTGTGTGGAGAGATTGATGTCAATGGGCTTATATAAGTCATCATCCTTCGACCATATAACATATGCATATAAGGGGGATGATAGACTTAGGCTAGTATGAGGTGTGTTAGGAAAGACCCCACTAGGCTCTTGGGCCTTTAGGCCAATAGGTTCTCAAAATATTTAATCAGAGAGAAAGGTTAATAGACTTGAGCCAAAATGAAATGTATCGGGGTGGACCTAAATAGGGTTATCGAGCTTTAAGATGAGTTAAGTGGAGAGCTCTAGTTTGACATGACATGTACGTATGTGTTGGAAATAATACTGAGAGGGGGGGTGAATCAGTATTATCAGATCAATAAAACTTTTTCAATACTCAGAAACATATACGCTACTTCAGTTAGGTGAACCAGCGTGTACACACTACTGTGTCTAAAGCAACCTGCGTATAACCAGAAATCTTATGATTCAGTTAGTTTATCTTCAGCAAATGCATCAGGACATTATTAACCATATTAAAAGTAAACAGGTGTAGTATAACAGAACAGATCATCACACAAAAGCCACACACATGAACACCATGATATAAGGTGGAAACCCAATGTGGGTGAAAACCACCTGCTGCAAGTCGTCTCTATCTTTCTTTAATAAGAAACTTCAGTTTACAATCTTTTGTACTGGTGCAGCCTTATACCAGTACATAGGCTACAACCTGCAGAAGGCTCAACCTTCTCTCGTTTTCTAGACTCTCCTGGAAGGGAGCTCCAACCCCCTTTGCTCTTGTACTAGCTAAGATACTAGTATGTAGGTGCTGGCCTACAATCTTCTTTCTTTCAGGAACCACTTTTCATCAATTTTCCGACTGGATATTTCTGAAGCACAACATTACAATCTGAAGACCACAATTCATCAATTTTCATAACAAATCATACTATCATCATCAATCTTTGAATCACTGAACCACTGAAACCCTGTCAACACCCAGTCACCAGAACGCAGAGCAGACTACAAAACTTCTGCAATAACATTCAGACCCAACTGCAACCCAAAAATTAAGCTTCAAAAGATATACGCTACTTCAATGAAACCAACCCGCGTATACACACGCTTTTACCAAAGAAAGCCTGCGTACAGATCTAAAAATAATTTCTCATAACTTGCAGCTGTACCAGACATCAGTCATACCCAAAACATAACATTGCGTCAGTATGCAGATCTAAAAATATGCGTAATCAACCATATACCGATAGTTCATTTCAAACCATTTGATCCCGATCTATCCTTAGATCTAGTCTTCCATCAACCGGTGTGATCTCTCCTTAGCTTAGATCAAGCAACCCAGAACCTGCATAGTAGATCTCTTTCTTTATCAGATATTAAAGACTTTTTCAGTACACTTGCCTAATGATCTTCTTCTCCTTATATAGCCTTAGGCCCTTCACAATACCACGGTCCAAAACCATAGTAACCCAATACCATCAACTTCAAAACTCGGGATCAACACGACTGTCGAGATACCTTGGTCCAAAAACATAGGCTCAAGTACCGAAGACTAACTACCACAGACCAAAAGAAAGCTTCTCGACATGTACGCACTTTTCTGTTCATGAAACTGCGTGTATACGCGACTTCGTATATAGCTAGCCTGCGTATCCGCGACTTAGTATATAGCGTACCAGCGTGTATACGCAACTTGGGCTTAATGAACCTGCGTATATGAAATTTCTCTTCATTCTTGTAGTATGGACTGAGATCTGTCATCAAAGAGAGTTGCCATCAAGGACAACACCTGTACCGTAGCGCCACACCTGTGCCAAAATGCCAACAATCTCCCCCTTTGGACTTGATGGCAACCCCAAGATCCTTAGAATCATTCTCCCCCTTTGTCATCAAGGGCAAAGGGCTGTGCTCCCCCTGAGAACATGCTGATATCTCTGCTCTGCTGTGCTGAACATGCTCCCCCTGACTGTAGGCAAGATCTGCAAAAGATGTTCTTCAAGAAGAACCAAGACTTATACATCATAAAGGACCTTCCTATCACCAAAAGACTCAATACATACATCCATAATCCCAACCAAGAGGGGATACATCAGAAATTTACATATAACAACCAATTACATTACATCATTCATCCCAGGCATAGTGGGGAAACCAACATAGGCCGTTACATGACCTTGACATCATAAAAGAGATATCACAAAAGAGATACATGACATAGAGACAAAAGATCTAGACCAAGACTTATGAAAGTCACCAGCAGCATCTGATAATCATCTTTTAGATCAGCAACCAAGATTTCCTTCTGTGCTCCTTCTCCTGAAACCAACAACAGTTGTGAACTAGAACCAAAAACATCTAAATGCCAACAATGCTTTATTAGACTTTAAGCTGCTCCCCCTGAAACTGTGCCTGCTGCACCCCCTGAAACTCTGCCTGAAGGACTCTGGCATACCCATCTCAGACCTTCTCCAACCAGAGTCTGCCCTTGCTGTTCAGAACTCCATATGCGTGACTTCACCTGCATAAATCAGCGTATGTACGCGGATAACCCTTATACAACACGCGTACACCAACTTTTCTTTAGAACAGACAAGCTTCAACAGTAGGATGAAGCATCAACTACTCCTAGCTTTTGTCTGAGATATTCAAAAGTCTCCCTGGGCAGTGGTTTTGTGAGAATATCAGCAACTTGTTCTTTAGAAGAAACATACTCCAACTTGACCTTTTATTCAAGCACTTGTTCCCGGAGGAAGTGATACTTGATTGGTATGTGCTTGGTCTTTGAATGCATGACTGGATTCTTTGAAATGCTGATTTCACTTGTATTATCACATAAGATAGAGACAGGTGGAGTGCAAGTGATTTGAAAATCCTGCAAGGTCTGCATCATCCAAAGAAGTTGTGTGCAACAAGATGCCGCAGCCACATATTCTGCTTCAGCTGTAGATAAAGCAATCGAACTCTGTTTCTTGTTGAACCGAGATACTAATCTGGAACCCATGAAGAATGCACCACCACTTGTGCTTTTCCTATCATCCACACTTCCGGCCCAATCTGCATCTGTGTAAGCATGAAGAGTGAGATCTGTATCTCTAGGATACCATAAGCCATAGTTTTGAGTCCCTTGAAGATACTTGAAGATTATTTTGACTGCCTAAAGATGAGTTTCCTTTGGGTTGGCTTGAAATCTTCCAACAATTCCTACTGCATGCATAATGTCTAGTCGGGTACCTGTCAAATAAAGCAAACTCCCAATCATGGATCTATAAGTTGGTTGATGAACTGCTGCTGATTCATAATTTGTACTGAGGCTGCATCCTGTAACCATGGGGGTACATACTGGCTTTGAATCTTCCATGCCATACTTCTTCAAGATCTGCTTGAGGTACTTGGTTTGAGACAAGAAAATACCTCCTTCATTTTGTTGGATTTGCAATCCAAGAAAGTATGTCAATTCTCCAAGTAATGACATTTCAAATTCTTTTTGCATAACCAAGGCAAAGTTTTGACTCATAGACTCTTCATTGCTGCTGCCAAAGATAATATCATCTACATACACAACAAGTATTAGCAATTTGTTATTTTCAACTTTCATATAGAGATTGCTATCTGCTGATCCTTTTGAAAAACCTTGTTGGTGAAGATATTTGTCCAAACGATAGTACCAAGCCCTTGGAGCTTGTTTGAGACCATAGAGAGCCTTTTTCAATCTGCATACAAGGTTTGGATCATTCCCAAGAATGAAACCATCTAGCTGCTCAATATATACTTCTTCTTCTAAGTCTCCATTCAAAAAGGCTGATTTCACGTCCATTTGAAATACCTTGAAGTTTTGAAAGCTTGAGAGAGTAAGGAACATTCAGATGGCCTCAAGTCTTGCAACAGGAGCAAAGGTCTCTTCAAAAGCTATTCCTTCTTGCTACGCATACCCTTTACAAACAAGTCTCGCCTTTTTTCTAATTACTTCTCCATTTTCATTCAATTTATTTTTGAAGACCCATTTTGTCCCTATGACATTCTTATCTTTTGGTCTAGGAACCAATTCCCAAGTGTTGTTCTTTTCAATCTACTCAATTTCTTCATCCATTGCTTTGACCCAACATTCATCTTTGCATGCCTCTTTCACATTTTGTGGTTCAGTGGAAGAGATTAATGCCAAATAGCTTGAAGCTTCTGCAATTGTTCTTCTTGTTTGAACTCCTGCTTCTTTCTGCCCCACAATCTGAGATTCTGGATGATTCTTCTGAACATATCTGGATGGAGTCTTCTCTTCTATTCTTGTCTGCTCCTCTGGTTCTTCTTGAGGTTCTTCTTCATCATTCTGTCTTTGAGGGTAGCCTTCATCTTCTTCGATGTCTTCATGATGAACTTGCCTAGGAATGTATCCCTTCTCATCAACCACAACATCAATGCTGTCGACAATTCTGCCAAGTCTTTTATTGTAGCACTTGTATGCTTTGCTATGTGGAGAATAACCAAGAAGAATGCCTTCATCTGCTCTTGGTTCAAGTTTGCCAAGTTGCTCATCAGTATTCTTAATATAACATTTGCTCCCAAAGATTTTGAAGTGCTTCACCGAAGGAGTATTACCACACTAGAGCTCATGGGGAGTTTGAGTGCTGTTTACTCGGACATTTGTTTTGTTGAGAATAATAACTGCAACATGTTCAGCTTCACCCCAAAAAGTTGCGGAAGTACCTGATCCATCAAGCATAGCACGAGCCATTTGTTGGACTGTTCTGTTCATTCTTTCCACAACTCCATTTTGCTGAGGAGTTCTAGCTGTAGAGAATTCTCTTCTTATCCCATGTTCTTCACAGAAATCGAAAAATTCATTCGAGGTAAACTCCCCACCTCTGTCAGATCTGTGGCACTTAATTTTGTATCCTGATTCATTTTCAGCCAAGGCTTTGAAGGATTTGAATTTTTCGAATGCTTCATCTTTGTGCTTCATAAGTCCTAACCAGACAAACTTGGAGAAATCGTCAATGAATAATATCAAATATTCTTCTCCTCGAGGTGTTCTTTTTCTGAATGGACCACATGTATCTATATGTACTAGCTCAAGAGGCATGCTAGTGGATCCTTCCTTCTCAAGAAAATTAGTTCTGGTTTGCTTTCCAAACTGACATGATTTGCATATGGTGTTGTCTGGAATTTTGATATCTGGAAGATCACGAACTGCCTGATATTTGCATGCTTTCCTTATTTGTGGAAAGCTTAGATGTCCCAACCTCCGATGCCATAGCCATTGTTCATCATTCTTACTCAAATAGAATTGTTGTTGTCTTTCTTCAAATATGTATAGATTATTTGGAGTCCTTCTTCCTTTGATCACTGTTTCACCTGTATCAAGATCACGAACACAACATCCATTTGATCTAAATATTACCTCTGTTCCTTGATCGCACATCTGATTGACACTCAGAAGATTATGCTTCAATCCATCAACATACAAAACATTTCCAGCTTTGACCTTCTCTTTCAACGGAGCAACGTCTTTTCCTTTTATGGCTGCAGAGATATCGTTTCCAAAAGAAACTTTCTTTCCCTTTTCTAATGCGGTATATGATTCAAGTTTTTCTTTGTCCCCTGTCATATGCTTCGAACATCCGCTGTCAATGTACCATAGACTTTCTTGACCTTCTGCATAAAAGGCTATCCCACATCTTTCTGGTTTCGGTTCCTTTATTCTCCATGTTCTGACATTTGAGGTTTGTTCCTTTTGAGTTGTCTTCCAGAACCTGGTCCTGCATTCAGAGTCTTCATGACCAAAGTTATTACAAATAGAGCATTCAACTTCATTTTCAAGAACCGAAAAGTTGTTATAAGTCCTTTTCATGGTTCCAGTCATACTTCTTTGCTTTTGAGCTTCTCTAGTCATGATTGTCTTGTAGGCAACACATTGAGCTGCTTTGTGACCGAATTTATGGCAAGAAAAACATTGGCCATTAAAGAAATTTCTCCGATAATCAGATCTATCATCCAACCAATTGTAGCTTCTATTGACATCCATTCTTGGGGAAAATTGGGAAGATTTTACCTGTGGCTGATTGTAGCTTCTGTTTGTCCTTAAGGCAGCTTGTCCCCGAATTTCTTGATAGTCTTTATTTTTTCTTGAGGTAAACTGTCCCTGATTCACCTGATGACTTTTATTTGGTCTTTGCTCGCTCCTCCTTGCTGCATCAAGATAACTTTTAGAGGTAGAAGCTTGAGATGTTTCTCCATTATATCCCAGACCTGTCTTGATCAAAGGAGAACACTGCACATTGATAATCGCATCCAAGGTTTCAGATCCTTTAACAAATTTAAGATTAATCGCTTTTGTTTTCTCAATCTCCTTTCTAAGACAAACAATCTCACATTCCAATTTTTCAAGATGTTTTTCCTTTTCTGCCAGTTGACATTATAGAGAATCAATAATAGCACTTTTCTCTTCTAAGCAAACTTTGAGATTATTCATTTCTTCACAAAAGCCTTCTACATCTATAGCATCCATGTAGTCATCATCTTCAAAAGCCATTAAAAGTTTATATCTATAACCCTGTTCATCTTCGTCACTATTTGAAAGACCATCACTATCTTCATGAGTGTAATAGCTTTTCTTCTTTTCATTCTGTTTCTTGTTCCATTTAACAGGTTCCTTTCCCTTGTCATTCTTATCTTTGTGAGGACATTTGGCAGCATAATGACCTACTCTTCCACAAGCAAAGCATTTAAAAGGTAACTTACCTCTGAACCTTCCAGACCCCTTTGAAGATTTCTGACAAAATTTGATTCTTCTTCTTCATCTTCTGGCACGTGACTTGCTTCATAATAATCTTCTTTGCCTGAAGCCTTGAAAGCAACTTCTCTTCTGTCTGATGGACCTCCTTTTCTCATTTCATAAGCAGTTAGAATTTCGTGAAGCTGAGACATAGTAAGAATTCATAGATTTTCTTTTTCTTCTATTGCAGACACTTTAGATTCAAATTTGGGGGACAATGATCTTAGAACCTTTTCAACCACAATAGCCACTTTTATTTCTTCACCTAAGTTTTTCATGCAATTAACAATCTCATCTACCCTAAGGAAATAGTTAGCCACACTTTCATCATTATACATTCTGAGAGTCTCATACTTAATCCTGAGAGTTTTAAGTTTAGCACGCTTTACCTGTTCGTCTCCTTCATAGCTTGTGACAATTTTGTCCCATATTTATTTTTCGGATTTATAGTGCATTACCTTCATGAATTCCGATTGGGATATACATGCTAATAGAGTATTGACTGCTTTCGCATTTGTTTCATACTTCTTTTTCTCGGCTGGATCTGTAGGAGTAGCTGAAGGAAAAGTGTAGCCTGTCTCTACGATGTCCCAAACTTCTGTACCAAGAGATTGAAGATAGGCAGTAACTCTTACCTTCCAATAATTGAAGTTTGTCCCATCAAAAACTGGTGGCCTGATTGATGCTTCTCTCTCGTAGTTGCTCATGATGAACGATCTACCTTCAAGGGATCAAGCTTCTCTGAAGGACCTGCTCTGATACCAATTGTTCGAAATAATACTGAGAGGGGGGGTGAATCAGTATTATCAGATCAATAAAACTTTTTCAATACTCAGAAACATATACACTACTTCAGTTAGGTGAACCAGTGTGTACACGCTACTGTGTCTAAAGCAACCAGTGTATAACCAGAAATCTTATGATTCAGTTAGTTTATCTTCAGTAAATGCATCAGGACATTATTAACCATATTAAAAGTAAACAGGTGCAGTATAACATAACAGATCATCACACAAAAGCCACACACATGAACACCATGATATAAGGTGGAAACCCAATGTGGGTGAAAACCACCTGCTGCAAGTCGTCTCTATCTTTCTTTAATAAGAAACTTCAGTTTACAATCTTTTGTACTGGTGCAGCCTTATACCAGTACGCAGGCTACAACCTGCAGAAGGCTCAACCTTCTCTCGTTTTCCAAACTCTCCTAGAAGGGAGCTCCAACCCCCTTTGCTCTTGTACTAGCTAAGATACTAGTACGTAGGTGCTGGCCTACAATCTTCTTTCTTTCAGGAACCACTTTTCATCAATTTTCAGACTGGATATTCCTGAAGCACAACATTACAATCTGAAGACCACAATTCATCAATTTTCATAACAGATCATACTAGCATCATCAATCTTTGAATCACTGAACCACTGAAACCCTGTCAACACCCAGTCACCAGAACACAGAGCAGACTACAGAACTTCTGCAATAACAGTCAGACCCAACTGCAACCCAAAAATTAAGCTTCAAAAGATATACGCTACTTCAATGAAACCAACCCGCGTATACACGCGCTTTTACCAAAGAAAACCTGCGTACAGATCTAAAAATAATTTCTCATAACTTGCAGCTGTACCAGACATCAGTCATACCCAGAACATAACATTGCGTCAGTATGCAGATCTAAAAATATGCGTAATCAACCATATACTGATAGTTCATTTCAAACCATTTGATCATGATCTATCCTTAGATCTAGTCTTCCATCAACCGGTGTGATCTCTCCTTAGCTTAGATCAAGCAACCCAGAACCTGCATACTAGATCTCTTTCTTTATCAGATATTCAAGACTTTTTCAGTACACTTGCCTAATGATCTTCTTCTCCTTATATAGCCTTAGGCCCTTCACAATACCACGGTCCAAAACCATAGTAACCCAATACCATCAACCTCAAAACTCGGGATCAACACGACTGTCGAGATACCTTGGTCCAAAAACATAGGCTCAAGTACCGAGGACTAACTACCACGGACCAAAAGAAAGCTTCTCGACATGTACGCACTTTTCTGTTCATGAAACTGCGTGTATATGCGACTTCGTATATAGCTAGCCTGCATATCCGCAACTTAGTATATAGCGTACCAGCGTGTATACGCAACTTGGGCTTAATGAACCTGCGTATATGAAATTTCTCTTCATTCTTGTAGTCTGGACTGAGATCTGTCATCAAAGAGAGTTGCCATCAAGGACAACACCTGTACCGTAGCGCCACACCTGTGCCAAAATGCCAATAGTATGGACTCCCACTTTAGCCAATGGACATCAATATTTGGCCATTTATCAAATAAATAACATTAAATTATTTAGCAACCCAAACCACAAGGCGTAGGTACCCTACAGAGACTACATGGTGGTGGTGTGGCACCATGTGGGCTAACAGGGCCACGTGGGTGCTACGTGAATATTTCATGATGACATGGACTCATTTAAATGGGATAAAATTCTAAGAGGCATAAATTTCTATCTAGGACTTGGGACGAGGAAAGATTTATATCACTATAAATACCTTGACAAGTTGAACAAAATGGCGACTTTAGTTTTAGGATTAGAAGAATTTGAGAAAAAAAGGTTTTTGTAAACCCATCTTCATAATAGACCATGGAGATTGGGTGAAATGAGTAGCACTCATATAGCCTTTGATGACATAAGGGGGTAGGAGGTGTTGAAATATCTATGTTAGTTTGTGTCTTTTTCATTGCATCTTTTCTTATTCAATAATAATATGTTTACAAAACGTAATTGTACAAGGCTAAAGTCTACATAGATTGAGATTTTTTTTGTATTAAAACAATTTTGACTTCAAGAAGATTTCTTTGTGCTAAGGGGATTCACTCAGGCCTATGGTATACCCTATTACAATGAGATATCTATGGATGTGATTCTTGTGGTGAGAAGTTCAAAGATAGAGATTAAGAAACTAAAAGGGAATTTTTTTTTAGCTACGTAAGCTCAAAATGGAAGATTTATTGGTGTAAAATATAAATTTATTGTTGTGGATATAAGTTTTTCACTGACAAGGATTTCAACGAAATACTGGACAAAGTTTGACTGAAAGGAATAGAGAATAATACAATTGTGTCTCTCAGATTTAGTATTGTTGATTGTGTCATCAGAAGCTTCAATAAATATTTTGTTGAACAAGTTGTTAGCGCTTGAAATTTCACCTCAGGCTAAGAAAGGCAAACTCCAAGGCAACATCAAACCACTTAGCCTCGTAGCTAGCCGTACGGGGCAGGAGAAGGCTCTCTCCGGTCTATCTCAGCAAAAATCTTCAACGGGCAGAGATAACCAATAAGGAATGCTGATTTTAGGCTAGTAAACTGATAAAAAGGGATTTTTAATAAATGATGGGGTTTTTCTGGGCTGCATGGGGTAAAGAAACAGCTTGAACAGAGAAATGTAATCAAAACCCAGATTATCTCCTGAGGCAAGGTAGGCAAGAAATTTAACACCAAATTTAGATTAAATGGAATGGCAAGACTGCTGAGGAGCTGACAAGGGCATAGAGGATGAATCCTTGTCAAACAGAAGAAAACATTAAATATGAACAAACTTATAGGCAGAGCAGAAAATATTATGAATTCTACCTAAACTCTTCATTTGTTCAATTGGAAATGATCATGAAGTGAAATGAAACATAATAGGTTACATATGAAACAGAAGAAAAACTTATGCTAACTTTCACACCACAGGAATCTCAGGAGCCAGAGCTATGTATTTCATTAAAAAACTCTGTCAAAGACTGTACAATGGAGCTCAGTTCTCTCTTCTCCACCAGCACTCAGAACTCTCCCCTCTCTCAATGATTTGTTTTTTAATACATAAATAAACTCTGCTGTTTGAAAACAAATCTATCCAAAAATGAGGAACTGTTTCTAAAATAAAAAAAATAGAAAAACCATTTTTTCTGTTCTAAACACAGAATGTTTTCCTTGAAATCTTCTGATGGCCAATGAAGAAATAACTGTTGGAGAGAAGATACCTCTGAATCATTAACACCTTTGAATCATTAACTGAAGTCTTGAAATAGGAGATCGGTTCCTATTTTTCCTGCTATGATGGATATCTTCGTTCTGTTTTAGGCGTATTTTGACTTGGCATTTCTCATTGATAAGAGGATGCATCACGAAAATCAGGCACTAAACAGGGCAGCCACTACAACAAACTGGACTCAAACGCAACACGTATAATTTTAAGATTGTGAATAACGAAACGAAATCCCACCACTCATTCTAAACACAGCATTTTCTAGGCCTTAATTCAACCAAAACTATGACATCTGGCACAGACCAACTTTCAATCAGTATGAAGTGATATGTTGAATGAGCCATTTCCGAGAAGAACTAACAAGGTAGGCTCCAGATTCGGCCCTTTATAAATAAAAAACAAAGTTAAAACTACCTTTTCTCATTCGTACTCGGCCTTATCATCAGCAGTTGGCAGTCTGACAAAACAATTTTGTCGTTGAAGGCAACAGAGAAGTCCGACATCACATTTGACCTCAAGTTGGAGTTTGTCATATGTTGGTCCATATTTCAGTGTCCGAGATCTGAATTTGCAGAGGTATCTGATGCATCTCCCTGTGTCCCAAACAACTGAAATGTTGCATTCTGTGAATGTACTGGCCAATGTGGTGGATTCAACTCAGCATCACGCGCCCCAAATAAATCAAAGTGAGCATTTGCGTTATATGGCGCTGAGCTCACTTCACCTAAAGGCATGGGATGCATGGAAAAACTACTATGGATGAATGAAAAGCCATTTCCCTCTGGTAAAGCTTCAGATGTACTTAGTGTTGCTAATCCACCTTGAACATGATTAGCTGAACCACAAAACCGTGAAGCAGCTTGTAAACCAATGTTAGCTCCATTAAGTTCCCAATCTCCATCACGATTTCGCTTCATCCCTATTCTCAAAACATTATGATTCTCTGATATATGATCCTCCTGTTTCACCAGCTTTAAAATTTGAGGTTCATTTTGGGCATCTCCTTCGGTGATAGGCGAGGACCCATCTGTGCCATTTTATCAATGACTAATAAATTTTCTGTGGTAGCACCTGGACGTTGGACCAAAATACAATCTGACATTCCTCGTAAGACAGGCTTGGGGCATATTACATTTTGGCATCTCGCTTGAAGTGAATCTAAGACAATGATTGTACATTTGTGGCGGCAGACCTTAACTCTTCTCTTATACTGAATTTCGGGATGAAATCCACCACTGCGTCAGCATAGAGAGGCGAAAGCAAGGCATTGTAAAGGCCATGCACACGTGATGTAATGGCAGGCAATGCAAAAACTTATCAGCGGGAGTATACTCCCATGTTTCTGTTAATATTTGTACATGTGCGGCTATGCTACGATGTGTGTGCACAACACCTTATGGTTTACCTGTCGTACCACTTGTGTACACAATCAATGCCGATTTATCACCTCTTCAGATAGAATGCCTGAAGAATCATGCTTGACATCCCTTGAATGGAACACCTCAGATGCTCTGAAATCCATCGGAAGCTTTGGAACAAAAGGAATGAGACAAAAGCGTGCAGAACATCTTTTTGCAATGCCCTTCCAAATTCCTTAATAGTCCTCAGTACCCATTACAAAAGAAACATCTGCTTCATTCATCACATAGAGAATCTATGCTTTTGGGTGTCTAAGAGCCAAGGGAACAGCGACAGCACCACTAATCCATGTTGCCCAAATGCCAGCCACGAACTCTGCTGAGGGCTTTGACATAATACCTATCCGAGCCCCATTAAGACTGGTAATATCATTCATTTCTCTCATCGGCGGGGATATGTTTCCATTTGTAGTCTGCTTAGAACCCATGGAAGGATAGGCAGTGATTTGAGACTTCACACCTCCAACAGACTCGTCAACACTAGACTTAAGCAAATTGTCTTCTAGTAATGTGTTTGAAAGTTGCCAAGCCGAAGCAAGAAATTGTCCATAACTGTGATTCCCCTCAGCGGTTTCCACTGCCATTTTACTCTATGCTTTTATCTTAATTAAAAGTTCTATTTTAACCCAAGAACCAACCGATAAACTCAAATGAATCTATGTCTCATCATCATCCTTTGTGTTGTATATAACCATCAAACTCCTACAACAACTGAGCATGTTGTATATTTGGAATTTCTGGAATTTGGATGCAAAACTATGTTTTGTTTGGTTTCGCTTTGTCTATGATTGCTGATGATATTCTGAATTGTGCTTGTGCAGGGATAGGAGCTTGAAGTCGCTGCCATTTGAAGAGCTGGAGAATTTGATACATATTCTAAAAAAAACACATTTAATGATTTCTTCTTCAAAACAGGGTTTTGAAGAAGAATCAATCTCACACTGACATACAAGACGGAGTCTAACATCGGCTCCATTTGGGATGGCAGCTGCCGCTTCGTGGAGGTGCCAAGAACCGCAGAACTTTGGGAGAGCAGACAGTGCCTCCATCCATTGGGCAATGGAGTCATGATTCCAACAACTAACACAGACTTTGACATATTTATGGACTGAAACTTGACTGAAATGTTTGAAAAACAGACTCGGCAAACTTCACACTAAAACTGTAATGAAACTGGAACAAAATGCTGCCTTTCGGCTGCTTATTTATTTACAAAATCTATCCTAATCTGCTGTAATAATAATAGATCAGGTAATACTGAAATGCCAAATTAACCTTTCAAGTAAACCTGAGAATGATGCCGCTTGAGAATGCTTCCACGAGGCCACAGATGTGATTGCCAGCAGTCCTTCATGCACGTAATGAGCCTGGTCACGTACAAGACAGCCTGATCTATCAATCAAACTGAAAAACATGTCCATATAAGTTGCCATTGGATCGCGGAAGCCGGACTCTGTTGGCTGCCCCAACTCTGCAATACATACTTCCAGCTGCACACTGTCAATGTAAACATCTGTAGGCAAGTCTGTTATTTCTTGTTGCGAAGGAGGAAGGATTTCCAAGAACTTTTTAGGGTCTTGGAAATCATATGACTGGATCTGCTCATCTAAAGTCTGAATCTCCTTTTCGATTCTTTCAACAATTAACTCACAAAATTTAGTTTTGAAGAACTTTGAAGATTTCAACCAATGAAGCAAGGTACTGAAAAAAGCTTCATCAAATTCAGAATCTGCTAACTCAATTCTTATTTCTTCTACAGCTTCACATAGGGCAGGGTTTGCCACATACCTTACCATTGCATGAATGGATTGGCAAGCGTTTGGAATGTCTGGATCGAATTGGATTCGCCAGGTGAATGGTTCAACCTGCATATGTATCTGACTATTGTCCACCATCAGCATCAGATCTGCAATTTGATTTCATGTACTGAGACAAGACAATCAACAAGTCAAATGTTCTCCCCAGTATGGTCGCCAATATGTTAGCGCTTGAAATTTCACCTCAGGCTGAGAAAGGCAAACTCCAAGGCAACATCAAACCACTTAGCCTCGTAGCTAGCCCTACGGGGCAGGAGACGGCTCTCTCCGGTCTATCTCAGCAAAAATCTTCAACGGGCAGAGATAACCAATAAGGAACACTGATTTTAGGCTAGTAAACTGATAAAAAGGGATTTTTAATAAATGATGGGGTTTTTCTAGGTTGCATGGGGTAAATAAACAGCTTGAACAGAGAAATGTAATCAAAACCCAGATTATCTCCTGAGGAAAGGTAGGCAAGAAATTTAACACCAAATTTAGATTAAATGGAATGGCAAGACTGCTGAGGAGCTGACAAGGGCATAGAGGATGAATCCCTGTCAAACAGAAGAAAACATTAAATATGAACAAACTTATAGGCAGAGCATAAAATATTATGAATTCTACCTAAACTCTTCATTTGTTCAATTGGAAATGATCATGAAGTGAAATGAAACATAACATGTTACATATGAAACAGAAGAAAAACTTATGCTAACTTTCACACCACAGGAATCTAAGGAGCCAGAGCTGTGTATTTCATTAAAAAACTCTATCAAAGACTGTACAATGGAGCTCAGTTCTCTCTCCTCCACCAGCGCTCAGAACTCTCCCCTCTCTCAATGATTTGTTTTTTAATACATAAATAAACTCTGTTTTTTGAAAACAAATCTATCCAAAAAATGAGGAACTGTTTCTAAAATAAAAAAAATAGAAAAACCATTTTTTTTGTTCTAAACACAGAATGTTTTCCTTGAAATCTTCTGATGGCCAATGAAGAAATAACTGTTGGAGCGCAGATACCTTTGAATCATTAACACCTTTGAATCGTTAACTGAAGTCTTGAAATAGGAGATCGGTTTCTATTTTTCCTGCTATGATGCATATCTTCGTTCTGTTTTAGGCGTATTTTGACTTGGTATTTCTCATTGATAAGAGGATGCATCATGAAAATCAGGCACTAAACAAGGCAGCCACAACAACAAACTGGACTCAAATGCAACACGTATAATTTTAAGATTGTGAATAACGAAACGAAATCCCACCACTCATTCTAAACACAGCATTTTCTAGGCCTTAATTCAACCAAAACTATGACATCTGGCACAGACCAACTTTCAATCAGTATGAAGTGATATGTCGAATGAGCCATTTCCGAGAAGAACTAACAAGGTAGGCTCCAGATTCGGCCCTTTATAAATTAAAAACAAAGTTAAAACCACCTTTTCTCATTCGTACTCGGCCTTATCATCAACAGTTGGCGGTCTGACAAAACAATTTTGTTGTTGACGGCAACAGAGAAGTCTGACATCACATTTGACCTCAAGTTGGAGTTTGTCATATGTTGGTCCATATTTCAGTGTCCGAGATCTGAATTTGCAGAGGTATCTGATGCATCTCCCTGTGTCCCAAACAACTGAAATGTTGCATTCTCTGAATGTACTGGCCAATGTGGTGGATTCAACTCAGCATCACGCGCCCCAAATAAATCAAAGTGAGCATTTGCGTTATATGGCGCTGAGCTCACTTCACCTAAAGGCATGGGATGCATGGAAAAACTACTATGGATGAATGAAAAGCCATTTCCCTCTGGTAAAGCTTCAGATGTACTTAGTGTTGCTAATTCGCCTTGAACATGATTAGTTGAACCACAAAACCGTGAAGCAGCTTGTAAACCAATGTTAGCTCCATTAAGTTCCCAATCTCCATCACGATTTTGCTTCATCCCTATTCTCAAAACATTATGATTCTCTGATATATGATCCTCCTGTTTCACCAGTTTTAAAATTTGAGGTTCATTTTGGGCATCTCCTTCGGTGATAGGCGAGGACCCATCTGTGCCATTTTATCAATGACTAATAAATTTTCTGTGGTAGCACCTGGACGTTGGACTAAAATACAATTTGACATTCCTCGTAAGACATGCTTGGGGCATATTACATTTTGGCATCTCGCTTGAAGTGAATCTAAGAAAATGATTGTACATTTGTGGCGGCATACCTTAACTCTTCTCTTATACTAAATTTCGGGATGAAATCCACCACTGCATCAACATAGAGAGGCGCAAGCAAGGCATTGTAAAGGCCATGCACACGTGATGTAATGGTAGGCAATGCAAAAACTTATCAGCGGGAGTATACTCCCATGTTTCTGTTAAGATTTGGACCTGTGCGGCTATGCTACGATGTGTGTGCACAACACCTTATGGTTTACCTGTCGTACCACTTGTGTACACAATCAATGCCAGTTTATCACCTCTTCAGACAGAATGCCTGAAGAATCATGCTTGACATCCCTTGAATGAAACACCTCAGATGCTCTAAAATCCATCGGAAGCTTTGGAACAAAAGGAATCAGACAAAAGCGTGCAGAACATCTTTTTGCAATGCCCTTCCAAATTCCTTAATAGTCCTCAGTACCCATTACAAAAGAAACATCCGCATCATTCATCACATAGAGAATATATGCTTTTGGGTGTCTAAGAGCCAAGGGAACAGCGACAACACCACTAATCCATGTTGCCCAAATGCCAGCCACGAACTCTGCTGAGGGCTTTGACATAATACCTATCCGAGCCCCATTAAGACTGGTAATATCATTCATTTCTCTCATCAGTGGGGATATGTTTCCATTTGTAGTCTGCTCAGAACCCATGGAAGGATAGGCAGTGATTTGAGACTTCACACCTCCAACAGACTCGTCAACACTAGACTTAAGCAAATTGTCTTCTAGTAATGTGTTTGAAAGTTTCCAAGCCGAAGCAAGCAATTGTCCATAACTGTGATTCCCCTCAGCGGTTGCCACTACCATTTTACTCTATGCTTTTATCTTAATTAAAAGCTCTATTTTAACCCAAGAACCAACTGATAAACTCAAAGGAATCTATGTCTCATCATCATCCTTTGTGTTGTATATAACCATCAAACTCCTACAACAACTGAGCGTGTTGTATATTTGGCATTTCTGGCATTTGGATGCAAAACTATGTTTTGTTTGATTTCGCTTTGTCTATGATTGCTGATGATATTCTGAATTGTGCTTGTGCAGGGATAGGAGCTTGAAGTCGCCGCCATTTGAAGAGCTGGAGAATTTGATACATATTCTTAAAAAAAACACATTTAATGATTTCTTCTTCAAAACAGGGTTTTGAAGAAGAATCAATCTCACACTGACATACAAGACGGAGTCTAACATCAATAAGCTTTGTAAGTCCTTTTTTTAGTTAAGTCATTTATGAGTCAGTTTTCAGTAATGTTGGTTTCATAATTGAGTCGGTTTGAATCAAGTTTCAGTCAATAAATGAGTGAAAGTCTTGCATTGTTTGTCAAATAATGACTCCATTTCCCAATGGTTGGAAAACACTGGTCTGCTCTCCCAGAGGTCTAAGGTTCTTGGCATCTCCAAGGAGCTACCATCCCCATTGGAGCCAATGTTAGTGTCAATCTTTCCAGCCTTCCTCCAGTGATCAAATATGCTCTTACAAAGTGGTCTCAGAGTTTCCAAGTCAAATGTTGTCATTTCAAAGAGTTTTCAAGCAAAATTTGGTCACTAGGAATTAGATCTAGGGTTTGCTTTCACTCCTTCTAAAGTTGCCCAAATGCCAATCTATGTCACTATTCAGCTGAGTCTAACACAAGTTATGGGCTTTCTATCAACATATGTTGCTAGTGAAAAAAATATTCCTACAGAAAATGTTATATAATCAAAACATCAAGGATGGAGGCTCAATGACCGAGAATATGAATGCATTCAATATTATGGTAATTCAGCTATTTTATGTTGATATTAATATTTCATATGAGGATAGATGCATCAATTTGTTTTGTTATCTAGAAAACTCTCGAGATAACATTGTTGTTTCCACAGGTAGTAATGTAACTACTTTAAGATTTGATAAAATAGTTTCATCCTTGTTATCAAAGGACATGAGATGGAAAAACATGGAAAGCCCAAATGGAGATGCCTTATCTCTAGGAGCATACTCCCAAAATAGAAATAGAAATAGCCCTTAAGTATAAATAGAAATAATTCCTCATGCGGGAGATCTAAATCTAGAGGAAGATTTATATCTCTAAGAAAATTTGTAAAAGTATGTTAGAGATGTGGAAAAGAAGAGCACTACAAAAGTGGTTATAAATCCAAAATTTATGAGAAAGGGAAGGGATTTGAATATGATACTTCTATAGAATAAAAAACCTCCTTAGATTAAGGAGGGGATATGTTACTTTCCTACTTTATGCACACGTGTAGATCATGAGGTATGGATGGTCGACTTAGGTGCACCTTTCATATGACTCTTCACATGGAGTGTTTTTGAAAATATGAAAGATGTGATGGGAGTGATGTTTTCCTAGGATATGAATATAGTCAAAATCACAAGGTGAGAAATTCAAGTTGAAGAACATGGGTGGAAGGAATAGAACATTGCCTAGTGTTTGAATCCAAATTTGAGAATTAGAAAAAATATTGATTTCTATAAATAAATATGAGTGATGCATATGTAAAAACAATGTTTGAAAATGATACCTATAAGATGCTTCGAGGAGTATTGTTGTTGTTGAGGGTAGTTTTGATTGGAACTAGATACAAGATTTTGGGAAGCACTATTAGTAATAGGTGCAACAATTCTATTGTTTAGTCTAGAAGCTCGATTTTACCATAGTCATTTTGTAAGAATGTCTACGTTTTGGGTCCATAAGTGGATCCATCATTAAGACATAATTTCCTGAGGAAATAGTGTTGATAGAATATATATATATATATATATATATATATATATATATATATGGAAAGAAAAAAGAAATGTCAACTTTCATAATAAAAAACCCCAATAATATAGAGAGAAATAAAATATATGGAAATATAATATCCAAATAATATTTTAATAATTTGTTAAGGGATTATTAATATATTATATAGTTAATATATTATTTAATAATGTATTGAATAGATATACTAATACTAATAATGATATATTTAACTTTATATATAATAGAAAATTTTTAATTTATCTTACTTCTATTAAATAAGAAGAAATTAAAAGATATAATATTATAAAAGTATAATAATATTATAATGATCCTAATATTACACTAATGTTATTATTCAAGCTAATATTAATTATTAATTATTAATTAACCTTATTATTAGAATTTTATTAAAATAGTTTAATGTTATTATTCTTAGTTAATAATTTGTATTATTTATATTTAATTAACCTTATTATTATTATTTAATTAATAATTTTATTGAAGCATTAATTAAGAATTATGCAAGATAGGGAAGGAAATAAGAAGAGAAACGAAGGGGGAAGGATATTACAAGGAAAAGGTAGGAAATGGGTAAGATTTAGGATTTAAGAATTCTTAAGGAGGGGAATCTAACGACTACTGATTTCAAGGCCATTGTCTTTGTTTAGATTGTTAGGGTCTTTGATAATCTCCAACGCTTCTCTAAAGTGTCTTTTAAATAATGGTTTTCCCTGGAAATAATTTTAGTGTTCTCAAGGTTTATATGGTGTTTGGTATTGATGGAGTGCTCAACAAGGGTGGAAGAGCGAACACGGTCATGTCTAATCTCAACAACATGTTCTTTCATCTTGATCCTAAAGGATCTTCTAGTTTCCTCAATGTAGCATTTACCATAGTAACATGTTATCCTATAGATCCCTTAGTGTTTATGTGGGTTAATATGATCCTTGATGAACCTCATTTCTTGATGGACAATAAGAAGGAAAAAATCCTACAACCTATGGAAAAAATATTGTGTTGTGCCATAAACTATTTGTATATAGTGGAGAAAAAGACATTTGAGTACTACATAGTAACAATATGGTAGAAGGTATGTCTAATTTCTTTATGGATTTTAATTTATATGAATATCGTTTATGTGAGAAGAGAAAATAGTTAAAATTAGCATATGGTTGTAGTGGTTAAAGGGGATATCACAATTAATGCACATTGATGTGTTTAGACCTATGTCAGTTCCATCACTGGGTAAATTTATGTACTAGTTCTCATAGATGACTTTTTCGCAATACATGGAATTACTTCCTCAAGAATAAACTTAATTCTTTGAGAAATTAAAATAGTTTAATGCTCTTGTGGAAAATCAAATATAGAAAAAACTTAAGGTGCCGAGGATAGATATTGGTGGAAAATTCTATGGGAATGATTTTGAAAAATTATTTAAGTGTGGTATTTAAAGGTAGAAGACTACTTCATACATAACTCAATAGAATGGAGTTGAAAAAAGGATGAATAGGACATTGATGGAGAAATCAACAAGCATTCTTAGTTGTACTAGGTTAGGCTAGGAATTCTGGGTAGAGGCAATTGACACTATGTGTCACCTAGTAAATAGATCACCCTCATTAGCATTAGATGACAAGAATCCACATGAGGTATGGATTTCTAATAAACCATATTTTAAAAATATCAGAGTATTTGGATATGATGTTAATGTACATGATCCAAAGGATAATATGAGTAAGCTAGATAAGAAAGCTAAAAAGTGTATCATTGTTGTATATAAATATGATTTAGAAGCTTTAAATCTTAGCAACCTAGAAACTAAAAAGGTGGTGTATAGTCGAGATGTATTATGTATAGAAGTTAAATATGTTGTCAAAAAGCAATTACTACCAAGGGAGGGTGAACCAGAAAATATAGAGTTTGAAATCAAGGATTATGAATTAGACTCTAAACAATATTAGGAATCAGAAGGATAAAAGCCACATAGTACAATACTGAGGAGAATGGTTCAAGAAATAACACAACCAGAAAGGTATACTCTACCTGATTTTCATTCAAAAGTTTCTTTCTTTATTGTTGATGATGATCTTAAAATTATTATGGAGACAGTGGATTCAAAGGAAAAGAAAGCTTTGGAAAAAGGCCATGGTTGAAGAAATGGAGACCTTGGACAAGAATGAGAAAATTAACTGTGGTGATATTTTCTCTCATGCTACCAAGTTAATTTCCATTAAATTTCTTTTATCTATTGCTATTGATTTTGATTATGAAGTAGAAAATGGATCTGAAGATAACATTCCTACAAGGGGATCTGGAATGAGAAATCTACAAGAAGTATCTTGAAGGATTTGTTGTAAAAGGAAAGAAAGGGATGGTATGTAATATGGAAAAGTAACTATACGAGTTAAATCAATCACAGAGGATGTGGTATACAAAAATTGATATTATATATTAGGACTTGCTTTCATAAGGAGCAAAGCATAATAACTTGTGTATTACAGATTAATTGGTGATCATGTCATTTATTTGGTCTTGCATTTTGATGATATGTTGTTGATTGGAAATGACAAGGGAATCATCTAAGAAGTGAAAAATTATTTTTCCTCTAAATTTGACATGAAGAATCTTGGTGCTACGAATTTTCTATGTGACATGGAAACTAGAAGACATTTAAAGGTAAATAGGAAAGTATTCTTATGTTAGAGGAAGGATTTTAAAGTATTATTGTTGAGGTTTACTGATTTATATTGGATCATTATATTGTTTTTCATCCATCTCAATGCTTTTAAAGTGGAAAAAGTGGAGGAATCAACTCAAGACCATTTTTACTAGTAGAAGCCAATTTGGACAGTTGGGGTTTGAAACCTTCCAGAACCATTTTGAGGCACTAAATGACACTTTTTGGGGCTAAAAATGTGTTTCTTTAACGCCAAACCTTTTTTTCGTATTCTATACACAGTGACCTTTCCAACAATGTAAGAATCGTGTTATTCAAAGTATGTATGCATAAATTACGACACTTAAAAGTTGACCTTCCTGTTTTCACCACCATGATTGAAGAGAATGCCACGGTAGCTCCCAATATTCATGGAAAAGGGGCTAGCCACGTGATTATGATGAATAAAACTCTAGAAGAGTCCATATTGTAACTACGGTTAAGGGTTGAGGTAGTCAAACCTAACCACTAGTAGGTTATCAAGTTGTGTTATAATTGGGCTAGTAGGAGGAAAATGCGCTCTGTTATTTCGAGTGCATTCATTCCATAGATGAGAAAAAATAGTCGAGAGGGATAAGAGGTAGAATATACAGAGAGGATTTGTGTGCTATAGTAGCCCACAAGCCACAGTTTGTACTTCTTTGTACTCACAATCATTTTCTCTCCAGATAAAGAGAGAAGAGAGGCCTCACGTTCCATTTGGGTTTTCTCTCAAAAGGATTTCCCAGGTGATATCTCATGTCAAATCATGGTTTGTTAGATTTTATTTCATTTTTCTCTACTTTATCCATAATTTTAATTTGCATGCATACACAATTAAAAGAAATATACAAATCCAAAATCTAAAGAGAAATAAAACCCTAATAATGTAGATTTTAAATTGTTAAATATACTTTTATAAGATATGTTGTAACGAACTGTCTAGTGGAATATCCATGACAATTTACAAATCATCTAATATGCAAGAAAGTATACCAATAAATTTTTTTATTCCTATAGGTGTAAAGTTATTTGTAGACTAGTGTCCCATGACACATGAAGAGGAAGAGGACATGTCATGTGTTCCATGTGCCAATGTGGTTGGAATATTAATGTATGCAATTATTTGTACTAGACTAAACATTGCATATATAGTGGGAGTATTGAGAAACAATACGTCAAAATTAGGGAGGAGAATTGGACATCAATAAAAAGGTTTTTACATATTTGTGTGACGCTTTTAGATATGGATTCTGCTACCAATAAAGATCAAAATTGGACAGAGTGTTGAACATACATGAGTTTATTGATGTTGACTAGGCTAAGATATACAACATAGAAGATCTACAAGTGGGTATGTGTTTAACCTATTTGGAGGAGCAATCAATTTGATGAGCAAGAGATAACCTATAGTGGCACAATCAACCACAAAAGATGAATACACAATAGTCACTCATGAAAGTAAGAAAGAAGTATGGTTACCAAGATTGTGTTTAAGTATTGGTTTGGTACAACAAGTTTTAAGGATATATGTTGATAGTTAGAGCACAATCTTGCTGGCAAAAAAACCATATTATCATTTGAGGACAAAGTATATTAATGTTTAGTATTACTTCATGAGAGATGTGATTAAAGATGAAAAGGTGCTACTAGAAAAGGTGGATACCTTGAAGAATGTTGCAAATTCGTTAAAAAAATCTATGAGCAATATTAAATTATATGGGTATAGAGGAAAAATGGGCATAATTTCCCTAGATTTATTATCATATACTCTTGCAACTCCTTGTGTGCAAAGAAAATAAGTGGGAGAATGTTGGGTATGTGTTACATTCTTTGCATAATAGTTCCCATGCATTGTGCATCGAACCAAGCATAGTGTGGGGGCCATGTGGGGGAAATAACCCTTCTATTTTGAAGGGTCCTAGGAGAGGCAAGCTCCCCTGTTTGAGAGATTCATAGGTAGTACCATAAAAACAAAATGGGCAGTTTTGGTACTCATTTTTCGCATTTTTTAGCACTCAATATTTACTAAAAGTAGTTTTGTGGCACATGATGATTTTTCCCATAGATTTTTACTTTTGGTTAAGGAATTATGATTGTAGTTTAATCTGGGGTAAATAGAATAAAGGTCCATGAATGTTGCAGGATATAGATTGTATTTTAATATTATAGATAAGAATCTATTGTAAAAAATCTCTCTAGTTTTCCCGGTTTTGGGTTTCTAGGATAAAATTTCTATGCTAATGTGAGTGTTTTCCATTGCATATTTTCTATTTTATCAAGAATCTATTTGCAACAATTAATTATATAGGGTTACAATCTACATAGATTGCATTACCTTTGGTTCCAAAATAGGAAAATATTTAGTAATATGATGAAAAATACTAATATCTTCATTATTTTGAGGTGGTTACTTAGAATTTGTAGTAGAAACAAGATTTGGTACTTTTACCTCACTTGATGAAGTATTTACAAATATATAAACTACTAAAGACCTACGTAAATTTAATGAGATATAAGGCTTTCTATAATTTGGTTTTGTAGAGATTCCATGGAATTATAGATCTCTATAAATGATAAAATATTGAATAGATTGATAAGTAACTTCATTGCTTTAGAATTCTTACTACATCCAAAAAAGACACTTCTCAAGAATATGAGCCTAATACTCACAACCAAATACCTTGAAATTGGTAATATGTGGTCCTCTTTCACTCAAGTTTTCTTTATGAGTAGAATGAAAAATTTATTTAGTAGAAACCCTATTCAAAACGTACTTTGCACGCTATTCATGCCAATATTTACTTTACTCATTAGCATGTCCAACATAAGAGTGAAAAGGTTATTTGCTAGATGAAGAAAAACCAATATAGTTAAAGAAATTATGTTTATGATGAATAAGGCTAGATGAAACAATTTTGAACCTTTCATTAAATGTTTTAAGAAATATTGTGCAATTTCATGGGGATTTCACTTTATGGAATATTCAAATACCCTTAATTTTGTTGTATATTTACAAATACCTCCAAGAAAACCATTGGATGAAGCTCCCACCTAGTAAATATATCAAATAAACCCTAACCTACTATTTTTACTAGATACACCTTTCTTTAACCCACAATACCTATAAATATTCTATTACTTGCATCCCTCAGAGCTAACCAATACCTATAGTATATTGATTATGTTTGACAATTTTAAAACCTTCTTTATGAATGGACATGAAAAGATATTGATCAACAAGTTGCTTCCCCCATGATTAATTTAATTGTCAAATTTATACCATTTTTTAAAAGCATGATGAAAAGAAAAATGATAGGCATGCTTTCAATATGAAACACATCCCTTAATAGATTGTTGGGAACATTGATATTGATAGACCTAGCTATTGGAATATTTCTTCCATTACTAATTGAAACTTTCCAAGACATGCTTTTATGCTTCCATAATAGCTAGATAAAGAAGCATTACAAGTCTAAAATTGGAGGCACGTGAATCTAAGATCCATTCTAAGAAAGAGGATACATATTTATTTGGCTAGATTGAATACATTGTAAGATAAACCTATTATTAATTACATAATTTCTTTTTGTATTTATCCAAGCTTGTTACACCACTAAAAGTAATTATTTTGGCATGATTGTTTTTCCCTAATACTTACATATTTTCCACTTTTTTTTCCTAAAGCTCTTGCATTTTTATAAGCATAAGATGTAGTATCTTTTTTAAGAACTTTGTATGGATTCCTTTCTTCCATTAGCCAAATGTGTAGGTTTTCGAACAATAATCAAACCTAATGATAATATCCTATCCCATTCATAAATTGATCTTTTGTAGAAGTATTGAAAAGTAGGTTTGAGAGTTTCTTTAGACATTTTAATTTCTCTGTCTTTAGTTTTAAAGAAAAAATTATAGATTAGATGAAATTTTAGTATTTACTAGAATAATGAATGTTGAGTATTCATTCTTATAATAAAAATTACAATTATTTATTTTGTCAATATAACTCTTGAGGTTAATAAGAAATTGTTCATTCCTCTTTAAATCCATAGTTTCTAGTTATGTGTCTTTATTTTCTAGTAATAAGTAGAAAGATCATTAATTATCATACATTGTTGCTAGAACATTTCACATCTCTATAGGATTATCTAAAGATTCGAAGTCTACCGATAGACTATCAAATATAGTTTGACCAACAAGAATTCTTAATTATTCCAACATTGTTCCCATTCAACCACATCCTTTTCTTCTAATAGTTTTCTAATGTTACCATTAATGATCCATCATAGATTATTTCCCCTAAGAACATCAATCATCTTATTTTTCCAAATATTATAATTAAAATGAGATCATTTAGGAACATTAACCACCTTGAAAGTCATTATATATTATACAATTTAGAAAATTATTATATATTATACAATTTACAAGTAGAAAAATGCAAAACTACTCAATTTAGAAAGCAAAAGTGGACTTAATGTGAAAAAAAATAAACATACTCAAAAAAATATTTTTCTCAAAACTAAGATTATATGAACAATTTATGATATTCTAAAATTCCTAAATATGAAACATCCTCTAATACCATGAAAAGAAAAACCCTAAACATATGCCTAAATATAAAAAAAAACTTAACCTACCTAAAATCCCATGAAAAACATCAAATCAGTAAAATGCAAATTAAACAAAATAGAGTGATGAAACAAGATTTATGTGGTAAAACATTGAATCGAGGAAAGATCCACAAAAGTGGTTCTTTTAAGGTTATGCCAATTACATTAACTAGAACGCAATTGAGAATAGAGTTTGTATGAGATCCATACCACTCTTAAACATCCTTCATTTCTACTATCTAGGTTAGAGGTATAGGAGTAACAAAAGATCTAACATATTTAAATTCTTCTAAAAAGAAAAAAAAAACAATAAAAAACTATCTAGGTTAGAGGTATAGGAGTAACAAAAGATCTAACATATTTAAATTTTTATAGAAAATGAAAAAAAAAAAAAAAACAAATGAAAAAATAGAAGACAAAAGATCTACGTGGTAAAACTCCAATGTGGAAAAATATCTGCATAAATGGGCTTTTTAATCTTTAAAACTAGAGTGGTAGCATACCTGGGTGTGGATTTCATACGAAATCCATATCTCTCAAATATAATAGAAACAACTTTTACTTGAGTTTCTCTTAGCTTTATTATATCGGTCAGGGAGATGGGAAAGCATATCCCATAATGATGGTGAAATAAACTCATTTTATAATTAGAAAGTTAATGAAGAATAATAGCCCAATATTCTAATAATGCCATTTTGTATACACAAAAATGATTTCTTATAATGTTAAACACTACAATGTTAAATACACTCATCAAATAAATATTAAACACGTTCTTAGACACATACATGCAACTAAAATAATTTATTAGTTAAAACCACCCATCAATTATTTATTTATTTATTATTCACTTTTGTTTCTCAGATGTTACAGTGGATGTTACTTTTTAAAGTGCATGTTACTTTTTCTATTACTTATTTAAAAAATCTAACCAACCATCCAAAATATTACTCTAAACATTAAAATTAAAAAAACAAAAAAATTATCACACCATCCAAAAATTTAATAAACAAATTATCATAACATTAATATTAAATATTACTGTGAAAAAAAAAATAATATATATTTATTACATTCCAGGAAATGTCATAAGCAACACAGTAAGTGACTAGCTTACAATAAACCATGCCATCATTGATAACATGTAAATACATAGTAACTGCAGTTGCAACAAAATAACTCAATATTTTATTACATAGGAAAGCTATAACCACGCGGTCACTGATAATATGTAGACAGATAATGTTACCATGTCGACACATGAAAATTTATTACCATTGCTAAGATAACTTGAGTTTAGAGAGGGTAAACGTGTGAACCTCCATCATCGGTAGCTCCCTGCTTTAACAGCTGCCCTGAGATCGGTGTCGGACCTGCACTTCTCCTTTTCCTAGCTCTTGCGACAAACCATGCCGACAATCCCAACAAAACAGCCGCGATGATGATGCAACCGGCAAGGAGCCCGACCTTCAGCCCCTTCCTTGTGGATCCACTCGTTCCGCCTACAGAGGGTATGTTCAGAGACGACTCGGGCAGGCTAACGGAACTGAAATTCCAGTCCAAAATACGCTGAATCTCGAAAGAATTCCCGGTTGCAGCCGAGAATCCCAGGTACGCTGATCGCGGAACGGTGCTTGATAGCTCGATTGTGTGGTTCAAGATGATCGAGTACGGAATTGGTCGGTCTGCATAGGCGGCATATATTTGCAGGGTTTTGCTCCAGCCATCGTAATGGATTCGAAACCTTATCGGCCGCCCCGATTTGAGGTCGATGCCGTTTTGACCGAGATCGGCGGTCGCGTTGGATATTATGCCGTTGATGTCTATGCCCACATGGTTGTCGTTCGGATCTCGTTCATTCTTGAAGGTGTCGAATTCGATGGCTAGCTGATTCGTTGTGTTTCCGTCTGTGGATGAATCGAACAAACCCAGAGATCCGCCGGAGCTGTCTGGAAGAAAGGGTCCGTCGTTGGGGACTATGATGAAGGCCAGACCGTCGCCATTGAAATTCTTCAGGCCGTCAGGAAGGGGGATCTCTTTGACAAATATGGTGAAGGTGGTCGTAAATGTGGCCGGCCAGAGCGTGATGGGTTCACGATAAAGAACCCTTCCGATGCAGTTATACATATCGGAATACTCATGGGAAGTACCGGATGTAGTGTTCGGCGATGGAGTGAGATCGATGTAACTACCTGAAGAACTATAGGAAGCATTTCCCATGTATTTCAACTGACTGCTGTCGTCGTTGCCGAATGATGGGAAAGAGAACCATGTGCTATAACTTCCATGGGACTGTGCAAGGGACACTACAGCCAGGATTGGAAACAGAAGAGCCACAGCACAGAGTTCCTCCTTTGCACCCACCATGATAATTACACCAAAGAAAGAAACAACAGTCAAGCAGAGAGACTGGTTATTTGTTACCAATGACGATAGACATTCATGGTCTTCAATTAAAGCACAGAAAATGAAAGTGCCCCAAATTCAAACAAAGGACAATTGACAGGGCCTAGGGAGAGTTTGTCTTCATGTATAGAATTTCAAAGCACGAGGGATGTGACTATGATTTTTCTTTCAAAGCGTTCGTACTGAAAGTGAAAATTGGAACAGTGAAGGAATCATTTCACCAAAGTTTTTCAAAGAAGCAACAGAAATCTGTCAGACAGAAATTATTGAGTTATAGCGATAAAGGGAATTCCGTCCTCTGATGAACCAGGATAAATCCGTAATTTGCAATGGCAATAGACCACCACTCACCTCTGGATATACAGAGCGTATTTGCTTATGCAGAGCTTAAATCTATCACTTGCCTTCACGCAAAACACGGTCGAATGGGGCAAAGGCAGCATGCGTTGAGTCAACCGCAACGCAATCCTTTCGGTCCTGCTTCTCTGGGATTTCCGACACCAACCATTCGTATTCTTGGAGCGGCACATAGCATTCCGGGTGAAACACTTGAGTTCTATAATTAAATATCAATCCCTACATCTGTATGTAAAGTGCGAGCTATGGAAGAAACCATGAACGACAGATTATATCTCACATCTTTATTCAGAGTCTTAATTCAGAGTCTTACCATTAGAGATATGGCTAAGCTTTATTTTATATGAAAGCAAGCCTTCCATCAATTTTGGCTTTTGGAATTTTGGCGTTTAGAATGATGGGGAATTTTGGGGTTTAGGATGATTTGGAATTTTGGCGTTTAGAATGATTGGGAATTTTGGGGTTTAGGATCATTCGTAAGTAGTTTCATTTGTTTAAATTTTTTGAGGTGGATGTCTAATTCATATGTTTATAGTTGTTTAATTTTATGGAGGCTTAATCTATATTTCATAGTGTAGGAGGATACAAGCTATATGAAAGCAAGTCACCCATTACCAACTTCGGTTTCTAGAGTTTTGGTGTTTAGAATCAATTTGCAAGTAGTCTTACCAGTGTTCTAACCAGGTTTGCAAGTTGTCCCACAAGTGTTCTAACCAGGTTTGCCAGTAGTCCCACAAGTTTTCTAATGAGGTGTCAAATTTGCCCGGAAAATTATGGAAAATTTGATAAGATTTTGATAGAACTTAGCAGAATTTTTTGTAACTTTATGTTATCATTGTCAAACTTCCAGATTTTAGGTGATCTAGAGGTTTTTGATAGTGCTGAATCCATTTCCGCCATCAAAAACACAATTCAAACACTTCCACTACAAAAAAAAAATAACTAGAATCCAACCACTTTTAACCATCTAACAAATTTACCACTTGAAAACCTATGATTAACGTTAAATTTCTTTAATTTCCTTATGTGATGAAATGATAGAGCTCAAAATACAATAGTTTTAATAATTAAAAGTAAGCGTTTAATAGTTAAAAGTATATGTTAATTTTAAAGATTATAGTTAAAAATATACTTTTTAATAATAAAAAAGAAAGTTAACTCTTAAAGATTATATGTATTTGTTCATATATAAAGGTTAAAATATTATGGCTTATAGTTTGCTAGATTTTAGAAATCAGATCTGATCTTTTGAGGGTAGAGAATATTTCTTTGCCTCAAAAAAAACAAAACATATAGCTAAAGTTGATGTCACATCCCTTACCTGAAACAAAAAAATATTCCTCTATTAAATTATTATTATTAGATTTATTTAACATCATTAAATCTTTAGCATCCAACTTTAACATTAAATTATTATTATTATATATCTTATTAGAATTATTTAACCTAAAATCAAATGCAACATTTTAAATAGATAAAGCATATCTTATATACACAAATCTATGTGTTCAAGACCGAACAGTTCTTAAATCATATTTAACCCTTTGTCCTATGATTTGCAGCCATGTGATTTACGCCCATGATAGTCCATTACTGTAGACTGTTATACCTAGGCATTGATGAAGGAGAGCTGAATTTTAAATTGTCCCCACATAATAATGTACACTTTTAAAACTGTTGCGTGCTCTATGTTCTAAAAGCTAAAATGGGGAGAATGATCCAAAAGGTCAGTTAAATAGATAATTGTCAGTAGTGTTGTGTGTTTCGTTTATCTTAATAAGTTATTGTCAATGTCGCTGTGCGTTTGATTTAAATTTCGATAAGTTAAAATTAACTTTATTGTATATTTATTCGTTTTATATTAATAAATATTTAAATTTGTTTGGCTATTAAAACATATTTATATTAATTTAAAATATTATTTATTTTAAAGTTAAAATTAAATTATAAAATATTCTTTAAGTATGTCTCAGACACGTGTATGGTTTTGTTAGAGGTGAAAATTAAATTAAAATTTTAAATTGTTAGGTTAATTTTGTTGTGTTTTCATTAGGGTTTTATTTTGTTAATAAAGTGGAGAAACTAAGTTGTGGATGAACACGTGTATGGTTTTGTTAGAGATGAAAATTAAATTAAAATTCTAATGATTTTGTTAGAGATGAAAATTAAATTAAAATTCTAAATTGTTATGTTAATTTTGTTGTGTTTTCATTAGGGTTTTATTTTGTTAATAGTGTGAGAAGCTAAGTTGTGGATGAAATTTTTGTAAGTTCAATTTTTATTGAAAAAAAATATTAAGTTTTTATGGATTGGTTTAAATTCAAATTTCTAAAATTTGAGAGTAAATGTTATTAGATTATTTACTCTCAAATTTACCTTATGGTTAATAATGTTATGGTTAACGAAGTTCATGAATGTACCTTGGAAAGCCACTTAGCAAGAATATAGATTGATTTAAATTCAAACTTCTAAAATCTAAGAGCAAACATTATTAGATCACTTACTTCTCAAGGTGGGGTTTATTAATGTACTTTGGAAAGCAGCACGACAAGGACAAGAGGAAAAATAAAGAATAAGATGAATGATTTAACAATATTTTCCCATCACATTATCTTTATGGGTTGATTTAAACTCAAATTTCTAAAATTTGAGAGAAAATGTTATTAGATTACTTAACTTTCAAGGTGGGGTTCATCATTAATAGACCTTGAAAAGAAATGCAACAAAGACAAAAGGAAAATTAAAGAATGAGATGAATGGATCAAGAATATTTGTGGATTAAAATCTATATTTCATGACAAATGATAACAGATAAAATGTTAACCTCTTATAAAGATATTAAAGTAGCACAAAATATTATTACAAGATAAGATAAGATAGTACATAGTATCATCACAAATGATAGGCTTAAATTTTATTTTTTTCAATGGTTATTAATTTTCTAAAAAAAAGTACATCTTATCGACATTATTTTCTTAGTACTGAAGGTGACTTCTAGAAAAAACAATGTGGAAGTCACTGATGTAGGAGCATTCAACCCAAGAGAAAATCATTGTAATTAAGTAGACATAGGGGATCATATATTTTAAGGAAGTTGGATTCCTAAGTGATGAATTAATGTAATATTTAGGCTTTTGATTGCATAGAATAGGAATTAATTAGATAATGTGATGTTTTCTAAATGCTCTCAAATAAATGAGAACATGAGTGGTTAATAAAGACAAAAGAGTTAAAAGTCAACTAGGACTCTTAAATCAATTTCATGATTCGAGGAACGAGAGAGAGCTCTTAGGAATTAAATGGAGATTATAAGTAGACATAGAGGATAGAGGACATTCAGGGGTCAGTAAAGTAAATCTATGATTGGAACTAGAATTAGTTCAAAGAACCTTTCTGGTATAAATGTAAGCCCACGGGCAAAGTAGAGGGAGGAGGCCACTGATAGTTGAAGATCAGGCCTATGCGAGACACAGAGTCTTGAAGGTAATCATTTGTTTATATTTATGTATACAAAGGTATATTCCTAGCAGTGTAACTGTGTGAAATAAGTATTTATGAATGAAGTACATGTGAATTCGTAGGTTTTGTAATAGGGTTGCAGGTAGAATTCTAAAGGATACGCAAAGGAGCAGAATGATTCAGAGGAATCATCACGAGTTTTAGAATCCAATTGAAGTAACAGAGTGAAGCTCTGGAGAGAAGCAATGAAGTGAGAATTCACAGAGGAGTTTAACTCAGACAAATTGAGAGGCAACGCAAAAAGCGAAACCCTGAAGAAATAACCAAAACCATAAAGAAATGTCGAAGAAACAGCAAAAGGCATGAAGGAAGGGATGAAGGAGGAATCGAGTCGTCGAAATTTAAGCACCATTGGATCTTATAGATCAACGACATAGGTGACAAAAGGATGCAGGAGCATCTAAGCCTAGCCAACAATGTGATGGTGTGGTCACATGTTGTGGCTAATGAAAATTTGGAGGAAGAATTAGTTATTTAATTTGTATTAATTTCAAATTATGTAAGTGGTTAAATGTTTCCTAATTTTGAACAGAATTGGGAAATAAGTGGCGAGTGATCCTCCTCGCGTGGAGATCAAGCCAATTAGCTATAATGATTAGTTAGAGTAGGATTTGATTTCTTAAAATATAGTGAATTCCTTCATTTGTGGAAGGAAACTGTTAGATAGAACATATATGTAATTTCCTTTCTTTTCTAGAAGGTGGAATCGAGAGACAGAGAGAGAAGATTCATGAGGGAATTGTAAGCCTACGGGCAAATTAGGAACAGAGGCCACGAATTGAAGAATCAGGCCAAAGAGGAAGGATTAAGGAGAGTATAATAGTGTGTGGATTGTAATTGAAACAGAGGTCTTCTAATTTGTGTAATCGGCCAAGGCGAGACTCTATAATCGTTTTATCTTGAATGAATGCTATTGCTATGTTTATGATTGATTATCGGGCCTACGGAAACCCTTGTATGCTTCCAGATTCTTTGTATTTAGGCCGGGTGAATATCCTTTTGTTTTTTTATGTTTAAACACCTAAATCATGTGATTGATAGAAGTTGTGGCTTTATTTTAAATATCTTTCTTTGATATGGGTCGGAAAAGTCTATTTACATAGGTTTTGGTTCTGCAAGAGAAAAACCTAGTTTACACTAAAAATGAGCGCAAAACATAGTCGGATTTAGAATCCAGACTTGAACCTTTTATAAACAAGGCTCTATACTTTATTGAGTCTGTAAGAATATTGGATCAACGCTTTAGAGCAGAGAGAGCTTGGTTTGGAGGATTGCGACTATGCGATATGCGATTAAATCGTAGCCGTCAGATCACGATCAACCGTGGTTGTTGGATCGCGGAAGCGGTTTTGTAACAGTGTATGGTATTTCGAGTGGCGTAAGGACTGTAAGCAGTATTGAATGGTGATCACCCAATCCCATTCACCCTTCGACACATAACAGCGAGGGTGAACAGGGAAACCATTTTATCGGGCGGTTAATCCCTGTATAAATTGTCCACCCGAAATAATATGTGGACCGTCGGATCCACTACGCGTAGATCGATGATGGAGAATCGGTGTGTCAATTTAAATGTTCAGAGTAAATGTGGATCGTTGGATCGTAGGATGTGTTGAACAGTGAAGATCAGCCGATTGGGGATCGGTGATCGGAGCGCGCAACAGGAAGGTGATGGCCTAAAGGACAAATCCGCTGATATATATGAAAATGGATGTATAAAATTTGAGATCCGGATATATGTGTGGAGCGAGGTTTTTCCATGTATTTCCACGTTTCTATGCATTGTGTTAGAAAGTATTGATCAGGGTTTTTTAAGGCTAAAAGCGATATGGAACACTTTCGATAGTGTAATGGGCTCGACAGCTCAAGTGGTCCCATCTTTGAAGAAAAAACACCAATATAACACTTCCGATATATATGTTTGGCATGAAGCTTTCAAGGTTTATCAGGGTGAATTAATCCTGATAAGGAGTTAGGTTGTGGCAGCCATATGGTTGCGTCATTTTTGGTATCAGAGCAGGGAAAGGGAAAAAATTTCCTGCGAGAACGACGTCTTGCTTATGAAGGTTATGATTACAAAGGTATGAGAGTTGCAGTAGTTGAATGAATGGCAATGTTGGGCACAGGACTACAACAGTAAGAATGTAGAAGAACTTTTGGAAGTTCTTAGAGATTGTAGCAGAACCTCATGCCAGTTGAGGCTTGGAATAGATAGGGACAATAGAGTTCTTAAGAGAATTGAGTGGAGCAACTAGAGAGAGATCAAGATTGCTCAGTGCAAGTTCTAAGGAAAGAGGACTTGGAGACCAAGCAGAGGAGAAGCTTGATGAGAAGATCAACTTAGAAGGAAGTTGATTGGTTACAGTTGTAGAAGCTCACACAGAAGAGAAGATGGCTATGGAAATTCATATGGAAGGTTCAAAAGAAGGCTACAAGATGAATGAGAAGGGTGCTCAAACAATCCATAGGAAACAGATGAGTCAAGCAGAGATTGACAGGGAAATAGCTTAGATAAGAGAAGAACTCAATGTGTTAGTAATGCTTCTAGAGGAGAACCAAAGGCAAGGTTTGGTCTTGAAGAGGAAGCCAGTGAAATGGCCTAAGTTGCAGAGAAGGCTGCAACAAGAACAGGTAAAGTGGTTGATAGAAAACTTCAGAGAAGCAGAAGCAGAAATGCAAGTTTCCATTTGTAGACCATAACAGGGTGAAATGTTGGGTGAAGAGGATAATGGGAGATCAACTGAAGACCTCATGGACTATTGGCATGGTTCAGAACAATTAGGAGATATGTTGACAAGGGAAGGAGATGAGGCAATGAAGCCTTGTGATTTTTATTCTCATAGTTTGTGTATGTTTGCAGGCTATGCAGAGGATGATGGAAAGTCTGGTGAAACAATCACAAATAGGAATGAATCTCTTGAGGTGAAGTATGATGGAGAATGCCTTTTAGAGGAGGAAGGTGCTGATTTATTATAGCATAAAGAGTTCATAGATGAAATTTTGGTTGGTGTAAGATAGTCAGATGAAGTTGATATGGACTAGAAGTCTAATGAAAATGCCATAGTGGTATTCCAAGAAGGTAAGCAAATGAATTTTTCTGATGAAATTGATGAAAGAACTTTGCAATATGATAGTGCAAAAAACAGGATAACTCAGGGGGTTGCCAGAAAAATAATAAAGCTGAGGATGGAAGTTGTGATGAAATATTAGAGAGATTACACATGGAAATAGAATTCTTGGAAGGATTACTCAAGGAACCTAAAGGAGAAATGAATCTTTCAGAACCTGATAAAGAAAAGGATATGGTTACTATGCATGATAAGGATGAACTGTCTCTAACATTTATAGAGTTAAGTAAATGTTCAAACTCTTCAGTTAATGATGTGACTGCAGGTATGGAAAACATCATTAATAAATATGATGCTGAAATCAGAAAAATTGAGCAGAGATTATTTGAAGGAGAGATGGAAGATCGGGAGCAACAAGGAAGTTATGTCCTCAAAGACATGAAAGAGACAGAAGTATTTATCTAGCAAGATAAATATGGAAGGAACCAACAATTTAGAAGAGATGATCAAAAACATGAGAATGAATTTGAGGAAGGCATTAGATTGCATAAGTATAGCAACTGGCAGCAGAATGAAGAACCAGAGATTAGTCTGACAGTACAAAGAAAGACGGGTGAAGACCAAAGATACAGATGGAGAATGAAAAAAAGGGTCAAGTGGAAGTTATTGCAACAAAGGTGGAATGGAAAGCTGATGAACGAGTTTAGGGAACTTGAACAAATTCATATTGATTTGTTAGAAAAGGAGAGACTCAAAGGAATGGAGTCATAGCAAGAAGGATTTGTTGAAATCCAGAAGATCTATGATGGAAGATTGGTGCTTGAAGCATCAAAATAAGATGCAAGGTACTGTATTTTGAAAACTGAAAGTTGTGTGTTTGCAGGTCTTGTAAACTTGAAGGAATACAAGCAGCTATTGGAAACTATTAAATCAACAAGTGAAAATATGAATACCCATAGTCATATGAAGAATAAAGAGAAAAATTTTAGTCAAGTGAAGGAAGATGTCCAATCAGATGACATCCAAAGGATAAGTCCAAAGGAGGATGGAAAAGGAATTATTGAGATCAAAGGAATGTTTGGAAAGGAAGAGATCCATTCATATGAATATGGAACAAAGAGTTTTCTCAGGAAAACTGATGAAGCTAATAAAAACCAAATGGAGAATCTTATGAAGACCTTGGTGTCTCATAGTTTTGAAACTAATATTTTGTGTGTAAAGTAATGAAATTGTTTAATGTTGTCATAAGGGAAAGAAAAAACAAAGATATGATTTTTCACAAGTTAGAAGAAGGAAATTCACATAATCTTGTGATGCAGAGGAAAGAGCAATTGTTAAACATAGCTGTAGTGAATTATGCAGATATTGGACAACTGTTGATGACTGAAGTCGGAGGAGAACAGATACTGAAGGTTGATATAGAAGACTTTGTAGATATTAAACAGTTATTGAAGATTATTGACCTTGAAGAAAGTCAGAGTAAAGAAGGACTATATGGAAAGGAAGTTGTCATAAATGTTGGCATAATGAGGAAATAGGATGAAGCATTTGTGTTTAAAGAATTGATTGATTCTGGTGAAGATTTATATATAGAAACAAGGCAATGTGAAGTCAATCTGAAACAAGGAGTTGATTCTGAAGATCAGATCGAAGTAAGGAAGGGTGAGATCAAAATGTCTCAGAAAGATGGACTGATGTTGAATTTACAGTATGGAATTGTTGAACTAGAGATGAGTACAAGAGATGATAGTAACATGATTACTATTGTACCACAAAGATTTATTGATGAAGAAGAGGCTGAAGATGACATTTTAGAAGTAGACAAATATGATGCCATAATCATTGAGGGTGCAGAAATTAAGCTACTAGCAGAAGAGGTATTCCAAGTACTAAGAAAGTAGGAAGAATTCTTAGTTTTTAGAAAAATTGTGGAATTGCAAGTATACAGGAAGTTGAAGTAAAATGTGGTGAAGACATGAATGAGAACCCAGAAGAAGGAGCTAAAAGTATTGCAGAGGATCAATGGAGAAAGCATTGGCATAGGGATTATGATGTTCTTATTCAAGAACACAATCAGTCGCAGAAGGATAGTATTCATCATCTCAGAAGTGAAGTGGACAAAGAAATTGATGATTTGTGGAGACTCATACAACAACATTCCAATAAACTAAATATAGGACAAAAGAAAGAATGAAGATTGGCTGGAAAGAATGGTACAGGTGAAGGTAATGGTAAATTTCAAATTAAAGTGTGTAAGCCTGACATAAATTGTGATGATGAGAAAAAAGTAGTAAGATATATGAAAAAGACAAAAGCAAATAGTACAACATAGTTAATGGGACAATGCAACATAAAGCATGGAGACTGAAGGACAAAAAACAACAGCAGTAACCAAGGACAGACTACTGAACAAAGTATGGGATCCGGGAGGACACAGATCAAAAGCACATGATCAGGAGATCATGATTATTTTTAACCTTGGGAGTCTGATGCAGGGGCATCTAGGCCTAGCCAGCAATGTGATGGTGTGGTCACATGTTGTGGCTAATGAAAGTTTGGAGGAAGAATTGGTTATTTAATTGTATTAATTTCAAATTATGTAAGTGGTTAATTGTTTCCTAATTCTGAACAGAATTGCGAAATAAGTGGCGAGTGATCCTCCCTACATGGAGATCAAGCCAATTAGCTATAATGATTAGTTAGAGTAGGATTTGATTTCTTAAAATATAGTGAATTCCTTCATTTGTGGAAGGAAACTATTAGATAGAACTTATATGTAATTTCCTTTCTTTTCTGGAAGGTGGAATCGAGAGACAGAGAGAGAGGATTCATAAGGGAATTGTAAGCCTACAGGAAGATTAGGAACAGAAGCCACTAATTGAAGAATCGGGCAAAAGAGGAAGGATTCAGGAGAGCAGAATAGTGTGTGGATTGTAATTGAAACAAAGGTCTTCTAATTTGTGTAATCGGCCAAGGCGAGACTCTTTAATCATTTTATGTTGAATGAATGATATTGTTGTGTTTATGACTGATTACCAGACCTGTGGAAACCCTTGTGTGCTTCCAGATTCTTTGTATTTAGGGCGGGTGAATATCCTTTTGTTGTGTTATGTTTAAACGCCTAAATCATGTTATTGATAGTATTCATGGCTTTATTTTAAATATCTTTGTTTGATACGGGTTGGAGAAGTCTATTTACATAGGTTTTGTTTTCGCAAGTGAAAAACCCAGTTTACACTAAAAATGAGCGCAAAACATAGTCAGATTTGAAATCCAGACTTGAACCTTTTATAGACAAGGCTCTATACTTTATCGGATCCGTAAGAATATTAGATCGAAACTTTAGAGCAGACAGAGCTTGGTTTGGAGGATGGCGACTATGCGATATGCGATTAAATCGTAGCCGTTGGATCGCGATCAACCATGGCCGTTGGATCACAGAAGCGAATTTGTAATAGTGTATGGTATTCCAGGTGGTGTAAGGACTGTAAGTAGTATTGAACGGTGATCACCCGATCCTATTCACCGTCCGACATGTAGCAGTGAGGGTGAATAGGGAAACCGCTTTATCGGGCGATTAATCCATGTATAAATTGTCCACCCAAAATAAGATGTGTACTGTCAGATCCACTACGCGAAGATTGACAGTGGAGAATCGACGTGTCAATTTAAATGTTCAGAGACAATGTGGACTACTGGATCAGAGGATGTGTTGAATGGTGCAGATCAACCGATTAGGGATCGGTAATCGAAGCACACAGTAAGGTGATGGCCCAAAGGACAGATCCTCTGATATATATGAATGCAGATGTATAAATTTGAGATCCGGATATATGTGTGGAGTGGGGTTTTTCCGTGTATTTCCGCGTTTCTATGTATTGCATTAAAAAGTATTGATCAGGGTTTTTTTTAGGCTAAAAGCGATATGAGACACTTCCGATAGTGTAATGGGCCCGACAACTTAAGTGGTCTCATTTTTGAAGAAAAAACACCGATATAACGCTTCCGATATATATATGTGGCATGAAGCTTTGAAGGTTTATCACGGTGAATTAATCTCGATAAGGAGTTAGGTTGTCGCAGCCATATGGTTGCATCACAAAAGGATGAGAGCCATCGATTGTATAGATCAATGGTCATCACATAAGAGGACAGCGTGGGAGATAACTAGTGAAAAGGTGGATTTATAACCTTAAGTGGTATTTCGGGCAGCAAGGGAGTAGTAAATGGTATCGAAGCTTAGTCCTCTAATTCCATTCATAACGCAACACATAGCCGTGGAGGAGTGAGTGGAAACCAATTTATCGGGCGGTTAACCCCCGTGCATTTTATCAACCTGAAACTAGTGTAAAGCATTGGATCTGGTGGGAGGAAGATCTACGGTGGAAATCCATTGTTCCATTTTGTTGATTGGGTGGAAGCCCTGTTGTCAGATCGAGTCTAGATCGACTGTCATAATTAGATCGGAGAATGGGCTTATCAGAGTTCGGAAGAGCAACGTTGTGGAGCAACTAAAGGTGCAGACCCGACAATTTTATAAAAGCGGGTGTATAAGATTTTAGATCCGCTTATCTGTTTCAGAGTGGGATTTCGTGTAATTCCCGTGTATTCCTGTATTGTGGTAAAGTATTGTGCCGAGTATTTTAAGACTAAAGCGTTATTCAAATGCTTCCTATAGTCGCATATCAGAGGGAAGAGGTGATGAGGCACATATATAATGTGACTGCGGAAGATACGAAACCAGATTGCGATAAAGGTAAACCTCAAGAAATGCGCCAAGGCCATACCAAGGTGGAAAAGGTACGTTTGCGTATATATTTCTTTTGTAATTATTTATAAAGGATGGAGCGCGCATATATGGGACTTTATATATAAGTCCAATGATGGAAGGTTTTATACGTTTAAAACATATGTAACCAATGTATTAAAGGGAGAATTTTATATGTATGTGGCTTATGGGATAATGAATGTTAATGAGGAGGTTTAAACTCCTGATAGAAGGTTGAAGCGGGGTGATTGAGTTCCGATATAAAGGAACTGATGAATAGGGCCTTAACCATTAGAGGTTGAATATTTTGACTCCTTCGAGAGCTAAATACTTGGGACAAGTGTGAGTATGCATTTTTACAAGCGTACTATGTGGGAAAAGTGGGGGTAACCTTGCATCATTGGTATCAGAGCTGAATAAAGAAGCTCTTTGTGAACATTTCTTTGAAAGAATTAAGAACAGAGTTCTATGTTAAGGTGTTTATGCAGGCAAGAGGAAGGATCATATTCTAATCTCATAGACAGTAAGGACACAAAGGGGATATGTAGAAAAACTTGCAGATGCAAGAAACAGAGGACAATCCATTTAAGGTACAGGTGGAATGGTGGAACAAGATCATGCTGAGATCTTGAAGGTGAGGTGATATGTTCTGTTTTGATTTGTGAATGTGTGTTTATACATTGATATGTAGGTGACAGCATAAGAAGGTGTGAAGGTTGCAACAATCTAGAGAAAGGAGTGTTCAATTGATTCCAAAGGAAAGAACTAGAAAGATGCTAAAAGACTGAGGTTAAAGGAGAGAAGCTTAGTGAGGCATATGTAGCAAGAAGGAGACTTGTTACTGCAGAGGGATTGTTGTAGATCACAAAGGAAATTCCACAAAGGATGTGGGTAGAATTGATAAGGGATGAAGGAAGCTGGTAAGACTTTCTAAGTGAAAGAAGAAGAGGTCAGAACCAAGTATTTCATGTTGATTGAAATACAAGAGGACAGTTGTGTTCTTGAGAAGTGCAGATGAGTTTAAGCCTATAAGGAGCAAAGAGAAGTGCTCAAAGGAGGTTCCAGAGACAGAGAACCAAGGGCTTTCCAAAATACCAAGTACAAAGGAAAGCTTGGTGAGGTAACTTGCAACAAGGAGGACTTGTTATTGCAGAGGCTTTAATACAACTCATAGTGAGTGAGTGAGGAGCTCATGAAGATAGAGAAGAAGAAGATGGCTACTGATAGTCATAGTAGAGGTTCTGAGGAAGACCAAAACAAAAGAAATATGAAGAAAGAGGATGCCAAGGCAAATGGCAAGAGGATGAGTCAAGAGGAAATTGACAAGGAGATTGCAGAGTTAAAAGAACAACTCGATGCATTAAGGAGAATACTAGAGGAAAGCCAGAGATTAGGTTGGGTATTGAGGAAGAAGCTAGTGAAGTGGCATAAGTTGTAGAGAAGGTTACAACAAAAGCAAGTAAAGTGGCTGAGGGAAAAACTCAAGGAAGTTGAATTGGAAATGGAAGAGTCCATTTGTGAACCAGAACAGGGAGAAATTCTGGGAGATGAATACTTGAAGATTGAAACTTCAAGTGAGGCCAAAGGATCACATGGTTTTAAATCTGACAATTTTTGTATGTTTGCAGGTGAAACATGTAAAGAAGGACAATTTGCTGATATTGTCATAAAGAAGGAAGAGGACAAGCAGAATCTAAATTTTGTTCTGGAAGAAGATGAGATAGATAGGTCTCATATACAGTTGGGGAAAGATATCAAGAAACCAAGTGAAGGGCTTGAGGAGATTGAAGAGGAGACCATCAAAGAATTTCTGAGTCAAAAAGGGAACTTGGAACAATAAGGAGATATGATGGCTAAAGCATCCAATGAGACCACAGGGTCTTATGTTTTTAAAACTGATAGTTTATGTATGATAGTAGGTATTTCATGAGAAAAGCAACCATTCGAAGATATCTTTAGAGGAGATACAGATCTAGAAGTAAAAGGTAAAAAAGAAAACTTCTCAGAAGAAGAAGAACTTGACTGCATACAGAAGAAAAAGTCTATGGATGGATCTAAAGAAGCTATCATAGAGATGGAGATTTAGGATCTTATTTTGATGAGGAATGAAGGAATACTGTCTCAAAAAGGTAATCAAATGAGTTTGATTAATGTTATTGATGAAAACCAAATACGGTATAATTTTAATGTAGATGGTGAGACAAGGAGAACTCTCGGAGAAGAGTTACATAGGGACAACAAGGAAACATGTACTCAAGAAGAAGAGACTATGTTAGCTGAAAACATAGTAAAGGATCATCAATTCACCATGATGATAGGTATAGTGGAAATAGCCATGGAAGTTGTTGAGACAGTTAGTAAGAAAGAAGGACATTTACTAAAAGATGTTAAGGAAGAAGAAGTCTATGCAAAGAACTTAGCAACGGGAAAAAGGACATCTTATGATTTCTCAATAACAAAGGAAGGTATGGAAAATTGTGTGAAATTTCCAAGTTTACTCCAATTGAAATTATTGAGTTATATAGAAAATTAGACATTCAAATAAGGGAAATGGAAAAACAAAGGATAGATGTTCAAGATAGATTGCTAAAAAAGGAAGAAAAAAAATTGTCATGAATGACAATCATAAGGAAAAAGAGTTGGTAATGAAGGTTCAACAATTTGACACTGCACAAGAAGGAGTTCACTACAGTGGACAAGAGCAGGAAGACATCATCAGAGTAGATGATGTGGAAGAAAGAGTAGTTGACAGTCTCATGAGTTCTTTTGAGAATTCAACACAACATACTGATGTGCTGACAGAGGAGAAAGAAACAAAGCAGCAAACTGAATTGTTGCCAAAGGAAGATGAGGCATAGAAGCCTTATGTTTTTTATTTTAACAAATGTGTTGTGAATGTAGGTTTTGTTGCAGATGTTGCAGGAAATTTGGCACAGATGAGCAGCCAAATAAAGATGAAAGAAGAAGATTCTGTAGAAGAATTTAATCCATGGAACAGAGATGCTCAATTGCTGGAGAGAAGGCTGGAAAGTCATGATTCAGTGCAAACTGAAATAATCATGAAAGAGGGTAAGGATGATGGGGAGGCAGTAAGCAAAGCAAAAGTTGGAACAAGAGAAAAAGTAGAAGAAAAAGTAAACCAACAACTACAAACTAAAATTAACCAACAACAGTTTGAAGAGTTAGCGGACAACAACAACAACCTAAAACAAAGAGAAAGAGGAAGAAGTAAGTGGTAGAGTATGGACCAACCCAAAGATGTGTTGGAAAAAGAAATTGAATAATTGTGGTAGCTAATGATGAAACAGGCTATAGGGAGGAAAATGATAGTAGCAGGAAGAATGATCAATCAGAGAATGAACCTGATTGACAAAGAAAAGAAGAAGGAACAAAAGACAGTAGAAGTATAGCAGCAGCAAAGGAACAAGACATTTGGACAGTTACAAAACAAAGTATGGGATCCAGGAAGACAAAGAACAGAAGACACATGATTAGGAGATCATGAATATTTTCTACTTTGGGAGTTTGATGCAGGAGCATTCAACCCCAGAGAAAATCATTGTAATTAAGTAGACATGGGGGGTCATGTATTTTAAGGAAGTTGGATTCCTAAGTGATGAATTAATGTAATATTTAGGCTTTTGAGTGCATAGAATAGGAATTAATTAGATAATGTGAGATGTTTTGTAAATGCTCCCAAATAAATGAGAACATGAGTGGTTAATAAAGAAAAAAGAGTTAGAAGTCAATTAGGACTCTTAAATCAGTTTCATGATTCGAGGAACGAGAAAGAGCTCTTAGGAATTAAATGGAGATTAGAAGTGGACATAGAGGATAGAGGACATTTAGGGGTCAGTTCAGTAAATCTAGGATTGGAACCAGAATTAGTTCAAAGAACCTTTCTGGTATAAATGTAAGCCCACAAGAAGAGTAGAGGGAGGAGGCCACTGATAGTTGAAGATCAGGCCTGTGCGACACATAGAGTTTCGAATGTAATCATTTGTTTATACTTATGTATACAAAGGTTTATTCCTAGTTGTGTAACTGTGTGAAATGAGTATTTATGAATGAAGTACATGTGAATTCGTAGGTTCTATAACAGGGTTGCAGGTAGAATTCTGAAGGATACGCAGAGGAGTAGAATGATTCAGAGGAATCATCACGGGTTTTAGAATCCAATTGAAGTAACAGAGTGAAGCTTTAGAGATAAGTAGCAAAGTGAGAATTCGCAGAGGAGTTTAACTCAGAGAAATTGAGCAACAGAGGCGGAAAGAGAAACCCTGAAGAAATAACCAAAACCATAAAGAAATTCTAAAGAAACAGTGAAAGCAATGAAGGAAGGGACGAAGGAGGAAGCGAGTCATCGAAATTTAAGCACCGTTGGATCTTATAGATCAACGGCATAGGCGACAAAAAGATGAGAGCCATCGATCGTATAGATCAATGGTCATCGCATAAGAGGAGAGTGTGGGAGATAACTGGTGAAAAGGCGGATTTATAACCTTAAGTGGTATTTCGAGCGGCAAGGGAGTGGTAAATGGTATCAAAGGTTCGTCCTCCGATTCCATTCATAACGTGACATGTACCAGTGGAGGAGTGAGGGGAAACCGCCTTATCGGGTGATTAACCCCCGTGCATGTTTTCAACCTGAAACTAATGTAAAGCGTTGGATCTGGTGGGAGGAAGATCTACGGCGGAAAGCCATCGTTCCATTTTGTTGATCAAGTGGAAGCCTTGCCGTCAGGTTGAGTCTAGATTGACAATCATAATTAGATCGGAGATCGGGCTTATCGGAGTTCGGAGGATCAGCGCTGTGGAGAAACTAAAGGTGCGGACTTGACGATTTTATAAAAGCGGGTGTATAAGATTTGAGATTTGCTTATGTGTTTTGGAGCGGGATTTCGTGTAATTCCCATGTATTCCTGTATTGTGGTAAAGTATTGTGCCAAGTATTTTAAGACTAAAGTGTTATTCAAACACTTCCGATAGTCGTATATCAGAGGGGAAGGGGTGATGAGGCACATATGTAATGTGATCGTGGAAGAGCCAAAACCCGATTGTGATAAAGATAAACTTTGAGAAATGCACCAAGGCCATACCAAGGTGGAAAAGGTATGTTTGCGTATATATTTCCTTTGTAATTAGTTATAAGAGATGGAGTGTGCATATATGGGACTTTATATATAAGTCCAATGATGGAAGGTTGTATATGTTTAAAACATATGTAACCAATGTATTAAAGGGAGAAGGTTATATGTATGTGGCTTATGGGATAATGAAGGTTAATGAGGAGGTTTAAAGTCCCGATAGAAGGTTGAAGCGGGGTGACTGAGTTCTGATATAAAGGAATTGATGAATAGGGCCTTAACCATTAGAGGTTGAAGATTTTGACTCCTTAAAGAGTTAAATACTTGGGACAAGTGTGAGTATGCATTTTTACATGCGTACTATGTGGGCAAAGAGGGGGTGACCCTACATCAGTCACCTCATAAAATTTGTTATCAATATATTTTTTTTTGAAATTTTAACACAAATTATGGATATTAAGTTGTTCAAAGTGGAAGTGGCACATAAATAATTATACAAAAACAAATTTAAGTGGCTTGTAAATAATTTTATAAATGGAATTAACATGGAAAAAAACTAAAACATAAGGGCATGCCACCATTCAGTGGATGGTGACTACAAAAGAATTGAAGAACTACTAAAAGGTACATCCACATCATTATAAAAGAATATTATATACATACAATACACCACTTAGGGACTTCAGGCAAAGTTCATGGCCTCAAATGTGGCAATCGACATTCATCATTATTGCAAGAGAAAGAAACAATAGAATTTTCACCGAATCACAATATTGATGTGTTTGAATAGGTTTAGAATTGCCAAAGCGATACCATAAGCATTGAATTCAAGTAAGATCATTATTTTTATAGACATCAAGTAGATGTCATAATCACGGTGCCAATTAGTTGGTGACATGATTTTAGATGAACATCAATTAAATGACAACATCCCCTATGTTTTTTCTAATGACCATTACCCATTGATTAACTGATGTTAGAGTGACACATGGTTAATGGCTTTGTTGTTGATACAATGATGTTAGTTTCAAGTCACATAGTGAGATAAATTCCTTAACATTTGTTTGCCAATCCAATGTAGGTAAACTTATGAGGTGAAGAAAGTATGTGTGCCAACTAGCTACTTAGGTGTTCCTATGGAAAGTAAAACATAATTCAAATACAAGTAGTTTTCAGAATTTATTTAGGCTTAAGACTAATTTCATAATTTTAATTCCAATTTTCGACCTTAGTGAGGTAAAATTGTCAATTCATATGAACACATTACACAATCATACTAAATCCTCTTTTTGAAATTTCAATTGTCGAGTAGAGAAAAGGAGCCAAAATAAGATCCAAACTATCTCGCAAGTTTTGAACAATGTAAACTAGAAATTACCCTCTACCAGAGATGTCGAGCCCAAGTACACAACCATGACCAAATTATTTACAGTTTATATGAGCTCTAGTGAAATGACAGGCCATTTGCGAGATCAAACATGCAACTATGGAGCAATATAATAGATACTTGTATCCTCCCTATGCTAGCCCTCGTAGAATGGAATTTAAGCCCTAGACCCAGGCAAAACCCCTCTCGCCTCACAAAACCCCCAACCAAAAAACACTAGCGAGTGTGGGACCACCTAGAAACCACAAACTACTAGGCACCAGGAAATTCAGGAGGTTTCAATTGCGGGGTAGATAAAAGAAACCAAAACAACAACAATGTAACCCAGAAATTACCCTCTGCCATAGAGGCTGAGCCCAAGTACTAAAATAATAGGTCCTCTATGAGACTGGACACAATTTATATGAGCTCCACTGAAATAACCCATAAATTATCCTCCGGCAAAGAGGCCAAGCCCTAGTACTAAAATAATAAGTACTGAAATAACAAGCCCTCTATGAAACTAGACACACAGCCAGGAATAAATTATTTACAGTTTATACGAGCTCCCTTGAAATGACAAGTTGCCTGCAAGACTGGACATGCAACTATGCAGTGATATAACATCTACCCATATCCTCCCTACGCCAACCCTCATAGAATGACATTCAAGCCCTAGAACTAAGCAAATTATTCTCTCCTCACAAAACCCCCAACCAAAAAAACATTGGCAAGTATGAGACCACCTAGAAACCACAGACTACCAGCACGGGGGCTACACTAGGGGAGCATACCATACCACATGCGTTCATATTGGGTGATATATGTTGAAGAAAATGACATAATATATTGAGAGATATATAGGGGGTAAATGGTATTTATATTAGCTGGTATAAAAAATGGAACTCAAACTTAACAAAAAAATATAATAGGGTATAAAAAATGTTAATGAAAAAATGGATATATTGTAAATGTAGGGTTTTTAAAATTAGAAATGTGTATTGAGTTTCCATTGGTAGGGGTTAAATAATGTGATTTTTATAGCTATTTTCCAATATGTAGTCAAATTAGGGTTATTCATTGGTATGTCACTAACGCACGTGATATCAGAGGTTCATGACTACCATGCACCGTGAAAGACTATAGGTTTTAATTGTGTGGTAGAGAAAAGGAGAATGTAATCCATAAATTACCCTCTGTGATACAGCCCGAGCCCAAGAACTGAAATAGCAGACCCTCTACGAGACCGAACACAATTTATATGAGCTCCACTGAAACAACACACCATCTACGAGACCAAACATACAACTATGGAGCGATATAGCAACTTCATGTATCCTCCCTACGCCAACCCTCTAGAATGACCCAGGCATGTGGCGACGCCATGACCTCAGCACATTAAACATCACAAAACCCTAATATTAACATTAGGCCCAAAAAAATTCTACTTTAATTTTCAGTATATATACAATAATACATAAAAACAACCACTAAAATATAATAATAATAATAATAATAATAAATAACTTTAATTTACAATAATAATAAATAACTTTAATTAAGCCCAAAATATTAACTTTACACGATCTACTTATATAAATGTAATGAATAATATTAAATCTAATTTTATATTAAAATTATTGTGTCATCCATTAAAAATTTTAAAAAATAATAATCAATGGCATTCTTTAAAAGTCTATTCACAATAAGATTTTTTTTTTATAAATAATTTTATTTTTTTTATTGTGTAAGTCGATCATAACTAAATCAAGTCATTGTCTGATCGATCAATGGACATTGTAGAGAAACAGCGTTTAATATTAAAAGCTACGTATCTTCAATAGGGTTTGATTATCTTACCTCGATTCTTTAGCATCGCAGCTTTTAGTATTTAAATGCCCAGTATTTTCGATCTGCTTTGATGACTCTACTTTGTTATCTTTCCTCCGATTCTTTAGCATCACGTTTCAAATTGATGGGATTTTTCATTCATCACGTTTCAAATTGATCAGACTTTTCATTCGTATAATTGCGGTTTAATTTGTCTTACACTCCTACTTTTAGAAAGGAGAAGAAAACTTTCGGTCCAAATTATTTTGGCTTCTTTGTGTATATGACTAAAGAAAATAAGTGTATCGAGTCTTTCCGTATTTAAAAGCTAAGTATCTCAGATAAGCTTTGATTATTCTACCTTCTTATCTTTCCTCCGATTCTTGAGCATCGCGTTTCTAATTCATTGTATTTTTTATTCGTTTCATTATTCACGTGGTTTGATTTGTCTTATACTCGTACTTAAATTAAAAGAACTTTTGGTACAAATGATTTTGGGTGGCTGCATATTCTTGCATTGGTCAACACGGCAAAGAAAAAATATATATAAAATAAATATTTTAAAGAAATTAAAAATTAGTTGTTTTTAGTTGGTTTAAAAAAAAAAAAAAAAACTGGTAAAGTTTTTTTTTCAAGTTTTTTGAAATTTAGTAAGAATTAATTGAAATCACAAGCAGGTTATCCATAATCGAAGTGTTTAAGAGGTTTTTTAGAGTGGTGAATCCATATATACAACAAAAAACTAATTTAAATAACACAAATCAAAATTTAACCTCAATTTTTTCCACCAAATTCTAGCAACAAAAAAAATCCAAAAAACACACTAAAAACAACTCCAATTATAAAGAAATAACATTAGGAGATTTAATATTCATTTATTCAATTATATATATACAGTGATCTTGTCAATGGATGTTATCCCCGGTGGTTGGGAGTGTTTAATGATAACCTCCCCACTCGGGTTCCAATGGCATACGCAATATGATACATTCCGATGATGCAACCATATGTAAAACATGATGTAATTGATGAGATATATGAAACAAGCTTCTTCCGACCCCGTTTAAATAAAAAAATGATGAATACGGATATCATAATGGGCATATGAAAATGGAGGTTCGTTTTCATCATAATTTAACATACATCATAGATCAACGGTCATATATATATACATATATATAATTATAATGAATAGATATTTAGCTCATAAGAATAGTTAAATTGAATTACTTTTCTGTATGGATCTTTTTCAAGGATAATTGTCCTTCCTCCAACACATGCAGATCCAGTGGTATCTTAAGTCAATATGCTTAGTTTTTGAGTGCAATGTTGGGCTTTTCGCCAAGTGAATGACACTCTGACTATCACAATATACACATACTTGTCCTGCTTTATTCCAATCTCTCATAGGAATCAGTGCATCCACAACATCTCTTTACAAGCCTCTGTGGCAGCGATGTGCTTTGCCTCTGTTGTAAAGAGATACTATTATTTGTAGCCTTGACACCCAAGATATTGTTGCACCTGCAAATGTATACAAATAACTTGTAGTGGACTTCCTCGTGTCCATATATGTAGCCATATGCATCTGTAAATACTTCAAGCACAATCTCATTATGACAAAAACATAAACAATAATAACTAGTACCCTTGAGATACCTCAAAATCCATTTTACTGCTTGCCAATGCTGTTTTCCTAAATTGGCAATGAACTTACTCAATAGTCCCACTGAATATGCAATATCTCGTCGTGTGCATACCATGGCATACATCAAATTGACAACTGCTGAAGCATAAGGAATCTTGCTCATTTCTTCATTTTCCTTGTCATCACTAGGACATAAATTAGTACTCAACTTGAAGTGGGTTGCAAGGGGTGTATCGAGTAGCTTGACATCCTTCATATTAAACCTGACAAGCACTTTCTTGATATATTTTTCTTGTGACAACCATGACCTTTTGTTTTTTTCTGTCACACATGATCTCATGCCCAATATCTATTGTGTTGGACCCAAATCCTTCATTGCAAATTTGTTGCCCAAATATTTCTTCAACCTATTGATCATATTCTTATCGTGTTCAACAATCAACATGCCATCCACATTTAACAATAATATGAGATACTTTTCTTGATCATACCTCTTGATATAGACACAATGGTTAGCTTCCAACCTATGAAAACCATGTTCTATCATGAATGAATCAAATTTCTTGTACCATTGTCTTGGTGCTTGTTTCAACCCATAGAGAATCTTCTTCAACCTGCAAACAAGGTCCTCTTTTCCTTTTTCTATGAAGCCTTCTCGCTGCTCCATATAAATTTCTTCCTCTAATTCACCATGAAGGAAAACATTTTTTACATCTAATTGTTCATATTCTAAGTCTAAAGCAACAACAAGACCGATAATGACTCTAATGGATGACATTTTGACAACAGGTGAGAAAATATCAGTGAAGTCAATACCTTCTTTTTGGGCAAATACTTTCACCACCAACCTTGCTTTATATCTCTCCTTCTTTTAATCACCTTCATGCTTAATCTGATACACCCATTTGTTTTGTAGAGCCTTTCTACCCTTTGGGAGATTTACCAATTCCCAGGTTTTATTTTCCAACAAAGAGTTCATTTATTCCTCATTTTGTTTATTCCATTCTTTACTGTGCTCAACTTTACAAGCCTCTTGAAAAAAATTAGGCTCACCTTCATCAGTTAATATGATATAGTTTGAAGGAGGATACCTTTGGGAAGGCTTATGATGCCTAGAAGATCTGCGAACAAATGGTTGTTGTGCATCATTAGGTTGTATCTCTTGTAAAGGTTCTTGAAAGGTTCCTTGTTTTTGATGTTCATCACTTTCCACTTGTTGTCTTTCCTACTCTAGAATTTGCTATCCATTTTCTTGCATTGGTGGGATGTTTTCCCGCTACTCTTCAAACCCATCAATAACTTTCTTGACCTCCACCTCACCTAAAAACCTCTTAAACATCTCTGACTCATTAAATATAACATCCTTGCTTCTAATAATTTTATGTTTAACTAGATCCCATAGAAAATAACCAAATTCTTCATCCAAATATCCCAGAAAAATGCATTTCATAAATTTATCGTCTAGTTTAGTTCTATTTTCTTTGGGAATATGTAGAAATGCTTCACATCCAAAGATTTTCAAAGGAAAATAATTCAACTTCTTACCATTCCAAACTTCTTCAGGGATGTCGTCATCCAGGGAGACCGATTTATAAGGTAGCAAGCTAAATGCTTCTCCAAACAAAAATTAGACAACATACTCTTCACTTTCTCCATAATGGTGCGATTCATCCTTTCTGTAACACCATTCTATTGAGGGGTACTAGACATAGTCTTCTCATGCTTTATGCCAAACCTGTTACAACATTCCTTGGATGTATTTGAGCAATATTCTACACCATTACCTATTCTTAGGAAATTGATCAATTTGTTAATCTCCCTTTCAAAAACAACATGGAATTTTTGAAATATTTAAAACACCTCACTTTTACTTTTCATAGGGCAGGCCCAAACCTTCCTGGATGCATCATCTATAAATGTTACAAAATATGACTCTGCTCCTAATGACTTGATTTTAACAGGACCAAACAAATCTGAGTGTATCAATTCTAACCAATTTTTATTTTTTCATAGCCACCTCTAAGGAATGAAACCCTTTTTTTTCTACCATATATACAATGCTCAAAAAGATCAAGATTACAATATTTAAAAGATGAGTATAATTTTTTATCAAAAAGGATTTTTAAGCCCTTCTCGCTCATGTGACCCAAGCACTTTTTCCACAGATATGTTGAATTTCCTTCTTTTGTGACAACAACCAAATATAATTTTCCTATCATTTCCTTCAACGTATATAACGTTCCTGTACTCGGTCCTCTGGCCAAAACCCATGCTCCTTTGCTAATTTTCGAGCCTCCTTTTCCAAAGCTTGTGTAATAGACTTCATCATCCAACCATCCCATAGAGATAAAACTCATGAGCAATTTTGGTACATGTCTGACCTATTTCAAAAATATACCTTGGCAATCCTTCATCTTGATTTGGACATCTCCCACTCCAACAATAGTACAGAGATGATTATTCCCCAAATGCACTCTATCGTAATCACCACGCTTATATGCAACAAAATTATCTTTGCATGGGGTTACATGGTGAGATTCCCCAGAGTAAAGGATCTAATCAAAGCTACTACTAGATGTATATAAACATGCATTCTTTACTGAAACAGTAAACAACACATCACCATATATGACTACAGCATTAATCTCACCTTCATTTGTGTTGGATGACTTGTGATTTGTACTGGGCAGTTTCTAATCCTTTTGTCCTTTCTTCCAATCTTGACATTCTTTCTTCATCTGCCTAGGTTTGCCACAATGAAAGAAAATGAGACTACCCCTCCTTGATTTCAATCGACCTCTCGAATTTGAATGCCCTTGTCAGCCTCAATCAATTCTCCTACCACGATCAGCTAGAGCTAGAGCTTCTTCTCCTCGATTTTCTGCAATTGACTTGCGTCACGGCTCCTCATTCATTGAACTGCTACTGACATCATCAAACTTCAAGGTCCCTACAATTGTTGAAGTGCTCATAGCTATAATTAAATTTTCTCAGTTGTCTAGGATAGAACACATCAACAAAATAACTCTAATTTCATTATCTAGAATGATTTTAACAGAGGCAAGGTGACTAGTAATAATATTGAATTCATTCAAGTGCTTAGCAATTGAAGCACCCTCCTTCATCTTGAGAGTATAAATCTTCTTCACCAAGAACACTTTGTTTGATGTCATGTTCTTCTCATATAGATCATGAAGTTTCTTCCATAATCCTTTTGTCATCTTTTCTCTGGACACATTGAAATACACATTCTTTTCTAGTTATTGGCGGATTGTTGCAATCGTCTTTCCATCTAGTTTATTCCACTCTTCATCTATCATTGATGAAGGTTTCTTTTTTGTGCCCTCAATCGAGAAATACTGACCTTTTAAAATCAGTATATCCTCCATTTGTGATTTCCATATCAAAAAATTAACCGTGTTTAACACCTCCATGTCAATTAAAGCACCTCCATGTTAATTAATGTTGACGTCTCCATACTCAATAAAATTCACACACCCAAAAAAAAATTCTATTTAGAAATAAAACTCTATTTATTACACCTTTAAATAAAAAAACCAAATTCATATCCTTTGAAAATTTCATCTAACAAAAGAAACCTTTCCCTTTTAAAGTGTTAAGCTTAACAAATTAATCATAATTACAAAACACATACAATTATATAAGTTTCATATTTATAAAACATATAAAGAATGCATTTTGCCTTTTAATAAAACGTATCCACTTCCTTATTAAAAGTGTAAAGAGAACTTTTGATACTAAGAGAAGTCCAACCATTCTTCCAGGTAATTGATTGACCATACCACTTGTTATCAATAATTGATCGACAATACAACCCTTTTTGAAGATCATTATTGTTTTCCATCAAGCGTCCAGTGGATATAGTCTGTGAAACACGCGTATGTGAATTGGTTAAACTGGTGCCATTCTGAGCTCCTCTGGAGCACCAGTTTCATGGAACGATTTTCTTTACAAAGGGATCGGCTCTCTATTTTATAATAGGCCTTATATGCCATCTCTTGTAGAATTGTTGTGCCACATAAAATTTCTTCCAGTAGCTGCAAACAATGTCGAGAAATCTGATTGAGCTACGAAAGGTGTAGTTGAAAGATGGTGCTATGAAACCCAAGGAAGATGGAGGAAGTTCATGCCATGTAGCTCAGCTGATGGGATCAGAGGATCACAGAAAGAACACAAGACTTCACATACAAAGACAAGACACACTGATCATAGAAGACAACAAAGATGTAAACAAAGATTAAAACACAAATGAAAACACAAGATAAGAATGGAGAACCCACAACACAAGTTTTTTCGTCACTGGAACGCCTGGACTTGGCTTGGATTTATTAGGAAAAGGAGAGATTACAAATTTATAGATGAAGGAATCTCTAGAATTCTCTAAATCTGAATACATGAATGCATAGTGAAGTCAATGGACGATGTGTAAATGAATGCACAGTGAAGTCAATGGACGGTGTAGTAGGTTGGGGGAAATAGAGTGTTGGAGAGTTTGTGTCAAATAGTGTTGTCAGTGGCAAGTCGGTGCCAACATCTTCATTGGGTTTCACATTTAACACGAAGCTATTTAGCTTTGAGATTTAATGGATCTGGAATTATTAACCTGCTCATTGTATGCTACCTATTTGCCTATTTAGAACCATGTATATCACTCCACCAAAACTAGCCCACATTTGAGTGTTCATGTCTCATCTCTTCCCTATATGATGCCATATGATAGATGTTGTCATTGAACCTTATGTCATTATCATACATTTATTATGTGTTTCATATTGTTTTAGTATATTTTAAGGCGGAGTATGTACTTATGCGATTCCATTATTGCTATAAGACTTGGCCTAGTAGACATCATTTGAATATGAAGTAGTAAAAGGATAATGAAAGGGGAAACCAATATTTCCAATACTAAAGCTAATTTAATAAGGGCTAAGTACCTGTGACAGTACAATCTTGCATCAGAGTGCCATATATATCGATTTACTTTCCGGCAACTCGATCACTCTACCTCCGTCAAGCTCCACTCTTCAGTGTAATTAATGTGTAATTAATGCAGATATTGGACAACCCGATCTGACATCCAGCTATGAGCCTTGTCATCACGTACCTAAGCATGGATTAGAAATTCACTTCATGTATTCAATGCCTCGTCGGCTCACAGAATTTCAAATTCAACATTCGGGTTCGAAATTTAAATTTATATAACTGCTCAACGAATATTTTTCATAGGTTTTGCGTTCAATGGGAAGATACCATTGTTGTGGTAAGTTCTCCTATTGTTTTTAGCAACCTTCTAGAATCTCCAAACAGGCACCAACTTTTAGGCATTGTCGTTTTCATTTTATATGTCAAGATTTTTTAATTTTTTTTATCTTAGAGGACAGAGGAATCTATTCCAATGTGCTACAGATTGTATGACTGTTCTTTGATTTGGATTTTACATAGAGATTCTAATCAAGAGCTTTAATTTATGGAGAAATGAAATCTAATTTTCGAGCCTTTATCTTCACTGTTGTTCGAGGAGGATCTTAGGCTGGGTAGTCTTTGATCTCTTTCAATCATGTGGAATGGATCCCTATGGATGTGAGCTCACCAGAGGTTTTCGACTGCGTGCACTTTTCCCTAGACAAGTTAAAGGTATGTAATTATGTTTTGAATTTCTAACTCTACACTACTTGTTTTTCTTTACAATAAATGTGAACTTCATGTTCAACTGATATGATCTCATATTTTTAACAAAGTAATGAATTGATGGGCTTTTCACACATTTCTCGTAATAACCATTCTGTCGATGTCATCTTTGTGTTTCAGTTAATTGATGTTGTGAAGACTAAGGTCGTGGGAACTAAGGTTGAAGAATAGTGTTTTAAAATGTAGCACAATTTAGGTTGAAGAAGAGTGGGTTGAAGAGCAATCCAACGTTACTGGTTATTAAGATCAAGTACTTAATATAGGGTCTTTATATATACTTTCTCGTGGGCAAATAATACATTGTAAGTTTGGTTATGGTTTCAAAGATGTTGAGATACTTATGGTTATATGATGTCGGGTTACCCCCGCTTACACCTACAGTATGCATCTAAAATGCATAAGTACATTTGTCCTAGGAATTTTAACTCTCTAAAGAGTCAGAATCTCAACCATCAATGGTTAAGGACCCCTTTCTTAATCTCTGTGGAATAATTTATTAAAAGCCAACATAGCCTAACCCTTAGGCAATATCAACTTACCAGGATTTTAATCACCCCTCAAGCCCTCATTGATGACTTTATTAAAGCCTTTCATTAAACCCTTCTATTGGGACTCATTCACTCCCAAAAATATTAGTTTAAGCTTTTGCTAACCCTTTAACCACATATATATAACCTTCCCTCTTTAAAAATTGGTTACATAGCATTTATCACATAAACTTACCTTTAAACGCGGAACTTCAATTATATCGGAATACAAAGGAATAACCCGACCGAAACACATAGGCTAGACTTCAAACATTATAAACCCGTGTTCATAATTGTCATTGGGTCCGCACTCATCCATCGCCTTTCCATTGCACTCTCCATTCAAACTCCGATCAACGATCAAATTATGACCATCGATCTAGACTCGATCGGTGATAAGACTTTCACCCAATCAACAGAACAGAACAATGACCCTCCGCCGTCGATCTTCCTTCTTCATATCTAACGGTTGATGTTGGTTTCGGATAGACAATGAGCATGGGGATTAACTGCCCGATAAAGCAGTTTCCCTTCACCACTTTGTGCTACGTGTCGAATGGTGAGTGGAATTGTGTGCTCACCCTTCCATACCACTTACCATTTAAACCTAACCCGGAATACCGCTTCTGCTTAAAAACCCACCTTTTCATCAGTTATCACTCGTGCTCTTCTCTCATGTGATGACCGTTGATCTATGAGATATAATAGTTCTTATGCATCACCTATTCACTTCTTCGCTCATTCCTTTCCTTTGACTTTACTTCATCCTTCAGTGTTTTTCCTTGTGGTTTTGGGTTTTTCTTCAAGGTTTCAGTTTTCCGCTCTTCCACTTCCTCTGAGCTTAACTCCACGAATTCTCCCTTCGCTACCTCTCCAGAGGTTACTCTGATCCTTCAGCTGGATTCAAATATCCCTTATGATTCCTCTAAATCATTCTCTCCTCTACGTATCTACAGAACTCTGCCTACAACCTTTTGTTACAGAACCTACGAATTCATAACTTACATGTAATTCATTCATTAAATACTCATTTCACACACTTACATAGTTAGGAAATAAACCTCTATATATAAGTATAAACAAATGATTACATATCGAGACTTTTTATCTCTCACAGGCCTGATCTTCAATATTAGTGGCCTCTCCCTTTACTCTGCCCGTAGGCTTACATTTATACCAGAAAGGTTCTATTGAACTAATTCTGGTTCAAATCCTAGATCTACTAAACTGACTCCTAAATGTCCTCTATGTCCACTTCTAACTTCAATTAATTCCTAAGAACTCTCTCTAGTTCCTCGAATCATGAAACTACCTTTAGAGTTGTAATTGACTTTTAACTCTCTTGTCATTATTAACCACTCATGTTCTCCTTTATTCAAGAGCATTTACAAACATCCTCACACATCTAATTAATTCTTACTCTAATCAGTTAAAATCCTAAATATTACATTAATTTGAGACTTAGGAAACCAACTTCCTTAAAACACATGACCCCCTTATGTCTACTAAAACAAAATGATTTTCCTTGGGTTGAATGCTCCGACATCAGACTCCCAAAGTAGAAAATATTCATGATCTCCTGATCATGTGTCTTCATGTGTTGATAGAAAACCTCTAGGGTCCCAAACTTTAGTTTGTAACTATCTGAAAGCTCTGCACCTTTGTTGTTGCTATATGTCTACTATTTTCTGTTTCATCTTCCTCTCCTTGTCAATCAGGTTCAAATTCTGATTGATCATGTTTCCTGTTGCTATCATTTTCCTCCCTATGGCCTGTTTCATCATTAGCTGCCATAATTCTTCAATCTCCATCTCCAGTACATCCTTGGACTGGTCTATACTTTGCCACTTACTTCTGCCTCTTTCTCTTTGTTTCAGGTTGTTGTTGTCCACCAACTCTTCAATCTGTTGTTCTTCTTCTTGGAGTTGTCAAATGCTATCACTTACTCTTACTCTTCCTCTCATTCTTACTTGTTTTGTTATTCTTGTTGCCTCCCTTCATCCTTACCCTCTTTCATGATTATTTCTGTCTGCACTGAATCATGACTTTCCGGCATTCTCTCCAGCAATTGAGTATCTATGTTCCATGGATTGAATTCTTCCATAGAATCTTCTTCTTTCATCTTTATTTGGTTGCTCATCTGTGCCAAATTTCCTTCGACATCTGCAACAAAACCTGCACTCACAAAACACTTGTTAAAATAAAAAACATAAGGCTTTTGTGCCTTATCTTCCTTTGGCAACAATTTAGTTTGTTGCTCTGTTTCTTTCTCCTCTGTCAGCACATCAATATGTTGTTTTGAATTCTTAAAAGAATTTGTGAGACTATCAACTAGTCTCTCCTCCACACCATCTGTTCGAATGATGTCTTTATGTCCTTGTTCACTATAGTGAACTCCTCCTGCAATCACACTGTCATACTCTGAATTTTCCAGCAAATATTCCAGTAATGCAATTTCTCTGTGATACTTCATAAGTACTTCGTCATCACTTATAATTCCTACATTTATAAACAAATTATCAATTTGAAAATCACAAGCTTCAACGGTCTCAATTGTTGCTTCAAATATCAACTCTTTAGACTAAATTTGATCTCCTTCTTTCACAAGAAATTCTTCCTGTGTTGTCACAGTTTCAAATATCAATGCATTATTAAGTTCTTTTTGCTGCAATAAATCACTGATTCTCTCATTTAAGAGGCATTCTCCATCCTCCCTTATTTCAGAGTTTTTATCTTCTAAAAGATACTCTTCCATACTTCTGACAATTTCAAAAGATTGCTCATCCTCTGCAAAACGCTCCTTTGTTAGTGTTCCTTCTCCCAAGGCTAAATCCTTTGTATAGGGTTCTTCCTTCTTAACATCTTTCAGTAGATGTCCTTCTTTCTTACTGACTGTCTCAATAGCTTCCATGGCTATTTCCACTATGCCTATCATCATAGTGAACTGATGATCCTTTACTATATTTTCAGCTAGCATAGTCTCTTCTTCAAGTTTTCCTTTAATCTCTTGTTGTTTACCTTCTCCAAGAGCTATCCTTGTCTCACCATTTGCATTAATATTCTCCTTCATTTGTTTTGCATCCACAGACAAACTATCAGTCTTAAAAACATAAGACCCTATGGTCCCACTTGATGTTTCAACCATCATATCTCCTTCTTGTTCTAAATCCTTCATATGATTCAGAAATTCTTCAATGGTGTCCTCTTCAATCTCATCAAGCCCTTCACTTGGTTGCTTGATATCTTCACCCAATTGTATATGAGACCTATCTATCTCATCTTCTTCCAGAACAAAATTTAGATTCTTCTTGTCTTCTTCCTCCTTTATGACAATATCAACAAATTTTCCTTCTTTACATGTTTCACCTGCAAACATACACAAATTGTCAGATTTAAAACCATGTGACCCTTTGGCCTCACTTGAAGTTTTAGTCTTCAAGTCTTCATCTTCTCTCAGAACTTCACCCTGTTCTACTTCACAAATGGACACTTCCATTTTCATTTCCAACTTAGCTTCTTTGAGTTCTTCCATCATCCACCTTACTTGCCTCTGTTGTAGCCTTCTCTGCAACTTATGCCACTTCACTGGCTTCTTCCTCAAGACCTAACCTAATCTCTGGCTTTCCTCAAGTATTCTCCTTAATGCATCAAGTTGTTCTTTTAACTTTGGAATCTATTTGTCAATTTCCTCTTGACTCATCCTCTTGCCATTTTCCATGGCATCCTATTTCTTCATCTTTCTTCTGCTATGGTCTTCCTCAGAACCTCTACTATGACTATTAGTAGCCATCTTCTTCTTCTCTATCTTCATGAATCTCTTTTACCAAATGACAATCATAAGAAAAAGGAGATGGTAATGAAAGTTCAACAAATTGACACTGCAAAATAAGGAGTGCACTATAGTGGACAAAAGCAGGAATACATCATTAGAGCATATGATGTTGGAGAGAGACTAGCTGACAGTCTTGAGAGTTCTTTAGAGAATTATTTAAAGAGGTTGAAACAACATACTGATGTGCTGATAGAGGAGAAAGAAATAGAACAACAAACTGAATTGTTGCCAAAGGAAGATAAGGCACAAAAGCCTTATGTTTTTTATTTTAACAAGTGTTTTGTGAGTGCAGGTTTAGTTGCAGATGTTGGACGAGATTTAGTACAGATGGGCAGCCAAACAGAAAAGGAGGAAGAAGATTCTATGGAAGAATTCAATCCATGGAACAGAGATGTTCAATTGCTATAAAGAATGTTGGACAGTCAGGATTCAATACAGAAAGAGGGTAGGGATGAAAGGGAGGCAATCAGAATAAGCGAAGAATAATTAAGACTAAGTGATAGCATTTCTCTGGCTCTGGAACCTATTTTGAGCACTCTCTTCTCTCTGCTCCTTCTAGGCTTCAACTCTTTTGCGTCTCCTAGGAACACAAATCTCCTCTTGTAGTTCAATCACAATGAAATACTTGGTTCTGACCACCTCTTCTTTCACTTAGAATGTCTTATCAGCTTCCTTCATTACCTTGGCAATTCTATCCACAGCCTTTGTGGAATTGTGTTTGTGATTTGCAACAATACTTCTGCAGTAACAAGTCTCCTTCTTACTACATATGCTTTACTAAGACTCTGTCCTCTAAGCTCAGTATTTTAGCATTTCTCTGGTTCTTTCCTCCGGAAGCAATTCAGGCACTCCTTGCTCTAGATTGTTGCAACCTTCACACCTTCTTATGTTGTAACCTCCATATCAATGTATAAACGCACAATTTCAAATTAAAACAGAACATATCACCTCACCTTCAAGATCTCAACATAATATTGTTTCACCATTCCACCTGTACCTTGAATGGACTGTTCTCTGTTTCTTGCATCTGCAAGTTCTGCTACACACACCTCTGTGTGCCTAATTTCTGTCAGATTATAATCTGATCCTTCCTTTCCTGCATAAACATCTTTGACACATAACTTATTCACAATTCTTTCACATAGAGTTTCTTTGTTCTGTTTTAACACCAATTGTTTCAATTACAACCTAGCTTCGATACCAAATGATGTCGGGTTAGCCCCACTAACACCCACAGTATGCATCTAAAATGCATAAGTACATTTGTCCCAGGAATTTTAACTCTCTAACAAGTCAAAATCTCAACCATCAATGGTTAAGGACCTGTTGAAGCCCCGAAAATCAGGTCTACAACAAGGGGGATACCCACCCACTCCGGACCTTGAAAGCAACTCTTTTTCCGTTTGGGATGGTGGGTCTGATTGGGGATAACGGGACCAGTTTCCCATTTGTTTGTGATGATGATAAGAATTGATGTTTTACTTTCTAAAAAGATTTCTACCTAGAATGCTTTTAATCTAAATCTAATCTAAAATGAAATTATATTCTAATGAACAGAAGCATCTAATTCTAAAACTATCCTAGGAATTAACTTTTCACTTATGCGATCTAAAATAATTTCTAACAGCAATTGGTAATAAAGATCATTCAATTACTACAAGAAAAGAATTCATTAAAAATGAATTGTTTCGTATAAGAAATTAGCCGAAATAATTATGAGAAGCATATCGCATAATAAACTATTCATACATTAAGCATAAACAGAATAGTCATCACCGTACAAAAGTGCCAAATGATAACTCAAACATTCAAGCTTTCATATAAAATATTATTTTGACACATAAGAAGAAATCATTAAGAGATAAAAGTACCATTGGTAACAGGTCCTACTCATGAGCTTCAACAATATAGATTTATCTCTTCCTAATTCAATATCTACTAAAAGTATAGAAATACATTTCAGTAGCAGACATTAAACATAGATATCAATAAATCTCGTTCCATTCATTCACCAAAACCTCCTCCGAGGGTGCAGAAGTGCATGTTCTGAAGAAACACTTTTGACAAATTTTTAGACCCCCTCTCTAAATGCATGAGGGTTAAAATACTACTAACTAAAGACTAAAAATAGTTTATGACAAAAATATAGGAGGAGGTTTAAAAGACCATCCTCATCTAAGGAAAAAATAAATCAAAAATAAAACTAAAATTGTATTTGAAAATTAACTATCTATGCATCTGTTCTATAAGGTCGCAAGCATTTAGCATCGGCTTTAGGAGCGTTGGTTGGCCGAGCTTCAATTTTAGTTGTCCTACGAAAACAGAATTAGCAAGTGCTAGTGCTACCTTTTCGACAGAATTTGTAAGGCATTTTAGAGTCATGCATTGACTGTGTGGTTTAACCAAGTACTGCCAGTAAGTGTCCCAATTCAACTTGGTTAAACTCTTGATGGACTCTACCTTTTCTTCAGCTTTTTGTCTCCATCTTGTCTGCAGTTGCTGTGCCTTTGGGAGAAATCCCGAAGCGGTTTCTGATATCAGGTTTTCTCTATGCAGATTTTCATTGACACAGTCAATGACATTACTCGTTGTTGTCGTTGCTTCTTCCGCTGCCTGTTCTGCCTTTTTAATCTGTGCATCCCACTTATTGAATAACATTTCTTTGTGGGATTCCTGGATCTTGAGCAAGCCTGCTTTCTTCCCTTCCTCTGATTCCTGCCAAATCAAATAATCAGAAATTTTCTTATCAATTAAATCATAATCGAGTCTCAAGTCCACGACTTGACTTGTAATTTTATCGCTCATCTCGCAATGGGAACTCCATTGCGATAACTCCATTGCGATATTCTTTGGTAGAGTGCCTCTTGTTGTTGCAAGAGTTGGCCATTCAAGGCAAGGGCTTCTGAGATAAACTCTGTGATTTTGGGGTCATCTTTATGCATTTATAGCATAGCCTATAATTGATGTTCCTTGTTGGCCAAATTTCTCTGGTACCCTAGCTGCATCTGTTGAAAATCTTGTTGTAATTTTTCTAATTTCTTTTCTACTTCTCGGTTGGAACTAGCTTGTTGTAGCTGTTGTTGCAAAACTAGGATTTTTTCCTCTCTATCCTTAAGTAATAGTTGTACCTCGGACACTTTATCAATGGTAGTAGAAGCATAGGCTCCTACAATCTGGGATAACTTAGTCAAATTTTCAGTAGGGTCAGTGGTAGGGTCTCACCAAAAGACATCTAGCTGCTCTACCTCAAATGAGAGCACGTTGTCTAACTTTCATTTCTTCCTTTGTCTTCTTAGCACTGCTTTGTGCTATGGACTATAAAATACATCTAGAGGAGGAATTTCTTCTATATTCAACATGATTTCAAACGATGGGGTTATGGAACTATGGTCCGTTTCTAGAGCATTGTTGACTGTTTCAATGACCATATATGTCATTGTTTGCACTGTATTCTTAGATGTATTCATGTTTTGCTCTTCGGTATTGATCAATTCATTAAATATTTCCCACTCTTTATCCAACTCAGTTATCACTAGCTTTGGTGGCTGGATGAGGGGAGGGAGAACCTTCACCTGTGGTGTCGACACAACTTGTTGTTCTGGGTGCTCTTGGGATTGGGCAATATCCCTAACTGAACCTTCACATTTATTATGGTCACTCTCAGACCGTTTAGAGCTTTCTGATGATCCTTTCCCAGACTTAGACCTGGACTTGTCTGTACTTGAGCTTCCACTTAAACTGATGCTGGGAGTTGGCTCCCTTATTGGTTCTAAGTGCAACTTATCCAAGGGGATTTTTGCTAACTCAGTTATTCTACTCTGTAAGTTTTAATTATTGGAATTCTGCTAGGGGAAAT